>WBND01000547.1:12369-48535 GCA_013398595.1 Tychaedon coryphoeus
GTTCCTGTCGGCCCATCGGCCTCCACAAGGAGCCATTCTATAAGTGAGAGGAAATGAATGATATTACTTGAAGGACAGACTGATAACATAGCTGAACTGTCTCCTGTTTATTTTAAGCCCATTTGGAGTCTCCTGGAAGTCAGAGGTGATGTATCCAAACACAGAAAAATTACATTAATGGAACCTTAATCCAGAATTTCTGGACCATGCAATACATCAAAGAAGATAATAGATTTCTGTAGGTTATAAAATAGTATTTATTGTAAAATGATTTTATCTTATTTTCAGAGCTTATTTTTTATTATTTGTTTTCTGATACTATTTTTAATACTTTCTATCTCGATATATACTTATTCTCTTAATGGTAAGTCTCTCTAATAAATACCTAAATAATTTGTAAGGATTGTATCTTATTAACTGTTTCACTGGCATAAAGCTAATGAGCTATGTCTAACATTAGCTTAATCACAGGGCTATAAAATTGCAACTATACCATTTTTTGGTTACACTTGGACTTGGAAGTCCTTCTAGTTATTTTGGATTGGATAGTGGCCAAGTTATCAAGTTCTGCTGGAGCAAAGTAATCTCCATTCAACACTACCTGAAGGGTGAAAAACAGAGTAAATGTTGCTGCACTGTGGTCCCCTATAGTTACAGCTGTTATCTTGAAAGCTGCTCAGTATTAATGCTAGACTGGGTTTATCCAAGTGCTAGCATAACAATCCCTTCTTGGAAGATGCAGCATGGAGTCATATGAGTAACTGTACTTGGTCCAGGTTGTGTTTAAGAAGGATTACAAATGTCAACTCAAAGACAGAGGCAGCTACACTAGACTCATAACTGCAACACATTCATGAGTTTCAGTATTACTAAGCTGATTTAATTCTGTGGCTTTACTTCAAAAAATTGAGAACTGACCATATCAAATTGACTTTAAACACAGTTTGTGTGTTGTTAGTGAAAATGCAATCATTTCTCTCCCTTTCAAAGCTGTACAATGCTTAAAATTTCTGGTGACATTTAATGCAGTGTTAAATTTGTATGGTAAAATGAATGTAAATTATCTCTTCACATTGTAATTGCTATAACAATTCTTTGCTCATAGTAAAATTAGCAGAAAGTAATATTAAATTCAAAGCAAATATCAAAGCAGTAAACAAAACTTTGTTAAGTATTTAAATGTGTCCCCATATACTTATAGAAATTAGAGCCTATTCATACAGAGAGTGGGTAATGAAAACATCTATTGCTTTTTTGTTGTACAGTTCTCAGAGAAATAATCCTTTAATTTATGTCTGTAGAGATATAAAGTGAATTATAAAACTTTAACTTTGCAATTCCAGAATAGCCTGTTTGACAGTTAAAATCTGTTCTGACTTTATACATTACAGATCCCCATTAAATTTGCTCTAACAAACCTGTATCAAATAGCCAGTGAAGTAGCTCCTATGAGCTTCAAAAAGATTTGTGTTAGGTTTAAAGTTGTTTTGTTTTTTGTGATTTTCTTCATGACCCTTAGGCCTGACTGGTGCTTCGAGGGATGGTCATTAGAACTGCAGAAAGCAAATGGAAAAAAAAGTGCAATCTTAATCATCTACAAGGTTAGAGAAATGCAAAATATATTAGCAGAGAAAATTCTTTAAAGAACAAATTTGATTTTTGCAGAAATAGACAAAATAGAAAAGACAATATAGAAATTACATATTTCAAAGAGAGTACCTGGCATAACATGCACAATTGCATGTCTATTGCATGGAAAAAATTGAGGCAAGGAATCACTTCCTACAGGAACAGGACTTTAGACTTTCAGATGTACTGTAAATACAGTAAAAAAAAAAAAAACAACCAAACAAAAAACCCAACAAAAAAACCCAAAAACTCCAAAACAACAAAAAAGCCCCAAAACAAAACAAAACTAAAAACAAACAAACAAAAAAAACCAAAAAACAAAACAAAACAAAAAAAACCAAAAAACAAACAAACAAAAAAACAACAAAAAAGGTAGAAAAGGAAAAAAAAAGTAGACAGTACGAAAAAAAGTGAAAAAGAAGATGATGAATCTGAGCTAGATAGAATAAATTACCTTTTTAATGTATGACAATACAAAAATACGTATTCTTATTACACAGCCCCTTTACATGCCTGTCAGTAATTGTCTGCCATATATTCAGGCTCTAGAATGATGAATCTTGTAGTTTTTGCCTGGGATTTTCCTACTTGCTTTGTTCTGGGCCACCTTGCCTGGAAGGTCTGTCACTTACTTCCCTAGCACTTCTCTAGTTGAGGTCCACAGTCACAACACAAACAACAATTTTGTAAAGGGAAAGAAAATGAGTTAGCACCTTGAGTGCTACCCAAAGGGTTGATAAATAAATAATGATTGGAGATATGATTTAAGGACTCACTATACAGTTCTACTTTGAGAAATTCTTGAAAGAAACTGACAGCCTCAAACAGAAGATCCTGAAGAGGCTCCTCTTCAAAAAAAAAGTTGGTCACAGTCATATAACCATGTGAGTCCTGTTGTTGCATCTATGATCATTTGAGGATAATAGCTAAGCCAGACTTTGTAAGGAGAGGTATTATACTAGATAATATTCCTGGAAAAAGCCAAGCTCCTTGTCAGTTGAAAACCCTCCTACTGTTGTTATAAAAATATGACACAAATATGGATGTATACCTGAAATGGGCCTTTTGTGCATGAGAATTTTCTGTTTTCTGCTAGTGGAAAACTTGCTCTAACAAACAACATTACCTCTTTCTATAAACCTGCCTAATAAAATCACTGACTTAGTAACTGAATAAAATGTCCTGTTTATTTATCCTCTGTTTCCAAATGGCCAAAGATATGTCTCAAAACTTTGCTATCAAAAATGATTTTCACATATAATCTAAGATTACACATAGTTGCAAAATTGCCATAAGAACAAGGTCTTTATATTTTATAATCCTTCTTTTGATAAATGGCTTGAAGAAAATCTAGGTAGAATTAAGTCCTCCACAATTTAGAAAAAGGAGGGTACATTCAGAGGACTATTCCTTCACCTATCATTATCAGTGACTCATATCGCCATCAAAAGCAGAGCCATATGGAAATTATACAGTACATACTGAAATAAACACATTAGAAATAGAGTTCAACATCGAAGCAACTAGGCAACAAAAAGCTGTGAAGAAAAATAACACGTCTCTGAGAGCAAAAAAAAGTAAGTGTACAGCATTGTTAGATAGAGAGAAGCTGCGAGGCTAAGAATTTATTTGTGACAGCACAAACAATAGTCCTCTGTTTCTTAAACCTTTATATGATGTTTCACAATGGGGTACACCTAGTTATTAGAGTTTCAGAAAAAAAATAATTAAACACTTCATGGCTTCTCTACACCGATAAATGCCGCAGAAATAGTAACTGATGAAAAGTGTATTATTTACTTGTGTTCGTAACTGAGTTTTAATGTGTGTTAGACATGAAAATTCATGCATGCAAAAAAGAGAATGTCCTCCACAGAGTCACATTCAGCAAGTGATGAATTTACAGAGCTGGCCCAAGCTTTTCAAATGTTTGTGGATTTAAAGATAAGAATGACATCCCTGGAAAACCAACTAGTTGTCTTAGTCTTACATATTTTTCTGCCATATAGATGAGAAATTGTTCTCTACCAAAAAGAAAGAAAGATCTGGGGAAAGAAAAAAACAAACCAAACCAACTAAACAAAAAATCCATAACAAATTACAAAACCCAAAACACCAAAGCAAACAACCACAACAACAATAACCACAAACTAAAACAAAAAAAATCCCAACAAACAGCCTACAACCAAATCCACCCAGAACCAAACTTGACTTTTGGCTAAACTTTGTTTTCATCTGTAGATCAAGGTCAATTTTCTGCCTTAGCTTTTTATTCACACATTAAAGAAATAATACTTTGGTACAATGCCAAGACACTGCCTTTCAGTTAGTAGAAAGTAGAGTAGAAAGCTGAATTGTATCAGGAAGACAATGGAAGAAAAAAGGAGAGGAAAAAAATTTAACGAGTTTTCCCAGTGCTCTCTGCAAGGGTAGGTGGAAGGAGAATGTTTGCTTCTTTAAGGAAACCTTGTCAAAAGAGCCATGAAACAGAATATGTGGAGAAAAAACTGACCAAGAAATTATAAAAAACAGATCATCCACAATAATTGGTAAGATGTGCAGTGTGAAAATGTTTATGTTTTCAACTGGGAGGATAAGGGTAGGATAGGAGACAACCTTTCCCACTTCAACCTGAACAATTAGCATTTAAAAAAAAAGTAGCCAGAAACAAACCTGGTCTGAGTAGGAGTGCCAGAAGGGCAGGGAAACCCTAATGGTTCTCAGAAGACCCACAAATGTGCCCATGCTTGTAAACCTAACTAGAGGTCTTTGTTCAATCTTCCGACATGCTTGAAAAAAATTCTACTCTAATGCCAGTCAAACAGTTTCCAGTTTTAAAATTTTTCCAGATTTAACATTGTCAAAAAGTAAATGCTTCATACTTCTGAATATTTTCTGTCTTATGTATTAATTTTTTTAAACATTAGGAAAGAGATGCAGGGTTTTTAGACAATGGAAAAATATTAATCTTCCTCTATATCAGTGCTGACTTCTTTTTTTCACCAGCCTATTTTCAGATATACCCTTAGTTATTTCTAAAACTTTGATGTTGCTTACAGATCTAATTTTTTTTTTTTTTAATATTGATTTTTTTTTCCTGGGATATGTAAATTAAAAGATGTTTAAAATCCCCCAAGGAAAAGGTTTTGGTTTCTCTTCAATTGCATTTCCTCTGGCATCTTGTAATTATTATTGTTTAGATAAGACCAAGATATATCTAAGACATTGGCTTTCAGGGAGTTTAGTACATTCCTGAAATAGTCTCCTTATAACAGTATTTGCTTGATTTTTTTTTATTTCTTGCATTTTTCATGGAAAGAAAATTGTGGTCTTGTGAAAATGAGGCACTGCATGATTGTATATAAATAATCTGTCAGAATATAAAATCAACCAATGTGCAATGTTTCAAGTATGCTTTTAATTTCCATGTGATGACCACTTTCTAAGTTTGCCAAAGAGAAATGAAATATCACTGGCAGCCTCCTCAGTGAAAAATGTTAAATGAATTGTTTTGATGCAATAGAATGGATTAGTTTGCCTGTAACCACTTTACTGCTGGAATTATGATGAAATTATGATCAGAAATTGTTGTTGCTAAACTTTGCAATCACTGATTTCAAAAAGCACTACTGTCCTTTTAATGAAGAAAACTACCCTACTGCTAAAATACCACCACTACTCACTTTACTGCATGCCTTTTAAAACCAGATCTACTCTTATTGCTTGGGGGAAAGCAGGTCAAAGGTGAATCTATTTAGTTTATGTATAACAAGTTGTTTGCTTCATTGAATATGTAATACATGCATTATCTGTACAGAATATGATATATTGAATATAATAAGAACCTTAAAATATTAAGGTTGTAGAGTTACGTATTTAGAAGTCAGGAAACACTTCAATGTCAGTTATAATAATGCCATAATAATGTCATCTGAAGTGTTTTCTCTGCTGCATATATTAATAAAGTGTATAAAAATAAAAAATCATTGTATAAAATAAAAATCATTGTGTGAAATGCCATTTAATATACTGTGCATTGGAATTCAGGCCACTAGAAAAATATTTTAATATAGCATGAGGGATTGTTGTAACCCTGTTTTAACCATGCACAGCCATTAGATTTATTGCCTTGCTGTGACAACCTCTTTGGACCATACTGTAATGTGTAGAGAAGTTTTCATTTGTCTGTTGTTTCCCATGATGTAAGTGGATATGAAGGAAAATTAGAATGAACAGTGAGATTATAGCCACAGTTTTTTTTATACTTGCCAGATAGAATGCTTATGGGGAAAATTAAGGATTTAATTATTGGAAAAGAATGTAAAAAGAAATAATTTGGAATTTAAAAAGTATTTTAGCCACCATAATTTTATTTTTATCCATCCTCTTTAACACATCATAAGTACGAGTCCTTATAAAAATACAATTTTATTTGCTTTCTCAAAGGTTTATTACCACTGTTTCCCTTAGGTTGCCTCTGGTTTTCTAATTGACCTGCTGGGAGCTATATCAGGTAAATAATTTGACTGAAAAATTAACCCTGCTGCCCACTTCCCTAAAGGATCAGTTTTTAGCAGCAGTAGCAGCATATATTTTACACTGAGCTGTGTCTGTGGAACCCAAAAGCTCATAGCTGACTGCTCGCAATCACAGTTTAGCTAACACATTTGGAGTGAACATGTTCCTCTTTTTGCACTACACCATTAAACTCAAATTAAGAAAATCATCCTCACTTTATCAAATAAATGTAGTATGTGGGAGAAAAAACACTGGATTATAAAAAGAAAAACTATTAGGTATTACAGCTGACTGCCTAAATAGATTGCATAAAATAATGTCCTGATCTTTAATTAACACCAACACACCAATACCCTGCAACTTAGTCCTTACTTATAGCTTTTGCTTTTGGTTGACCTGGGCAAATAGATTATGCCATTGTTTTCATCTCTCTCCTCTCTGTATTAGAAAAAATAAAAGAAAATAAAAGTCTTATTTTATAGTGGAAGACGCCTTATATGCAATGTGTAGGCAGAGAGGAATAGTGAAAAGTCAACCAAGCAGTTGTTATATTTTTTAGCATCACTACCCTTAGTTTATAGAGAGGGGTGGCACAAATAAGTAAGGCCTTTCCATATTGCTTCTCAATATAGCATAGGGGAGAGTGTGCAGCATCCCAATGAACTCAGAAGCTGAGACCAGTTTCTTTAAAGTACCATCATCAGAATCAAACTCATTCAAGAAGAGTGGTAGAATGCAACTGAAAAATGCCTCCCTAGATTTTCTTCCCCCTTGAATAAGACGCACAACTGTGACCTATGCTGAGGGTTTTTGGTTCCCAGTCCTTGATCTCTCCATCATAGCTCTGTTCTGTAATCCTCAGGTACAGGAGTTTTACTTGGAACATCTTGTAGCTCAGTTTAAGTGAAATATTTTTTTTTAAAATTACATGGAGGACTACTCACAGAAACTGAGGTCAGTTCCATCCCTCATGGAAGGATCATTGTTCATAATTCAGTTCTCCTAATCTCCAAAGCAGGCTGGCTGCATTCAAACAATCTGTTTCAAATGGTCCCTGACCCAGAGATTTTTTGGGAAAGTAATAGTTATTAGTTGGCCTAGACAAAATATATGACAGGGTCTGCCCTAAGAAATAAATAGTGAAACAATCAAGTCCCAGGCCTTGAAATGTCCTCTAGCATCACTTACTTTCCTTACATAGGTTCAGCACATAATTTTAACTGCCTCTTCAAAGAAACCTTGCAGAACAGAGGCTCTGTGGTATTCAGAAACCCAGAACAAGAATCTGTCTGCAACAGTAATTCAGCTCCTGGTTAACATCAGAAAGTTTGGATGCCCTTGAAGATCTGCAGATCCAGGATATCCAGAGTTTGCAAACTCCAGGACTTAGATTTGCTATATATCTACAGTAAATCTGAAAACTGTTTGACTTATAAAAATAAGCTCTGTTCGTGGCAACCTACATAAGGTGTCCAAAAGTTGTTTCCATTCAGGCCCAGTTTCCATTCTTCTACTACACTTCTTCTGACATAAATATATTGTCAAAAATACAAAACAGTTACAGTGAACCTTGCACACCTATGACATAAAGCTACCCCAGGTTTTGACAATACTTTGGGTACTGACTGCTGGAAGATGTGAGACTGTACAAGAAGGCAGTTTTTTTGATACTCTTTACACATTTATATTTCCCATTACCCATTTTCCATTTCCATATTCCTATTCAGACATTGTTCAGAAACAGACTTCTGGTTTTATCTTCTTTCATTTGGGCTTTGTATGGCCATTTACAGAAGTAGGCATGTCAGGATTTTATTTTGCCTTATTTACAGTCTAATTTTAGATCTGCTCTAACAAAGGAATGCAAAAAGCAGTAAGGAATGGATAAACTGATGAAAGACAAAAGATACTGAGCAAACACAGCTGTTCAATTAAAGAAGTCCGCATCTGGATATCTCCATTTAAGATTAAAAATACGATACCAAACATTGTATTTAGAAACAAGCAACAATGATAAAAATCTAAATAATTTCTCAGCACCTCATTCTCATTTAGCACGTTCTAGAAGACACAAATATACAGATTATTTTATCCAAAAATTCAATTCTCTTCTGAGCTTTTTCAGAATTTCAGATCATCAGATGATAATGAATGATCATTAGAGTGCCTTTTATCAAAGTATTTTTGTCAAATAATTTTAATTTTTAAAAAATATATCTGAAAAAGTCCTGTGAATTTATACCCAAATATATGACAGGATCTCAACTAGTTGTTAAAACCAAGTCACACAAAATTAGACAATTAAATGACACATGATAAACTAGTAAATTTGAAAACCAGAAATCTGAGCAATAATTTGACGTATTTTCTTTCTGGCATGTCTGTTATTTTCCTAGTGAAGCAATACATTATTTGTATTTCCTGTCTTTACCTTCTCATCTTTTCAAATGAACAGAAGTATCTTCAAGTCTTTTTGAAGGCTTCTCCACATCCTTCCTCTTCACTGAGGAAAGAATGATGACTGACCTGTCTGAAAAATACGTATGTAACATCTGTAGTATAACTTTCCATTATAGACCTTATTATCAGGTGCTTCAAAGTGTGCCAGACTTTCAGAGCTAAACCTTTTTACTCCTAAAAGAGGTTTAGATAAACTACACTGATTTTCCCTTTTAAAAAAATCTGTATAATCACTTTGATGAGATTTACTTTATGAGCAAAAAAATTAGAAATGACGTCACCCTCAGGTTAAAAAAACAATCTTATCTGTCACTATAAGAAAAATCTATCCATGTCTGGCAGATACTTTCCTCAAATTCCATTTTTTTTATTATTAATAGAGTCTGACATTAATATCAAGGTTACTGTCCTTATGAATAATGTCTTCAAAACTAGAATCGCAGTGGCAGACAGAAAAGAAGAAATAACAATATAGGAAACAGTGCATGGTGAACCAAGGTAATAATATAATGAACAAACACAGATATGTTAGCAAGAGAGAAAAAAACAGAAGTGTCTGACCTTAATGTACATGTAAGAGGGACACAGAATTCTTCTAAATATAAAATGTAAGAACAAGGGTTTATCTAGAAGTCTACAGCTATAGAAAGTAATATTTTAGTAGGATGTGTTTTCTGCTTGATAGAGTATATAAAATAATCACAAAAAAGATAATCAGTCATATTATATAATATCAAATGCAGCAGCAGAAGTTGTCCCCTGAACACTCAGCAAACATTTAAGCATGGGTCTAAGAAACAGTGGTTCAAGTCTTTTAAATGTCCAAAATTAGTGTCACTAGTAAACTATTTTTCTAGGCTATATTAATCCTTAACTGGAGGAACAGGAATGTAGAAAAACTGTTGTAAGCATCTGTGTTAAGATTCATTACGCTTTGAAAATGTACCTCTTATGGAGAGTAGGGGAGATGGAAATCTGCATACAAATTTTTATCTGTTCATCTGCTCTACTGTGATTGTATAGTTTTCTTTAATGAAAAAAACTCACATTTTTTTAAACCCTCATTCTTCATTTATGGGTTCCTAAATCCTGCAGCCTAATAGAGACCTGTCTGCTGCAGCTCTATGCCCCCACATCCAGTAGCAAGTGTGATCATATATTTCTAACAGGTACATATGCAAGCACACTAATACAATATGTATGTAAATTACACTCAATTTGTTCGGAAGATCATTTCACACAGAGACCTTCAGCAGTCAAGGAAACAGGAAATATTGATCACTTCATCCCGTTCCCCACTCAGAGATAACACATATCTCTGGCACCAAACTATGGCCATCCAAATTCACCATTTACAAGCTTTTTATTTTACTTGTTGGGTAGTCCAGATTGATATTCTTCAGTGATCATATACGATTTGAATAACCCCACCTTCCCTGGTTGCAAGCCCTAGAATCACCCAGGCACCTGTCATCCACAGACTTATTATGGTTGCTGGCATTCTGATGTCCACATGCATGCATCTGCACACACAAGCACGCAGGCACACATGGAACACAGTCCCATTAAAAGGAAAATAGATAACAATGGAATTCGGTTTGACGGCAGACCAGTCTCTGGTAACCAGGCATAAGGAATTACCAGAGGAGCATAATGATCATCAGCCTGTTTACATGCAGATATCCCTTTTTATTACCTTGCCTCTTTATTCCAATGGTAGTTCTTCCCCATAAAACTACCTTGATCCCTCCCTTTGCTTGCTGTAAAGATACCACAATAAATCTTGTGCAATCCAAAGATGATGTTCCCTTGTCCCGTGAATTCCACATGCTGGGCAGTAACCTCCTTAGTCTGAAAGGTGATTGAGAGAAGTGCTTCATGAGTAATCCTGTTTCATACCCAGATCATGAGGGTGATGGCCCTCCTGTCACAACCATGAGAGTAGCGGGGAGCATGGCTGCTCGCTTCTGTGATTAGTTTATTCTGATTCCTCTTCCTGTTACAGTTCATGAGCAGAGCCAAGCATTTTATCACATAATCTAGTGATCTCCAGTACACAAAGAGATATTTCTGAATCAATAGGTCTATGTAGATGCCCACAATACTTATATAGTGAATATCTGGCTGAGTGCCATCCTAAGCACAGGAAGGAAAGTAGGCAAAGTTTCCTGCCTCCTGTTTCTGGAACTTCAGTCTGTAAATTTATCTAATTGTAATTCAGGTGAAAATTGCTTATAGAATTCCTGTCCATGCAAATTTGTTTTGAAATATTTAGCAGAATGTGTTCTGGTATCAGTATCTACAATGTACACAACTGCACGTGGCATTGTATGAAGAGCAAAACTGCTATTGTACATTTCAAGAATTCCTTCAAAAAATGCGTCATACACTTAATACATGTTATTTAACAACTTTCTTTGATGATTTTCACTCCATTTTCCTATACCGTCATGTTCAAAAGGTTTGCTAAACCATATTCCACAAAAAGGTTAGATTTTCAATGTTCAGCATACACATAAATGTAGCCTTCCCCTGTATACATCCACAAGTATATTTACACTTCTTAGAAAACAAATGATTGTTTGAATGAGGTTCATCCATGCTGGCCATAGTTTAAGGCCAGTAGTTGCATTAAAACAGCAATTTAATTGTGATTTTTGTTTTATTTAAATATTTTCTTTAAAACCCCATTAGAATCCAATAAATTTGGACACAGAAATAGTTCATTCGTTATTGCTTTTCCTCAGTTTCGTACATGTAAAAACATTTTTGGTGACTGAATCTATTTGAATGTATCTCTTTTTATTTCTGGAAATGAATTGAGATTTAATACAGAAGTTCTGAGAGATCTGAGATGCAGTAGCTTAATTAGAGCTCATGATAAAATCAGGACATGTAGATTAGAGAGGCATAAGTTCATCATATCTCCTTGTTATTTTTCATGTTTTCCCTCATAATGTATGGAAAACATTAAAAAGGAATGTATGCTCATCAAATACCTTCCATGAGATCATCTTTGATAAGGTGGTCACGCAGCTCAAGACAAGACACAAGGGACAAAAATTTGAATACCTAATATTATGTTGTACATAGCTACAACAACATCCAACATTCACAACTTTGATTTTTATAAAACTATTGCATGTGTGATACACTACTGTCTGTGATATGAAATCAAGAATAAAAATTATTTATTATGCAAGAGTTAATTTTAGAACAGTAGAAGCTCCAGGAAGAGAAAATGTTATCATCAGGGAGAAAAGCGGTAGCGGATTCAAAGTACAGAATGATCAATACTCAAAAAAAGAAGTGAAAGACAAGCTCTATACTGATTACCTTTTCTCTAACAAATGTAATAAAAAAAGCTCAGAATAACTGAAGGCATGATTTTCTGCATTAGGACTCTCTGTGTCTATGATGTGTAAAGGAAAATGGCTTAGAAAAGCACACTACCAAAGAATAGAGGAATATGTCATGCTATTTAGGAATTAATATATGATATTTATTTTTTTACTGCAATGGAAATAATAAAAGAAGAGGCATAAAGGAAAATACGTAATAAAATATTTGCAAGATGATCAGAACATAAATAATGGGATTTTCAGTTCCTAAGAAAATTAAATGAATAACAGCTGTGCTATCCCTAGGCAGGGATGTATAATGCAAGCACTAGAAGAGCTTTTTTTTTTTCTTAATTTTCTTTAAGCAACTAGAAGAATAAATTGTTTGAACTTCTTTCCAAGAAATGAACAGCCACTTTATATGACAGCATCATTCAGAGATGAAAATGTCATTATTCTAAAAGCTGTAAATGGAAGTTATGCAGTTATGTAGGCTGGGCTTTAAACAAGACCGTTAAACAGTGATACACTAAGTAAATGGTTGAAAATGTTATACTTCTCAGTCTGACTAACTTTCTAATTCAGAAAGACAGCAACAACTTCTAGTGTGTGTTTTGGAATAAAAGAGGCAGAAAAATGTTTCTAGTACTTTGGTGTTGTCAATCCTTCAGCACAGAGTAGAGACTTTACTGCCACAAAGGCACAGAGTTCAAGAAACTTAATGTCTGAGTTTCTGGCTTGGAGCTCCTCTATTTGTAGCTCAATTCAGTTGTGTAATCATAGGTCTTTAATGTCTCTTCACACGTTCCAGAATAACCTGCTTGGCCTTCTGTTGTTGATCATCTAAGATCTATGTGGTTGTAAGAGAAAAGTAAAGCTGTCACCATGTTTTCTACAAGAGAAAAAGAGGATTTCACACTGATGTGGAAACAAAGGAAATCCAAGTTGTAGTATCTTGTAATACATTCACCATCAGTTCTATGATAGCACAGCTTGAAAAAAAGAATTAATCTTCTGTGATTCATGAATATTATTCATGTAGGAAGACAGTGATTTTACCTGCCATTAAAAAGTTCTTCAGTATTCATGGGGGAAAAGCAGAACATAACAGCTAGGTACTCTCAATACTGTTCACACAGATAACATGCTCTGTCCTTAGCAGCACACATGCATATTGTGTCACACATTAATTATTCCTAGATTTTTTACTGTAGTCAAGGCTTCACTTCAAAGATGAAGAAAGTCATGAAAGAATGCATTTATTATAAAGAATGCCATGTTAATTAATAAAATGTAACATGTAGTCTTCTGTTAAAAAAACAAACTAAGTGCATACACTGTAGCACTATTTGCATTATTTTATATATTTAGGTAAATAAATATTTAGAAGCTTATGCATATACAGATTGTTAGATAATTAATAAACTTCAAGGAAAAACAAATGCACAGCAGACATATTTTTTATATTTTATATATGTCTTTACAACCGAATAAAGGAAGAAATTAAGACAAAGAAACCTCTGAATCTGGATTATTGTTTGTTATGAAATTGATAGAAGAAAAATTTCTCAGAGCAGTGAAGAATTGTAACATAATAACTTCAAAAAAAACTTAGAGTACTGCAGCTATAGTAAACAGTTATGGATCAGTATACTCACAGCCACCCGAAATCTTAAAAGCTATTTTAAGAGTGCAAATTTGGAAAACTAAAGCTCGATTAACGTGCAATTCTTTTGTGTATTTTGTTTTTGTTTATAATTTTATAATCTTAGTAATTTGTCAGATCTCAGCATTAATCAAGCTGCCAGAATGATGAAGATGTCAAGTAAACATGTTTTATAAGATTTTTTAGAGATTCCTTCTGAGGAGTCCATATCAGAAGCTAGCATTTAATGTTTTAGATCATCTTAAAAGAGAAAAAAGGCTGATGAAATGGGTTATGTATTGGCTGAAGCACAGAGAAGGTACAGTAAGAAAGAACTAAAATCTGTTCAGTGTACCATAAGAAATATTGCATAAGAAAGTCAACATCTGCTTTACTAAACAAAAGCACATTGGAATTAGACAATATAATGTTCATGTCTGCATTGTGTAATTGCTAAACACAAAATCCTTAAAGTTACATGCTACTAAATAGCTGAGACACACCTGCTGCCTTCCTGGCTTTGTCTTATTTTTCTGGACCTTGCTACATTGGACCCTGCACAACTCAAACCTACTATACCACAATTAGCTTCCTTCTCATTTCTTTTCTATAAGCATGGCAGAGCTACTGGTATTTCCATACCAAATGGGAGAAGAACTGGAAACCCTGAATCAACCCCTCTGTTCTTCCTAACCTCAGCTGCAATATTTCTTGTTTTCCCTGGCAAAATGTTGGAACAAAACAGAGCACTGGGAAATCAGTGTGAAATCAATAGATTTTAGGAGAGAAATTAATCTGTAATAGCATAGTGTTTCTCATACCAAAATAATTCCCTTTGGGGACATTTTCATGTTTCTGTGTAATAGTCCACAGCAAGAGAGTAACAGCCCTCAGGGGAAGGTCCAAGTTCCTACTCTTGATAAAAGATCGAATTATCTCGGCAGAAAAAGAGAAAGCAAGCAATAGAGTGTTAGTAAAAAAAAAAATAAAATAAAAAAAAGTCTTCCCACTCTCACACTATCCTGAATCCTTCTAATTCTTTGTCTTACAGCTTTGTAACATTTTGAAACTAGATGGTATTAGTACATCAAAGATTGACCAATATTTGAAGGAATTAAAGGATCTCCACTGCAGTAAGTATCTCACAGACATCAAATTAAGAACTTCTGTAGTTGGGAAAAATAAATGGTGATTGATAAGGACTGATAAAAAGTTAAACACAGAGACATTTTTCAGTATTTAGCTATATGGTTCGAATTACAAGAGGTGATGCAATTGATTTTATGACTATCACAGAAAATAATGATACAACATAATATATCTATTGTGAATGAAATAGAATATGACAGATACAGATATAATTTTATTTCCTAGATTTGTGTATTGTTAATTGTGTATTGCTAATATAATACAATTGAGTAATCAATACTACTTAGATTCGAAGTACAGGTAATATATGTGTAAAGAAAACAATAGTTTTGTAGAAACTTATGAACTGATCTATGAGGTAATACTTCACATTCACCAAAAACATATGCTCATATATTAGCAAGTTTTCTTTGCCCTAGTCTCTTCTTCTGACAGAATTACATTAGAAACCTAAATTTCAGAGTGATGTTAAAAGATGTGGCAATATTTTGCCTACTGACTGTCGCAAAAATAGGAATGATTCCTGGAATTCAGACAGTTCTAAAATTAATTAGTTTTTAGACACAATAGTAAGAAAGACTATAATAACTGATGATGAAAGCTCACAAATGGAACTGCAAGACTGAACACTGCATCTCTAGATTAAATTGGAAAGAGAAAAAATGAAATTGAATCTCACAGATTAAGAAATCCTATTTCATTTGGAAAGTGAGTAATGCTTTCTCTGTAACATAGAAATGTATTCCTCTGTACTTTCGTGTTGAAGTTATGGGGGGATTTTTAATCTAAAAATTGTGATTGAAATTTTATTTTCCATGAAGATTTAGTATTACATGATTGTCCTTCTAAGGAGGACATATATATTAGATAATTTTAAAAGAACTGAACAAGAAAAACAGAATATGTTTATGAACTTAGAAATGAAAATAGTCTCCATAAGCTCTGTTGGAATAAAGCAGTGCCATAACCTGCTGAGGTGACAACTGCTGATTTAACTACTGCTTAACTATTTGTGTATTACAGGCATATTTTAGTACACAGATCATATATTTCAAATAAGTCTTATCCTGCGTACTTCACAGATTCTACTCAACAACTCACAACAGTTTCTTTGGTTTTTGTAGTGTAATGTCTGTGAAACCAGAAATTTTCAGTAAAAGACTGAACAGATAGCAAAATTATGGGAAATAAAACAGTATTGCTAAGAAAAAAATTCCAATAAAGTATTTGGATATGATCATGATTACATGAAGGGTTGTAGAACCAGTTCATGCAGGTGGATTTTCAAGACAAATGCACAGGAAGTCCTAGATTAGATTTGACAGCTTTTTTCTAGTGAACAACTGAAGATCAGAAAGAAACTGTAATGCATTGATTTGCCTATCAGTAGTGAATAGAGTCATAAACAAGGATAAGATCTGACCTTGAAATTAAAATAGAATTTTAGACTCTGAAGGAAAGAAACACAGGGAGTCAGGATTAAAATAAAAATAAAAATTGATTTCATATTCTGCTCTGATTGTTACTATTAAAGAGATGTTTTGTAGTGAAATTGAAAACATTATGATCTTCAAGGATTGGTGTTGGGACCAATGCTGTTCAACATCTTCGCTGACAACATGGACAGAAGGATCTAGCACATTCACTGCAGGCTTGCTGGCAGCACAAAGCTGTGGGGTTCAGTCAATAAGCTGGAGGGAAGGGATGACAGCCAGAGGAACATTGACAGGCCTGTGGTGGGCCTGTGTAAATCTCATGAAGTTCAGCAAGGCCAAATGCAAGGTCCTGTACCTGGGTCAGGACAATCCCCAGCACAAGTACAGGCTGGGAGGAGAACAGACTGAAAGCAGCCCTGTGGAGAAGGACTTGAGGGCACTGGCTGATGAGAAGCCAAACACCACCCTGCACTGTGCAATTGCAGCTCAGAAAGCCAGGTGTATCCCAGACTGGATCAAAATCAATGTGGCCCCAGGTTGAGGGAGGGGGCTTCTTCTCTTCTACTCTGCTCTTGTGAGACCCCACCTGCAACCAGGGCCCTCAACATAAGATCATGGAACAGCTGCAGTGTGCAGGCAGGCCACAAAGGTGCTCAGAGGGCTGGAGCCCTCACCTGTGAAGATAGGCTGAGAGATTTGGGATTGTTCAGTTTGGAGAGGAGAGGGGTCTGGGAAGACCTTATAGCAGCCTTCCAGTACCTAAATGGGGCTCCCAACAGAGCTGGAGAATGACATTCTGCAAGATCATGTAGCAATAGAATATCTTTTAGGAATGTCTTTAAACTAAAACAGGGTAGGTTTTAATTGAATTTTAGAAATAAATTCCTTACTGTGTAATTCCTTACTGTGACACACTGAAACAAGTTGCCTAGAGACACTGTGGATGCTCCTTTTGTAGAAGTGCTTACCTACAGGCCAGGTTGCATGAGGCTTTAAGCAGCCTGGTCTAGGGAAAGATGTCCCTGCCCAAGGCAGGAGGGCTGGAACTAGATGACAATTGAAGTTGCTTTAAATCCAAACCATTCCATGATTCTATGAAATTCAATCAAATCAAAGAGTGACAAAAACATAAAATCTAAGTTTTGTAATAAGAAATTTAATAGATTCTGCTTATTTTAGCTTCATAATATTAACCATTCAGGATAATATTCCTCAAATTTTAAAATAAATTCAGTCAGGATTAATAAAATTTACTTTATATCACTCTGATAATTGGAACTACCACGACTCCATTTCTTTTCTATCCTAGAATTTTTCCCTGAATTGGTACAGAACCCCTCATTTACTGGAGTAATTTGAAAGGCTAAGCAGTTTCCCTTAATAATGTGTTGTGTATAAGATTTTGAAAAGCCTGGAATAAGGTTACTCTATTGGGTTTTATTTTTTGTTTCATTGTGGGGCTTTTTGGTTTGGTTTAGTTTGGGTTTGTTTTGTTTTGTTTTGTTTTGTTTTGTTTTGTTTTGTTTTGTTTTGTTTTGTTTTGAAATATATTTTGGCAGTTTTATAGAGGTGTCTCTGTGAGTTCCAATTATCAACAATTCTCCCCTCCCCTTCGAAGAAGTCCTTGTGGAAATTTAACAGCAGCAATTCAATAATAACCCATATGAGCTTTCAGAGCAATCCTGTCCTTAAAGTATGCTTTTTCCTTTAATTTAGTCAACATTTCCAAAGTAATAAAGATTTCATTTTGTATATCAGGATATATATTTGCACAATACAGTGCAGTTAGCTGCTCTATTAGGATTTTTCTCTGCCTTTCATTTAGGCCTTTGATTCTGAAAATTTAAGTGTCCTCTGTAAAAGATACTGGACTGAGCCATGAAGTTGGCAGTTGAATTATTTTCAGGAAAAGGTGAAAGAAACTTTCGGCCTTGACTACATAAGGAGTTTCTAAATTAAACAGACCCAAAGTCCCAAAAAGCAAACAGTGGGGCACAGGTCATGTCTGTGTGTTTGTAATCTGTCCTGTAGTGTGTCTTCATCAACCAAGACTTTCTTAAGCATACTAGCAATTAAATAGTGCCTGTTACCACAAGACAATCCATGAATCAATTCTGTAACGTGATTCATTTGCCAAATACAAGTCTCTAAGGCGCCAAGTACCCAGTATAGTGCTAATAGGTAGCTGCTGTATCATTATCTCACAGTAATTCATATCACAGATATGAAATAAGTCTTGGTGCTATGTTATCAAAATATGTGTCCATTTGTTCAGGAATTGTGAAATGTGAAGACCTTTGTTCAATATCATGTGTTGCGGGGCTTTTTGGGTTTGTGTGGGGTTTTTTGGTTTTGTTTGTCTGATTTTGGTTTGGGTTTTGGATTTTTTTGATCTTGAAAAAAATCCAAATATACAATAGTATTTAGTATAAAACCATCACATCAGTCCTATGTGTTCTAAGCATGTATGTAATGCATACTAATGACGCTCTTAAAGAACTTACTGTGTATTTAAGCTGATGATGGTATGACTTTATGCTTTTTTTACATTCTTGCATCTATAACCTTTTCATCATGAGTTAGTTGGGATGCTTCTACTAGAAATAGTGTTTTTTTAACATTATTCCATTTAAAACCTTTTTCATGCTATTCACTGCTGAATTTCCACCAAATTGCATACAAGACTAGATATGCTGTTCAGACCTTCTGTTTAATATGTAGAACATGAGGAGATCCTGTTTTACAAATAGAAAAGACGCATTAAAATTAAGATCATATTGGTTTTGATAATTTTTGAACACATAGAAAAATAATTGAGAAAGATCCTAGTGGAAATACATTCACATACTAATTCCTAGTTTTAGCTTATACTCAGCATATAACGCAGAGTATAAATCAAGTTCTTTTGCATTTACAAAACAAGGCATGTATGTAATCCAGATAAAACTAACTCATAAAGATTTCTAAAAGAGAGAAACAAGTTCAACAGTAGACAAATATTTGATACTCATTATTATATTAATTTTCATAGAGATTAGTATTTGTCCTTTTTTGAATATTATTCCCCAAGACCAGTGGCATAAATCCACATGATACAAAAAAATCACTGAAATGCTTTTGAATAGGATGTACCTCTTTCCTCTGCTGAAATATTTCCCTCAGTAGAATGGATTAAAGC
The DNA here is from genome assembly GCA_013398595.1 of Tychaedon coryphoeus. Lineage (NCBI taxonomy): Eukaryota > Metazoa > Chordata > Aves > Passeriformes > Muscicapidae > Tychaedon > Tychaedon coryphoeus. Next base: position 31,726 of record WBND01000547.1, read on the forward strand.
TGGACAAATAAGCACTTACACATTCTTTTCATGAAGAAGGCAACACATTGTTCCTGCAAAAGGTATGAGTACCTACAGAGTCTGAATTAAATCTTGCAGCTGTCAATGACCATCTACCCATGTGCTCCACGACTTTTGGACTAAAATGTATAGACTTGTCATGTTTTCACATAGATATAAAATGAATATATTTGTAATGCTTTTTTTATGTTCTCTTCTCCTCATGCATGTGTGCATGTGTTAGTGGATGGGATATTACAGATGAAGTTCATCTACCCAATTGTTTACATGTACACTTAGCTTTCTCTACCATCAACATCTCAAATTATGATGAATTAAGGCATAATAGAAGTACTTGTTTCAATTATGGCAAGACTTTAGTCTGTCTAGCTCAAATATAATCTTTAAAAAGTAACCTCAAAACAAACAACAAAAAAATTCAAGCATTCTGATTTTTTTTTTTTTTTAAACCTGTGAGAAGTTATCTAGAATATTCTGCAGTCTTTTTGGAAGCATGGCTTACTTATAGCAAAAACAAGTAAACAAAAACAACAATTCAGAATTATATTTATTTGAAAGCTTACTTCCGCCTGGGAACACAGCCAGTACATGGTGAATCCATCTTCTCTAACTTCAGATACCTACATTTTGTATCTAGATTAAGGCAAGTGGTTTCCTTCAGGTAAAAGAATAGGAGAGGAAGTAAAAGAGGGAGTCCATCTGTTTTTTGGAGTTGTTACAAGAAAGGATAAAATTTCTTTGGAGGTTGTCTTTCACTGCCTTCAGAGGGATTCTCTATAATTAATTAAATCTAGATGCCTAATTTCTGGGGGATACGAGTGACACAACTTCTCCGTTTCCAGGTTACCTATATTATGTCTTCATGATATATCCAAATAGGATATATTAGGATATATCTATTGTCGTATTTACAGTGTTGTGGCACTGAAAAATAGTATCATTAAAGAAAAATTATAAAAGTTCAGAGTTGAAATTCCTTATGGTAGGCTTAAATACACAAATTGTAATTTAGAGTAAGATCACTATCACTATAACTGTAATATTAAAGCTTGAATTTCAAATTTGGTATTTTCCATCTCGTCTAGAAACTAGCCTCTCAAAACTCATCAGCAGTTACATCAAAAGTTTCCTTTAGAAAATGCAGCTTATTTTTCTCACCATCTGAAAACTCACATGAGCTTCAGTTTCATCTCTATTTTCACTCTGAACCTTTCAAGAACTAGCCCTATGGCAATCATTAGTATATGCACAATAAGAATAGTTTTAATTTCCCTAGAGCTGGAAATGACAATACCAGATTTATCATTGCTTGAATTATCACAGGTAAATAAAATAGATGCATTTTCACTTTTTCACTTTTGACATAGTCCTTGGAATAACATAGCTGAGATGTATTACAATCATAACTTTAACATAATAATCTTTATAGTGCTTATATATTAAATACTTTGCAACTGACAAATATAACATTGTTGTGGCTATTTGCAAATAGTTTAAAAATAAGACAGTTTAATAAATCTCATTGAAAACCAGAAGTAATTCTCAGGATAGTCTTATGAGTGATGGAATATTTAGACATTACATTAGCTCAGAGTTAATATTTGCTCCAACATATATATGAACAGTTGAAAGATATTATGTCTTTTTTTTTCCATGTTAGATATTCTTTTCAATAGGATTTAAAAAATTAGGTTGTTCGTGGACCTTTTAAGGCATCTTCTGACCAACTATAAGCCCTTCTTGTTTCCTCAAACCAAAGTTGCTAAAATCAGTGTGAAGTTATTGCTGCATGGAACCTTACCTACACAGCAAAGAGTATTGTAAATCAGAACCAAATTATTATAGTATTGAATACATATTAATATAAAAAAAAAGCTCCTGGAAATAAAGGCATTTCAATGATTTCAGAGGATCTTAAGACAATTTGTTTTCTTCCTACTTGTCACAGGGTTAATTTAAACATTTTATAACTTTCTCATTTTTCAGGCCTTAACACAAAGGAGAGAAATAATTTCTCAATGATTCTGTATAAGCTTATGTATAAAAACAGTTTGGGACAGTTTCGGTAAAGCAATGGGACTTGATTCCTTTTTTTCTTTTTTTTCACAGACTTGTATCCCCATATAGAAAAAGCATGAACAAGATTCAGATAAAGTTAGTTTACATTGAAAGAAACCCTAAAGAAACAGAAGGAGGAAAAAGATAGAGAAGGTAGGACAGGGGGATGGGAAGAAATGTTACTTGTAATTTGAGAACAAATAGTTTTTCAAATTGTAGCATGATAAATTCCTTCAAGTTTCAGCACAATGCAACTGTGCAATGTAACGCTTATGGTTACAGTAATTTTGAAATATAAACATACAGAGATAACAACCGGTTGTTCTGTACAAAATGACTTGTCTATGACTTGAAAGCAAAACTGGAGCATGGATGATATCAAGGGCCTTAAAAGTCCAAGCACATGACGATATCAGAGGCCTCAGGGCCATAGCTGCCAATTACAGTTCTCAGGCAGATGCAAAGTGAGGAGATACAGCCAGTTTTAGTGATAACAGGATGAGCAAGGTAGGGACTAAAAAAAATCTGAGGGCACAAATCCAGCTACCACTGCAAAAGCTTGTTTTAATATTGTTGCTTTGGGGGATCTATTGCAGATATTAAAAATGATGTAGCTATCTTTCTGTTCATGAATATTTGGTTTCAAATTATGCTTATGTAGTGAAAAAGATAGTTGCAGTAAGAATGGATATATAATGTACACCTGCCTATTAATGTGCATTCTTGTGCCTGTATACATGTGTGCACATGTGAGTATATAAAAAGCACATTGGAACTAAGTGTGGATCAACCAATAAATCTTGACTCACCTTACGAACTAAAATCGGATTTCTCTTCTGCTTCTCCCTTCCCCAGCCTTGATTTGAGGTTTTATGATTTGCTTTTTATATTGGATGCCACAAAATGTTAAGAAAACTACATGTAGTAAAAACATATCATCTAAATTATTTGGATAATTTTATTTTCCTAAGACATTTTCTCCATATATTATAGAAGTAAGTTTGAGTACTACTAGTGTGATAATATCAGTAAGTCTAATTTTTTTTTTTTTTTATTTGCTTGCGTGTCTAACTCAAATTGTAGTGGTATTTAAGTGAAGAAAAATATTTACCAGTGTTACTTATTTCTTTGACCTACTGTCAGCAGATGGAAGAGGCCATGCACACAACGATCAACAGAAATTGCAAGAACAGAAGAGAAGCCAATGGTGCTGGAATGTTACTCATGGGGACACTAAACATAAGCCTGGAATTACAAGAACGATGTTTTCAGAACAGCAGCTTGTGCTTGCAATTTTTTTTTCTTCCTGGCAAAAATGTTAGAGTATTAGGTTTGAAAAAAGTCCAAGAAGGTTTTGGAACAGTAAAAAATACACTCACAAAGAAATTCTCTCCCCTACTAAATTCAAACTTAAAAAGACTAAAGAGATCATTTACCTATTTTACTTAATCCTTTTGCCATTATTTTTTTCTCCAAGCTATATCTCCATGGATAGAAAAAATAAAGGAAAATGAAAAGATGAGAGTAACAGAAATAATTACTATTAACAATAATGTGTTAAAAGAAATATACAAAGGAGAGAGAAATTACATTAGTTTTGATCAGTAGGACAAATAGTTTATATACCCTTTTCTCAGAGAAGTAATCTGTTAGAGAGGTAAATACATGTTTTGGGGTTTTTTTTCCTTGTTCAATCATATGTTTAAAAATAAATATGTATGAGCACACATACATTAAGAGGCAATAAACCAGAAAATCAGTCAAAAAGTTACACATTTAAATGCATCTCAGACTATGTTCCCTATGTATTTATAATTCATATGCTGGAAGGTGACATCCCAACCTTCCTTTGGTGCAACACATAATGCAAAAACAGTTGGTTTTTCCAAAATTATACTTTTGCAATTTAGATGACCCCTATTCATATTTTCCCAATGGAAATAATGTCACTCTAAATGTGCCTTGTTCAGAGTCAGGATCTAACTATCAGAAACATGCTGTGCAACAGCTGTTACGACCAAATAAACTATAGGAATAGAGATGTAAATTCCAGAGTTCACTAGACAAGGCAGGAAGAAACATGAAGGATATAGACATGAAGTCTGGAGGTATACAGCTGTTTCTATCCAACAATCAATTATGGTATGAAAGGCATTCCCCCTGTCCTTGATAGAGATGCAAAAATCCTATGTTTTCAAGCAGCAGTGCTGTAAGAGATTGAGGGTATGACAGCACATTTAGTTGGACCTAAATGTCTGTCTGCATTTCTGGATTGTCTGTGGACCAGACTTCCAAATTTATTTGTTTTCTGGTCCTGGTATCTTATTTTTTTGCTAATGAAGGGAGAGAATTTAATAAAATAGGAGCAAAATTTTTTGTAACAATATAGTCTATTGACATTTTCAAGATTTTCTATATGCGCCCCAAGTTGTTTTCAAATAATCTGTTCATAATATGATTACTAAAACGAATCCTTGCACCTTGTGAAGCCTCCACATCCTTCGCAGACATAAGAAAATAAATGTTCTCTTTTGTGAGAGGTTTCAATGTGGTATGAATGCAGGCAGGAAAACAGCAGCAGGTTACTTAGTTACCTCAGCTGCTACTTATGTCCAAAATATTTAATCGTGCATCAATTGAAAAGAAGTACATCCTAATCTTGGAAGACCCGCCCCTTCCCTCCTTCCCTTAGCTTTTGTATCTGAGCTGACGTCATACGGAAAATTCCTTTGGCTAATTTGGGTCAGCTGGTTGTGTCTCCTCCCAAGATCTTACCCAGCCCCAGCCCCTTGGTGGGGATAAGTCTTGGGAGAAAGCCCTGATGCTGTGTCAGCCCTGCTCGGCTGTAGCCAAAGCTCTGGGGTGTTACCCATGCAAAGCACAGCACTGGGAGGGCTGCTGAGGCAAAATGAGCTCCATCCCAGCTAGACTCAGCACACGTAATTTCTTTGTTTACATGTAGATGTTTTTTGGATTAAAGATTCCCCAAAAGTGATATATAGTGATTTTTTGCGTGTAGATGCAGTATTTATAAAAAAATGTCACTGTGAAATGCCTTCAAGTTGTTCAGTAGCAGCTGTCAAAGGTGGTCAAGATTTCTGCTGATAATGCTCAATTATATTTGTTAGTTGTCATTAGAAGGTATATGCGTATCTTCTCTTATACTTTTGTCATCAATTGTAAATTACTAGAAAAATTATCAATACAGAGCAAACCATTTTTTTTCTCCTGATGTTTTAAAGACACCATAGCTTTGAGTGATAAACACCTCTCTCTCTCTATATATATATATACACACATTTATTTGCAAACCAAAACTCTATTTTATGTTCCTCCATTTCTTCCATATTTGACTAACTCACTATTACTAGACCCTGACCTAGCTAGAGGCAGCACATAAAAATGTAATAAAAAACCAACACTAATCTGTAGAAAAGAGTTTACCTCAGTCACCATCCCGTACCACTGCTATGATGTTAGAAGAACCTGTGGTCTTTGATATGTGATCATTTGCTGAGGTTTTCCTATTGAGAAAAGCATAAAAAAAGATGCAATAATAAACAGAATGAAAGGCAGGGAGGCTTAAAAAATAGTGTCCTACTTTTGGGAGTCTAGTTCCTTTTCTAGTGGAGATAACAGAGACTGTTGACACTGCTGATGAAAATATGAAGGAAGAAATGTTCAGATTTGATTTAATGATGATGAAGCTCAAATGGTATTAGAAATTTTTCAGTGATAAAGTTTTGGAAAACTTTGTATAAAAAGCATTTCTGGCAAATCCTATAAAGGTTTAGGTACCATACAATGCTGCTTCAGAATAATGTAGAGAGTTTCATATTTTCAGGTCTTTCTTTAGCACTATTTATGTTTTGTCCTAGATGTAGTACTTCTGACTCTGTACTTCCACTAGACTTGATTTCATAGTTGAGTTCTTTCTCTTTCTAGTATCAGAGTATCTTCTCTGATCAAGGTAGTATTGATGCTGCCTCTTTTGGTTTCTTGAAAGTATTTTTGTAGCTATCTACATGGACATTTATTCATATAATGCTCTTAATGACTCTGTTTCCCTTTTTCTAGAACTTTTAACAGTATTATTTTATACCTTATTGTAGCTCAGTCCTGCTAATTACTACAGGTTATCAAGTGCTAGCTCTAATCTACAAGATCAGATACCGATTCACAAGGCTCTCTTAAATCCATTCCATTATTCATAGAACACCATAAAGGCTAACTATGGTACCTTAAGGAGTCACTCCATAAAATTTTTCTGAAGAATTTTTTTTGTATAAAATTCCTGCAAGGAACTTTGAATTAACCAGATTAAGGTAGAGTTATGAGTCTTTTGTTTTCATTCATGGAGGAAGGAAGAGGAGGATAAAAATACTTGTGAATTATGAAGTTGCCAAAGTCTGGATCAAAGGCCTGAAAGACCCTGTAAGACGGGGAACAACAGATCTTTGTTTTATAGGACTGGATTACTTGCATCAGTTTGCTATAATTTAATGAGATTGTTAAAACTACAATTACTGCAATGAAAAACAGAAGTTCTGTCTACATGACACGCTCCATTCCTGTGCACTACAGGATTTACACTATTCTCAGTTTAATGTGTGTTCTATTCAGTACATTTTCACATTGCTGTCCCCTAAATTTTAATCCTCTCTATGTTTGAGGAAAAATATGTCAGAATATAAATTAACTTTCTATTATTGAAAAGAGTTTGTCCTAATTCTCTGTAGTACATTAAGTTATTTTCAGTTCCATGGCCATGTGTTGTCACCTGCAGTTATAATGCTTTTCTCTCTTAGCTGCAAAACAAGGCAGAGGAAAAGCCATCTGAATCACAGAATCACAGAATGGGTCAGAATGGAAGAAACCCCAGAGGATCGTGTGGTGCAACCTCCCTTCTCAAGCAGGGTCATCCTGGAGCACAAGGCACAGGGCTTTGTCCAGATAGTTCTTGAATATCCCCAGTGAGGGAGACTTCAGAAGCCACTGTGCTGATGAGGAAGGACTACTGCACGTGAAATCAGTCCTCTGAGCACCACCAGTGACTGACAAGTAAGTCCTTTTGCTTCATAGAGTAATCTTTTAACTTCAGAGGTGTTTCCACCATACCCCTTTTCAAAACGTCCAACAACTGTTTCCTTCATCCAATCACTAAAAGATTATCAGATCATCTCCAGGCTCTCACAGCACCCTCAACTTCATCAAATTACCATTGATTGAATTGCTTTCAATGGATCAAGATTTCTTTTCTGCTCCTTATGACTCTGTCTTCATTTGTCCCTGTGGTATTATGTCTCAGATATTACATTTTCTTTCTTATTTTCCAGACCAATTGAATAGACCTTTGAGCAAAATAGAATAGTCTTCTCCATTTCCTGTGTTGTCTCACTTTCTTCTGGTCGTCCCTCTACATGAGGCAGCAACATACCAGAGATACAGTTTACCCTATTATTAAAAAAAATAAAAAATAATTGTTCCAAGTCATGTTTTTTCTCCCTACCCACTAGAAACAAAGTCCATTAATGACTAATTTAGGCATAAGTGCACTGAAGTAGTAAGGATTTCCCTCTCTTAGTTTTCATAGGTATATCCTCCCTTCATTTCTCATAACCTCCCTAGACACATCCTTTAGATATTTATTTCTTGCCAAAGCATATATAAACAACTAGACACAATTTTGGTGTCTCAGTGTGACATAAAAAATATCTGTGTACCCATGGATAATACTAGTGGAAAATCAACATTTAGAGTTGCACAGGAAAGAGTTTTCCTTACAAAGAAATGTCTTTAATTTTTTTTTGTTTGTTTGTTCTATAAAGTACATTTCATTCCGTAGACAAAAAAAAAACCAAAAAAACAAAAAACACAGAAGGCCAAATATCTTGTAGACTAGAGGACCAGATTGTAGTGTCTTAATTGCTAAGACGCTAGCCAAACTCTATGCACTTTGTCTAATTATTTTTGTTGGAAATTTTCTACTTTGTATAAGTAACAGTGTTAAATGCACAAAGACCTGTACTTACATCTTCAGCAGCTCAGAGTAAATACCACAACTACCAGAGTTAAAAAGTGGTAGCTTTCTATGAATAGCTGCGATGTCAATATTTGGTATTGACACTGATAATTTTGAAACAACACAAACTTCTTGGAAATCATCTTTCTCCATTAGTCAAGAGAGACGTACTGGTTCATCAAATCTCTCCTTGGGAAGCCATATAGATCTACAAATAATTCTGAGAACAACTGGCTACGAGTAACCTCTATTTAATTTGTTCAGTGTACCAATATACTCTGTTTGCACCATACCCGTGGAACCTGGAGTAGAGGGAAGTGTAATTATGACCAGTCTGAGCTCTGTACTCTGTTTCCTGTAAAATGTTTCATATGGAGCGTTTGGTGTCTGAAGGTAGCCAAAGGAAACCTCTGATGTTTTTGCTTTTAACATCATCAAAAAGGTAGCAGTTTTTCACCATTAACAGTGGAGGGGGGAAAAAAAAGCAAAACAAAACCAAAACCAGAAGGCCAAAGTGATTACTTGCATAAAAGAGATTCTTTAACATTACCAAAACACCAGGTGTAACTTAGAAATTTAATATATTTTTTTTTTAAAGACAAATCAAGCACCCGGGAAGATGTGCCATAGAGAAGTTGCTAAAAGAGAAAATAATCAAGAAAATAAGGAAATAGGAAAAGTAAAAATAGATGGCTTTAAATCTCTGGGAAAATATTTCTCACCTATGGAATTTCCTACATGCATAAAAGTCATTATTATTTCCTTAACAGATCTCATGACATATAGTATTATGGAATGGTAAGGATGAAAAAATATTACTAAATCCCAGCTTCATGACATGAAATAACAATAACTACAGCTGAACTAAAAAAGATTATTTTTTCACTGAATTTAATAAAGGAATTTTTAACTAAAATCTTTTCACCCTGAGGAAAGTGCTAAAACCATCCATATATGTTTTTGAGGGTTTTTTAAGTTTGAGATAAAACATAAGTAAAATGTGCTTCAGTGATATCTATGAGAATTGAATATCTTACATGTATTTTCAGAGTTGCCATAATCATTATTTCAAGAAGTAATGTTTTTATGCCAAATAATGCTTTGAGCTGTATGGAAAAATTCAGTACTTTCTCAGGACTTTGGTAAGAGCACTCAGTGTCATGTAACACGAGGCAAACGTGTCTGAAAAAAACACATTATCTAAAGGTTTATTTTACAGCCAGTAAACTGAAAAGTGATTTGGGGATAATCTTTCATTGAATGAGGTATTTATACAAAGGTGTAAATGAACAAACACTGCTTCCACTGAAAATTTAATTAATTGACTATATTTTACCACCTGTAAATGGTGAGAGTGATACTTCCTTTTTCCTGACATTAGATTGCACTGCTCTTTTGATAACAAGCTTTTGAGGCTGGAAGAAATTTTCTAGCAGAATGGTGTGTGTAACAAGTATCTAATGTTGGCAACAGTCCCTGGGTTTTGCTATAAATCCAATATGCTTTTTGGATGCAGGGGAATATGTGTAGAGGGATTTTAAGTGCATCTTGATGAAGAATTTAATGCAAATCAAAATATTTCCATAAACCAGATCACCAAATGACCGTGTCTGATGTGGTTGTATTTGTGTGCTTTGTTCTCACACATGATGTAAGATCCTCCCCATCTACTCGACCCTTGTGTTACCCTACCTGAAGTACTGTGTACAGCTCTGGTGTTCCCACCACAGCAAAGACATGGAACTATTGGGGCAAGTCTAGAGGAGAGACATAAAGTTGATGAGAGGACAGGAGTACCTCTGCTATGAAGACAGGATGAGACAGTTGGGGCTGTCCAGCCTGGTGAAGGTTGCATGGAGAACTCATGGCAATCTTGCAGAATCTGAAAGGGTCCTACAGAGAGGGACTCTTCGTCAGGAGCTCTAGTGATGGAGCAAGGAGTAATAGGGACAAATTGAAAGAGGGCAAATTTAGTTTAGATATGGGGAAGAAATTCTTTACTTTGAGGGTGGTGAGACACTGGAACAGACTGCCCAGGGAGGTTGTGGATGCCCCAAGCTTGATGGTGTTCAAAGCCGAGTTGGATAAGGCCTTGAGCAGCCTGGTCCAGTAGGAGGTGTCCCTTGCCATGTCCTTGCCATGGAGGCTTGGGACTAGCTGGTCTTTAAGGTTAATTCCAACCCCTTAACATTCTGTTATCAAGGCTGTTCCCTGCTCCAGAAACTTTACTTTCTTTTACTTCAACAAAAGCATGCTAACGCAACAATCCTGACAATTTTTGAAGCATATAGGTCATTTGCAATCATGATAACTTTCATCACTATGAGAGGTACCTTGATTACAGCAGGACTAGGAAAAATAAAGTTTTGCGGGGGAAAAAAATGGGAAAAAAAACCCTAAGAAGTAATCATTTTACTTTCAAATTCTCATTTTTGAAAGGAATAAAAAAACCCTACAGCACAAAGAAGCTGTCTGAACTGTCAACACTATTAAAATACCCCTTTTCTGTTCTGTGTATGGCTGCTTCGGGACAGCAACTGAAGAGCTGCAATACTTCTGGCAGTTTTTCATGACACTGATAGTAATTTCACTTGCAATGAAAATCAAGAAATATTTAGGTTCAGATTCCAAACCTTTTCTAATTATAGTGAGATTGCCAACCCAAGGATTTTTGATAGATATCTGGCATTTCTGAGAATAACTCTGATAGTTTTTAGCAGACATAATATCCTAAATGCGTCTTTCTTTGCTTAATGATACACACCACAAAGCATAAATCTTTTCAAAACAGTTCAAACACTTCAACTAAAGTCTTAAGGCAATAAGTCTAAGAGTAAAAGTGTTCTTTTTTTTGTCCTCCTATTAGTACATCATTTGTTGTCCACTAGGAATTTTTTGTTTACTTAATTTTGTTACTACTGTTGTTACTACTTTGGTGAATTATATAAAGTTAAAATACATAAAGTAACAAAAAAAAATCAAGACAATAGATAAAATAATATAATACGAAGAGTTAGATCTGGATGAAAGGATAAAAAAATAATAAAGTAAACATCGTCTTAGAAACACCAAAATCTGTAAATGGCTACTACAGTGGATTAAAATATGTTTACATCTGACTTTATTGGTAGGTTTACTTCTCTTTACATTTTGAATAGATTTTGACTGTTCTTTCTAATATTCCAATCTAACATGAAAAATTGCTTAGCCAATACCAAAATGAATGGCTGTGGTCTTCCAGTTTTAGGTAACAGATTTTGAGGTGATAAAGAGTTGAATGTAAACCAGGCTTCTGAGAAAAAAAATCTCCACAATTACAGGGTTAGGTGACCTATCAGTTTTCTGAATAAGTCATTCCTCTTTTGGTAACTATACCACAAAAAATTTTTAAAAAATCAGAACCTAGATCCACAGATACAGTGTTTCACAGTTTAGCACTTTCAACATCTTCAGTGATACTAACAATCTAAATGTATCTATTTGCAATGTAATTTTTATACATAAACTTGGACGCCAAAACTCAAATGTTCAGAAACATTTGAAATACCCTGTCCCATGCGAAACATCAACACAAGGCTTGAAAATATCAGATGGAATCTCTTCTTGCTTTGCCACAAGCTGCTAGGCTCACCAGAGGTTAAATCAATCATCTCCAGTTCCTCTAAAAATTTTGTGTTCTTTCAAGTGAATTGAGGTTCTAGTCAATGTAGCAAAAAACATGTAGAGAGATTGTCATCCATCCAAGCAGAGATATCTAATTGAGGGTGAACTGAAGTTTTTCTCATTCTGATTATGCTTTCTCTCTCAGCTCCGTGTTTCTACAAAAGCACTGACATTTGCTGATGGTGTAACTGTTGGAGTCATATTGCAAGCCAGCTCAGTGAAACAATCCATATTACAAAATAAGAATGAACACGTATTTTCATTTCCAGAGGAGAAAATGAATACAAGATGACATTATCAGTCACATTGTTCTGATTATTGTTCTTTTGTCTATATTATCTCTGTAGTACAATGGTAGCAAACAATGCAAAAATTCCCTCCCTACAGTGACTTAATTAAGCAGGCAACAAATAAAATAAAATAAAATAAAATAAAATAAAATAAAATAAAATAGAATAATTAATTTAAAAAACTAAACCAAGACTGTACAAATTACTAATTAATTTTGTGAGAGGGGGAGAAAGCAGGTGAGCAAATCCTTCTAACCTAAATGAACCATATATGGGTTTTTTTACAATTGAACACATTCATTGGATAGAGTTGATGATCCAAATGGAAAGGTCAGACACTGGTCTGATGCAGAGCTTAAAAACAAACATGTCAGTAATACATATTAGTAGGAAATGGATAAATACTATGGAAGTTAAAGGTTCAGTGGTAAAAAGTGTGAAGGGAGCTATTACACTGAAAGCACAAGTGTAATGGGAGGAGATGGGAGGAGGAATAAAGAAACATGGAGTGACACTGAGATAAAGATGTTGTGGGAGAAAAGCCATGGGAGAAGAGAAGCACACACATTACTGGCCAGGGCAATCCTTAATGGCTGCTGGCTGGCATTCTCTTTCCAAAGAAAGCATTGTTCTCCCTGTACTGCCCAGTGTAGAGCCTTAGTTTCCCCATCTATCCACCTTCCTGCTGAAGTCAGACACATCAAATCCATCTTGAATATACTCTGCCTGTCTCATCTGCATTATCACATTCACAATCTCCAATAAACTGGGAAAAAAATCTTATCCTCTCAGTCTACATTCTCATTTTGTTTTTGGATGTGACTTTTAGTACAGCTGGTGCTTTTCTTGGTGATTCATTTCCAAACAGATGCAAAAGATGTCATACCCACCCCGTAAGAAAGGTTGCTCAGAAATGTCTGTAGGGTTGACTACATTGTTGAAATCTTGCTGAAAAGTTCTTCTTCATGTGTGGCAAAGAGGGAAAAGGACAGGGACAGTGGAAGATTTCTTAAAACATATATGGAAGCTATCTTTTTGGTTTTTTGTGGGTTTTTTTGTTGGTTTTTTTGTTGTTGGTTTTTTTGGGGTTGTTTTTGTTTTTGTTTTTTTTTTTTGTTAGCTTGTGTGTATTTCAGTTCACAATATTTTTTTTTAAGAAGAAAATACTGAAAGGGCACAGATCATATAGTCTGATGCTACATATACTTAAAATACAATCTTATGGGTGTTTAAGAATTGATCCAAAACTTACTGATGAATTTGAACCCTAACCAATTAATGAGACTGCTATAATATATGGAATAGACAAAGATTTTGTACTTTATATGTGCCCTGAGCATCTATTCTTTTCCTTTAGATTTATGAAATGAAGGCTTTTATAATTGCAATTCAGTGGAAGATTTTAATGCTCCAGGTAAAAATAAAAGGTGGCTGAATAAACTGAAGTATTTACTGAGTCTGATTCTCTGAGGGTTTGCAAGATCCACTGACTGAGCTGAAAAATTTGTTCTGACAAATTACGTCACAAAATTTTGATGGACTTTCTAAGATTTATTTTCAAAGCCTCCTGCAATCTAATATTCAAGGTAGCAATATTTAAAAGACACAAAGGACTAAGAGGTGGTCAATTCTTGTTGAAATTAACTACCTTATTCTATCCTTTTCTCTTTATCATAATAAATCGTGTTTTCTATTAATACAATTTTAAAAGCACTTAGAAAAAAAAAGTGTTATTCTATATATGTGCTGCTTCTCAGCAATAGAAAGTCCACTCTAAATTTCTTTAACTGGAAGATTTGGGACACATACATGTGGCATGGAACAGATCAAATAAAATACCATGTTCAGGCTAACACCAAATAACAAAAATTAGCAAGCTTTAGATGGAAGAAAAGAACTTTGAAACAAGAGTGAAAAAAGGGGTATTTGGGTTCCTTATATTTTATAACCCCAAAATTCTAATCCAAGAGACAATACAAAATTAACTAATGGAAGAAAAGTTAGCCATGGAGTTTCCTCTTTAACCTCTGTATTTTAGGGTTGATCATAATAAAAATTCCTATTAAATTATTACTGTTCCTTTATCCTGTGAGGAGGTGAGAATATGAGGATGCATGACTGTTGCTCATCTATCTCTCAACAATACTATTCTAAGGCAATTATCTGTGCTTTTGCTACCATTAGCAAAAAAAAAAAGTCATGAGAAACTTGCACTCAGCATAATAATGCAGTTGTAGGGCCTCCACAGTACTGCTTACAAAACTGTAATTTCATAGCTGGTTTTGGTTGGGATAGAGTTAATTTTCTTCATAGTAGCTGGTACAGTGCTATGTTTTAGATTTGCTTCAAAACCAGCACACTCAACAGTGTGCTTCATGAATAATAAGTGCAAACTTTTCCACAGAAATGCCTACCTCTAGGCAAAAGAGAAACATCTTAGAGTTTCCTATCTGACATTTCAAACAGTATTTGCTTTAGCATTCAAAATCCTTCCACTCCTACTGTTATTATACAGCCACCTCTGCAGTGCTTAGTCATCCTCAGAAGATGTGAGTGGAAGATCTTCAAGAGTAGTTTTAGAAAGTCTTAGCACTCCAAATGTGCAGATTCCCAACTTGATTTCTAATTCTACTTTTACTAAGTAGATATGCCAGCTCTTAGCACTTTCCATTTCTAACCTTCTTCTGTCATGTTTTTGTTGTGAAACATTCACCCTTTGAAATAAATTGCAAGCAGCACATTTGGGGTATCAGGAAGAATAAGGAAACTTTTAGACTTGAAAATAATTGCCACTTTCTGACAGGCTTTGAAAGTCTTCAGTATTCACACCTGTCTTTAATAAAAACATATAAGTAATAACTACCAAAAATAAGTCTTATTCTTCCTTCTACTCATCATATTCTTTTTGGCACTCTAAAGTAATACACATAGTATTTACATTATTTCTCAGCTAAACAAGGTATGCAGGAACAGCTAAAACACAAAGTGCAAGATTTTTTTCTATATTTAAAAATAAATTTTAAAAAATAATAAGGAACTTAACTAATAAATCAAAATTATGAAACAATGAAGACTATTGCAAATTTATTTAATATAAAATAATTACAATGACAAGCCCAGATCAATAAATGTGGGAGAAATAGTGCTAATAGTGTTGATGTCAGGTGTTCCTAGTGCTCAAAAAATTCTGAAATTCCAATCAATTGTCCCCACAAATGTCCTATTTCATTACACGTGCATTCAATGAATTGAGCCACACAGTATCTCATACATATAACACATATGCACTCAGAAACATATGATCATATTTATCTTATATGGGGACGACACAAGAATAACCATTGTTTCCTTATTAAGACTGAGGGAGTGCTCTGCCAAGCATTATTTAAACCTGGTAGGAGATTGTCCTCTGAGGACAGTCTTTTCCATTTTTATGAGGAAGTGAGCTATATATGTTGGTGTGAATATGTCAGACATCTTATCAAGGACTCGTCAAGAGTAGGTTGCCTATAAAAGCGGTTCTAAAACTCACTCCTCACCCTTTTCAACTATCTACCATATGGTGTAACGTCAAGGGATCTATAGACTAGAAATCAGATCGAAGGAAATTGATAAACCAAGAGTAAAAAAAACAAACCCACTCCATTCCAAGGTGAGAAGCATTTCTATGAAGCGCAACTGCGACAGTAAAGGGATATGACTCCTCTGACTAAGTGTAAACATTTGTAGATACCTACATGAGAGTTTAGGTTTCTAAGCTTCATTTGGCCTTTAAATCAAGGTTTCTACCACCATTTATGGCACTTGGCTAGATTTTCTAGTTTCTCTTCTGCCTCTTCAAGAGGGTGTTTCTGATTTCTCTCTGCCACTCGTGGGCAGATGCTCTAGAGACTGCAATGTGGATTAGAAATCATAAGGTTAGACAACTGAATTGAGCCTCTATGTTCTTTTTAGCAGTGTGACAAGATGTAGTTAACCCCAAAAATGCCATTACCCTTTCACAGTAAAAAATAGAAACAAAAGATGACCAGTTGATACATAGCCACCCTTTGTGGAGATGACAAATTCAAGTCATATGAATTCCTCTCCATGACCTCTATGAAACAACTCTAAGCGGATATAAAATAATGAACTAATGAAAAAATATAAAATAATGAATTTCAAGACCTACAAATTTTGGGATTTGTCTTGTTTTGTTTTTAGTGCTTAGGTACTCTTAAATAAAAACAGAACTTCCCCTGTTACAAATGAAATTGTTGTATATTGTTTATTGAAAATAAACAAACAACCATAGTCATAAGGTAAAATAATTTGTAATGACATAAATCTAAAAGTGAATTTTGGCGGACTCTCATTAACACAGAATTTTTTTTTTCTCTCTTTATACATATTTTTACTGTTATTTTTTTCTAAATGCATGTTTGGATACATGAACTGTCATAAATAAAAACACAACTGTGAATCATTTACGTAAATGATTTTGTACTATATCTAAGCAGAAGTCACATAAAAAACTTTCAAAAAACAAAAGTAGTTCAGTTTTGATAAAAGGAAGTTGGTGACTACTGCAGTGAGGAATATAAGAAAACTTAGAAAGAAAACCTCAGTGTTACAGTCTATTTATAATTTATATTCACAGATGGCAAGATAAGTGCTGTGACAAGTAGAAATAATCACTCTGTCATATTCACTAAACCTATTCTAACAGATGTGATACAATACATCTTTTCATCATTGTAAGAATGCAATGGCTTTT
>WBND01000547.1:48555-223003 GCA_013398595.1 Tychaedon coryphoeus
TTTTTTTTTTTTTTTGCTATTTGCCTTGAAGAGAAACTTCCTGACTGGTTTGCATTACAGACTTGTCTTGCACTAAGAACTGAACTTTTCTCCTATTTGATACACTAGTACTTTAAAATTCAAATAAATTCTCGTTTTTCAGTCTAGCAAATATTGTTCTGTCTTAGATTGCTCCACCACAGCTGTCAATCTCCAGCAGAAGAGAGATCTCTCACTCAAAGTGGTGACCTTTGCATTTGTACATACTGCACTCCAAGCATGTTCTTCACTATTGTTTGAAAGACACAAAGACACTGTTGTTTGGATTTTTTTCTATAATTCTGCTTTCATACACAGGCAGCTTTTTTTAAAAGCTTCTTGAACTTTCAAAAGTTATGCTTATTTTAATTTCCTTTTTTGAGAGTAATAACAAAGACTGATATTTTCCTTTTTTTTTTTCCTGAAATCTTTCACCAGTACAATTTAACTATTTCCAGTTATACCAAACTAGCTGTAATAATAATAATATTATAATTCATTTGGTATAATTAATGATCACTTAAGTTGGAAAATACCCAGCTGATAAAAACTGAAGTAGCTATAACCCAAAGCAATATAATCAAACCTGAAGGGAACAATAAAACCTTCAAATTCACTAGGAAAGTCAAATGATTAGCAAAGCACACAAGTTTATAGTAATCAGAGGTAATTGCAACAAACTGATTTTAGAAAAAGAACAATTTCTTAACATTAACTATAGATATTTTGAAAGATAGACCTACTTGACTTGATGTTTTCAGTTCTTTAAGTGATTTCACTAAATTTCATTAAAAAGAAACAAAAAACTTTTCAAAAAGGTCAAGAAAAATCAAATCTTCTATGAAATTAAGAAAAAGTGGCCTCACAGGGAATAGAGTGCAAGAAACTTTTCCTAGCTATTAGAGTAACACACATAGGATATGTGAAATATGAAACACTTCAGTTTTTCAGTATTTTATACTTTTCAGCCACTCTATAGATATATTCAGCGGCTATCACAGTGAAAAATATCTGTCAAAAAAAAAAAAAAAAAAAAAAGAAGAAACTCTAATATGAAAGGAAATAAATATCACAGAAGTCTACATACATACATTTGCCTGCCCTTGACCAAAGTATCATCCCAAGATCTCTTCATAGTGCAAACAGGGATATTGAGCACAAGATATTTTTCACATTCCTTTTCATATTACTATTTACTAATATATGTTCATCCAGTGGACAACTATTGACTGCTATTGAATTACAGAATAATAGAGTCAGAGGGACCCACAAGGAACATCAAAGTCCAACACCTGATTGTGATGCACAGGACAGCCCCAGGAATCACATCATGTACCTGAGTGTTCTCCAAAAACTTCTTGAACTCTGCCAGCGTGGGCCCTGTAGCCACTTCCCTGGGGAGCTTGTTCCAGTTCTCGACAACCCTCCCTTGACACAACTTCACGCCACTCCCTTGGGTCCTGTCACTGATCACCACAGAGAAGAGATCAGTGTCTGCCCCTCCTCTTCTCCTCATGGGGAAGTCACAGAATGCAATTAGATCTCCCCACAGTCTCTTTCGTGCTGAACAGACCAAGTGACCTCATCCTCCCTGTGTATGTCTTCACCACAGTCATGTCCCTCCTTTGGATGCTGTCTAACAGTTTAGAGTCTTTCTTATATCGTATTAACCAAAACTGCCCCCAGCACTGGAGGTGAGGCTGCCCCAGCTCAGAGCAGAGCAGGACAATCCCCTCCCTTGCCTGGCTGTGATGCTGTGCCTGATACCCCTCAGGACAGGGTTGGCTCTCCTGGCTGCCAGGGCACTGCTGACTTATGTTCAACTTTTCATCTATGAGGATCCCCAGATCCCTTTGCATGCTGCTTTTCACCATGTCTTTCCCCAGTCTGTACATATATCGTATAATTTTACATTATGCTGGCTTTTAAACTAAGATATTGTAATATCCTTGTCTTTTTTTTTTTGCTTCCCAGAATAGGCTTTGAAGAAGTAATTTCCTGTGCAGGATGCCTGCAAGAAGTATGGTAGGTAGTATGAGGCTCTAGACTGCTAGGGGGAAAAAGTGACTGAACAGTGTGATTTACTGAGCTGTGACAATGACCTTTACTGCTGCAAACACATACACAATGCAACATGTGCTGAGGTTTTTTATGAGTATTTTCAGCTGCAGAAGTGGGCAAATTCAGCCAATATTATTGTACATTCCCTGATACATAATGGAGGAAAAAGTGCTTCTTTCTGTATGTTGTATCACCAAAAGGTTTCAGGAAGCTTGGACTGCATGTACAAGGCTACAGGTCAAGCAGCATAAGTATAAAATAGTAAGCATGAGATTTCTGCAAGTTCTGAAATATGCCAGGAACTTTGGATTTCCATGGAGGATTTACATTTCTATTAGCATCCAGAGAGCCAAACTGCAGTGAGTCTGGCAAATGTATCAGCTGCTGATAGATAGCCAGCAATTCCAGGAAACAGAAGGCACCTGATGAGATGCTTAAATATTTATTTGCATTTTTGATCTGCTTGTTTCTTTTCTCTGGAACGTACTGAAGATATGTGTCCTATTGTAAACAGATGAGAATCAAACAATGCTTTGAATACAACCAGAACTGATATGTGACAGATGCTTCTTTGTGTCTAGCAGTATCTTTTGGTCTAAAGATTTCAGAGAAGCTCTGCTTTTAATGAGTGGTATTTTCTGTTAAGAAGGCAAGTACCATTAGGCACATTGGGCATAATTGCCTGAACTCAGTAAATGCTGTAAAAACAGATCAGTACAAAGCTGTCTAAACATGTAGGTGACTAAACTCATAAGCATATGATCATCCTGCAGGCACAGAAGTCACCATTATAAGCCTACAGGTGCCCATGCTCCACCTTTATATTTACAGAAAGTGAAGTGTATGTGGTAATACACATTAACTGCTGAGGGGTGACTGTGACCTTTTATATAAAACCAGATATCTTGAACACAAAACATTAAAAAAGGAGATTTCCTGTCTCAGTGTCTGTTCTCTTTTTCCTTCCAGAACAACTTGCTCAAATTCATCAAAGCTGCTGTTAACTTGACAAACAGTTTCTGAAGTAAGATCTGTAGCTACTAGACTGTGAACATTTGACTAATTACATTGCAACATTAAAAAAAAAAAGAAATATTACCAAAAATTCTTCCTGGCTGTGTACAATTGCTTTTTAACTCATCCAAAAAGCTTATAGGCATGTAATATTTTAGCTGAATTTCTCAGCTGTCTTTATGTAGGTGGACTAAAAGAAAAAAAGTGGTTTGTATCTTTCCATAAATTGGAATTTTATCTGCATTTTTCTGAACTGGCTTCAGGATAAAAGCCATTTTTTTTGTGAAGAGGGTAATTATGCCAGCAGCGTAGAATATCCTGCTTATACTGGGATTCAACTCCAGTTCAGATTTCTGTTCCCAATACCTTTCATGAATCTTTGGGCCTTTCTGTTAACAACTTGCTTCTCAGTGGGTTAGGAAATGCTTGTCTGTCACAGAAGTCTATCAAGTTCTTTGCCAAACCACATGCATACTGACAATTGCCATTTACTGATGAGAGATGAATAGTGATGCCATAGTTGCCATGGAATAAATAATAAAATCAAAACAGTATGATCCTCATCACAATGGGCACATTGAATAGTTCGGTGCTAATCTGATCATATTTCACAGGAAGCCCTGAATTTTTGTTGTCAGGTTCCTGTCATGACCTTACAGATAGCATAGCTACTGTAAACCTTTTTTCTTTCTTTTGTAAACATGGCCAGTCCTTGGATTTCTGCCATGTCAGAGAGCTTCCGCCAATGGAACAGATGGATAGCACAAGAAACAGGCTCTTCTTTACTGAGTTGGGTGGTAACTGTGAAAGGTGGCAGGGCTAATCAATTTACTTGCGCATCCCAGGTTATACACAGCACAGGTAAACATTTAGCAGAATCATACCAATGTTTGTGCAACAAGGAGTCAAGCACAGCAATCCGTGAAACGAAGCATGAACTTTATGAAAGATGTAAGAGGAATATTGAACTCTAATGACTTGCATGTAGATCATTTGAGATGGCTAAACTTTCTAATGCCTCCCTTTATTAAAGTCCTCCTTTACTCCTGACATTTACTTTCCCCAGTTTCAAATTCACTACTCCTTTGACAATTCTGATGTATTGGATTCGATTTCCCAAAACTCATTTCTACTGTCCCTGACAGAGCTGCCTTCTTCATCTGATCCCTAGTTTCTGGCTGAACATACCACTTCTTCAACAAAAATTCTACACCATGACAAGATGGGAAAATTCATAATACCACAGATTTAAGGTCAAAAGGAAACATTAGATCATCTGATCTCACCTCCTACACAGCAGAGGTTATTTCATGCCAGTGTAATCTTTTTTATTTCATGCCAGTCTACTGTCATTTTGAGGATATTAGCTTAATTTTTTAATATTCAACCTTAATTCTACATGCCTCCATAATACTTTTTAAAATAAACTTTTTCCTGTAAAATGTTCAAAATTGCTATTATTTTTCACTCATGTTATTAATAAAACAATAAGAGTGGAATTGTGCTCATGTTTCTGTAGAGATTTCAAAGATTCTGGTAATCTACACTGCCCTATGACACCTAAAGGACAAAATTCTGATCGATAGAATCTACCCTTGGGTGTTAGTCATAAAGGACATATTGAGAAATAAATAGAAATATGTCGACAATTTAAAAGTCAGGAGAAATAAAGCAGCTAATCACTTTTTTTTTTCTTTCAGTCCACCCACACAATATCTAAAGATGGCTGAGAAATTCAGCTGTAATATTTAATGCCTGTAAGCTTTTTAGATGAGTTTAAAACCAACTGTTCACAGTAAGGTTTTTTTTGTATATTTCTATTTTTTTAATACTACAATACAATTAGTCAAATATACACATAATTGAAGTCACTTGAAATCATATTTATGGAGGAAAGTCTTCGTTACTTGTTTATGTATTTATTTCGTACCTCGAGAGAGAGAACTCTCATTCTTCTGCAAATTAGTGTGTGGTCAGAACTTGTTTCATATTAACACTCTAAGTTATAGAATTCAGTTAAAATAATATTGATACTTTATGAACTGGTAACCAGTAAACCCCAAATTTGACTTGTTTCCAGCAGTGAAAACATAATGTATTGAAAACACTAGCTCAGAAAATGTGTATGGATTTTCTAGAATTAAATCAATATGTATCTATACTGAAATCAATATGCATGTATACTGTATATGCATAAATTGAAGTTTCAAAACAATTTCATATAATAAAGACTATGGGAATAAGTCTTCCATAAACACCATTATTCTTGAAACAGGAATGACATCTATAGTGTCAGGAGAACAGTACAATAACCTTTTATGACATGGCAGCTTTCAGGAACACTGTACTTAGGCATAGTAGGTATACAAAGGCTGTTTTGTAAGTATTTAATTATCAGTTTTCTATCCTGGTTTGGACAAAAAAGGAGCAGACCTGTTTTGTATCCCAATTATAAATGTTTTGAAACTCTTAATATGTGAATGGTAAAGTTATAATCATTACTGGAGTAGGTCCTTGTTTTCTCATCTATACCCAAGCAGCAATCAAAACACAAAATCACATATTCCCAAGCAAGTGGTTCATGTCAGTATTTCAGTTTGACTTTAGTCTTCTGGAAGAACAGGTGTAAGGGAGTAAAAGCCCCATTTCTATGAAATTGTGTGGTCAGATAACCATAAGTGTAACCATATTTGTGAGATAAGCAAATACATAAATCATTCCAAGGAGGTTTCATGTGTTGAACAGAAATACAGACATTTGATACTTTGATGTCTTCCATTACCTTGTGATTAAGGAGATAAAAAAAGATGCATCTAAACTGGTCCCCTAATTCAGAAAACATCTTTTTGCAGACAAGACACATTATCATTTTAAAGATGACTGAAGGAAATTCTAAAAGATAAAGGCATAGAAAAGAATTAGGGAAAAAAAAAGAAGATCAAGGTAGAACACAACGAAATAGAACATCTGTTCCATTTTTTAAAAAATGCGCATAGTTTTATTTTTCAAAACATTTTGGTAGACATAAAAAGATATAGGCATCTTCTAAAAATCAGCAGAAAGCATCTTGTTAGGAGAAGGCTTGTTAAACTCAACCCATTTTTTACCAGACAGCTACTCATAAGTATGCATGGAAGGAACAAGGGAAAAACACTGCCACAAAAGTTTCAGAAAAATACAGCCACAACAGCTTAGGTCAAGGGCTACTGGGATGTAAGTGAAAAACAAACCACTGAATTGCAAATAGAAGGGTCCTTAGCATTGCAAAGATTAAGGCATTGTGACATTGTGCACCAATCCAAACTTGATTTGCCCAAGGGACTCACTATTGTTCAGGACACTGGCCAAAGACACTGTTCGCTCAGCACTAAGTTTTGTAAGCTAGTCTGTCAAGCAGGGCAGTCTGCCCACCCTGCAATCTGCTCCAGGCTACTTCAGAGTTCAGAGATCACTTTGGATGCAATGCAGACTCCAGGCTGTTTATGCTGTTACTAGTAAATCATAATATGGTTACAACCATGGAAAGACTAACACTGCAGCAGTTATGAACAGTGTTAAGATAGGATGTAATGCTGAACATAATAGTCCAGGGGCTGATGGCAGCCATCTGACAAAGATGCAATACACTGAGAGAGGTACTTAAGGGGAGCTATGTACTCTCTATATACTCTGTTAGAGGTTGTGCAGTGAGTCATTTCAGCATGAAGGATGCCTTGATATGCCATTGTGCACCATTGCTGCAATTTACTCAGCAAATCCTGTGTCACTTGACAGAAAGAAGAAAGTTTTATCCTTGAGTACATGATCCTGCACAGCTCCCACTTGTCCAGCATACATTTTTGATTATAATTGTCTCATACATTTTGATCATAATTGCTAATGGATTCTGCTGTTCTATGCCTTCAACAAGGTATCTGAGTATTACCTTGCACTTTATTGTCATTCCCATACTTCATGTCTGGGACATGCTAAACTTACTCTTTCATCTTCCTAGGTGAGCACTGCTCATATTGGGCCATTACCATTATTTAACACATTTGTGGATTGTTCTACTAGGGCTCATATGCATGTAATTAGTATGTCACAGTCCTCAGAGCCACACAAGTCCTCAAGCCTGGCCGTGAGTGCCAAGCCCATGGGTGGCTATGATATAACCACTGTCTTGACTGGCAGTTTCAATCCCTTGATGCCTGCTAAATGGCCAGAACTATCTGCCTAGTTTCCCACTAGATGGCTTGCTCTTTTCTGCCTAATTTCCCATTGGATATCTTGTTGACTTCCTGATAAATAATATTCGGTAAAAGAATACAGGTAAAGAATCTAGACATAGATTCAATTACATATTGCCTTATTTACTAATCTTTTATTTCCCATCTTTTTCCTTTCCTGGCAGTGATGACTTCAGTCCATTCTGTATAAGGTTTCTTATATTTTTTGCTTCCCTGTGCATTTTCAATGCCTTGCTTTAATTGACCTCACACGTTTTATCAATGCTAGGCAATTAAAGTGCCTTCAGCCATGCCCTTACATCTTGAGGTGAAGCTATTGAATTTATCTTATTTTTTGGAAGCAGTACATTATTTATTTGTTGCTTTTCTGATGATTTTTCAATGGTAATAATGAATCATTTTTGTATTTCACAGCATATGCTCTTTTTCTCAATTCCCTTTGGAATATCCTTCAACATCTGATCCTTAGTGAAGATAAATGCTCAAAAGTTGCTCAAAGCTAAGAACATCTTTTAGAGGAGGAGAGGCCTTGCTACATGTCTAGAATATGAGGACAGGGCTAAGAAGTATGGCCTAGCTTCAGGGTCAAGGAGGAGAGAAGGAGGTAAGAAGAGAGGGAAAAGAGAGGAGAGATGGATGAAAGTGACCTTTCACATCCTGTAATTAAAGGGAGTCTTATTTTTGCTGATACCACATATAGAAAATGATGTAGTTACAGTGATCTGTCAGGACTGACTTCAGAAGTGACAGACTATGGCTTTGGCTATTATAAAGCCACTCTGAAGTTAATTTGGAACAAATATATTTGGGTCAAAGAATGTAGCTGCAGAAAAAGATTTTATTTTTTTTTTCCTAGAACTCCTTGAAGAGCCTCCTTTGTTTCTTTCTGGTGGAGAGAAAAGTTGGGGGGAATCTTATCAATGCCTATAAGTACCAGAACTTAGGGAGCAAAGGGCATGGTATTAGGCTATTTTCAGTGGTGATGACAGGACAAGAGGCAATGGGTGCAACGTGAAGAGTGGAAGATTCCCTCTGATCATCAGGTGTTACCTTTTCTTATGATCAGGGTGACCAGGGACATGTTTCCCACAGACACTGTGGAGTGTCCATTTTTGGAAATAGTCAAAAGCCTTCTGGGCATGGTCATCAGCAACTGCCTCTACTTGAGCAGAGGGCTTGGATGAGATGACCTCTAGGAGTCCCTTCCAACCTCAACTATATTGTGATATTTAGATCCGTGTGACATTATTACTCAATTAGAAATCTAAAGATGTTTACTTTCAGATTCAAACATTTTGTAGTGTCATCAGCTAGTTTGAGCTAATTGCAGTCAGTTTCAAGTGAAGGCCAAAAACCCCCCCCCCCCCAAAACCTCAATGTAGAGAAGCTTATATAAGTCATGTAATAGGTATCCTTAATTTCATTAACTGAGTACTTCATCATTTGGCATTATGCTAGACAGACTTAAGACAGTTTTCTGAAAGCTCAGAGTTGTTTTCTCCATCATAAAATGTTCCAGTCAGTAACTTTCATGATTGTTTAATATTTTTAAAATTCATCGTTCCACTCCTAATTACAAGTAATATTAAAGCAATCAAAACAAGTGTAGTAAAGGGTGAACTATACAAGATATTCTGTCTACTGATAGATCACATAATTTTCAAATAATGAAAGTGACAAGATTCATAACATGAAGCTGTCACATATATTTTATAAGTAAGAAAATATTTAGATTGGATTCAGCTTTTTACTACTGTACAAAATAAATCTGATTTACAAATGCATCAAGTTCTCAGCATGGCTGGAAAGCTGAATTATTTTTAATTTTAAATTAGGGTTCAGTAGTAATTGAGATAGTTGTTTTTTGCTATTGTTTAAGGCTTTTATCAGAGGCTCTTAAAAACTCTAAAAAAAATATTAGTCAACAGTAATCAGAAAGTTATCTCATTTTACAGATGGAAAAACTAAGGTCCACAGTCCTTTTGATTTTTTAAGAGTCACCCAGAAAATACATGATAATACTAGGAACAAGACTGGGATTGCTTCAGTGAAGTCAATAATTGTATGTTGTAGTAAAATGTAAAAAGCCTGTAAAGGGTAATTGGGCCAAAATGCCCACATACAAGTGCTAAACCTGTACTTTCACCAAGTTAATTTTCTCTGTAGAGGATTTTTTGTAATTCTAGAAGACTGTACATGTACATCACAAGTTAGAAATTAAACTCTTAAATGTTTCCAGAATTTTGAGAAGAAGCTTGACTGACACAAATTACAAACAAAAGTGAAATATTTCTGTTACATATCTTTAGAAAGCTGAAATTATGAGTTTTCTGTTTGCAAAAATCTGGAATTTTTGATGTATCTAATAGCAATCATGAAATTTTGCATACAATCAAATAACTTCGTTCCTGCAATGTTAAAACTCTGTTTAATAACAGAATCCAAGTATTTCTACACATTTAAAACCAGAAAGAGGTAGTGAATTTCAGTTTTGCAAGCGTAATTTTAAGTTAAATATTTGGTATTGGGATATTGATGAGGACAAGACTGTTTAAATGCCATATTATATTTTTGAGAAGAAAATAAATGTTGGTATCATAGGAGTGTTAACAACAAAATTCATGTCAGATAAAGATCACAGTTGTGATAAAATTATGTTTATAAATGTGAATGCAAAAGTATTAGTGTAAAATAATTTTAAAGACCCACTTTAGGCAGCATTCAACTGCAGTACACGTCCATTGCAGGACTCTAACCAACAACCACTTTGCTTAGATAGGCACCCTCACACTTTTCATAAAACAATCTCTTTTGTGACCCTCCTGAATTTTATAAAGATGATACAAAAATCATGTTTGTTAATGAATATTTTTCCAGGTTTCCACAGAAATGTTGAACAGAAATGTAAATCAATCAGCCTTTGACTCCATCCATCCATCCATCCATCCATCCATCCATCCATCCATAAGCTCCAACAGAAAAGTGGAAAAATAGGTAGATTCTGGAGGTGAATAAGGAAAGGAAGCTAACTCTGCTACTCACTTCTTCTGTCATAACTTTAAAATGTTACATGATTTGGGTTTTACAAGTAAGCTGGTTATTTCTGCAATAAAATGTTGAGTTTATTAAAAAGTTCGTTGATCATCTTCTTGATTGGTTAATTTCACTATGATTTCTAAATACCTTCACTGCAAGTTGAACAGATTAGCATTAAATTTTCAGTTTTCATAATAAAATATAGATCAATAGTGGTTATTATTTAATACATATTAAATTATTGCCTAAAATATTAATTTCCAGTACATTATTACATTATTTAACATTTTGTCCCTACAGATCTTTATTTTCTTCCTATTAAAAAATAAAATCTTGATCAATTAAAAGAAGATACTTTGGGAAAACAAACTTCCCAATCTCTGTAAGGTACAAAATTAGTTATATTTTAATGAGCAAAATAATCCTTAAATTCTCTGAAATGTTCATACTCAATTCTATTATTAGACTTACCTCTACTGTCAATTAAGAAGGGGTTTTATAATAAAAAATAATTTACCCTAGCTCTCAAACTGAAACCCTTCAGATTTTCTAGTGACATAATTCAGAAAGTGGCATTAAAACATCAGAATTCATGACTCAATCCTAAATTTTAACTTTTATCTTCAACACTAGTGAAAATGCTTGTTCCTGGAATGAAAAATATGAAGAATGATCCATGCTCAGAAGGAGTCAAGAATATCAAAAGGAATAATAGAAATTATATTGATACGACTTGGAGAATATTTCTATGCCACTACACGTATTTGTGGTAATCCACGTTCTGATTCCTGAGAGCAGATATAGTCTCTTTCACCTCTCTATAGCTGAAAAATATACATATCTGGAAAAAGTGCATAGAAGAGCAAGGATGACTAGGGATTTATGGCAAAAGTTAAATAAGATAAATGAATGATGGAATAAACAAAAATGGACATCTTTGCAACTGTGAATGGCATGAGGTTGCTTATTATCTCTCTCAAAATACAAATGAATGAAACTAGCAGATGGTAGATTCAGAATAAACATAAGGAGGAATCTTTTTATAAAATGAAAACTTCAATTGTATAACTTCTAGCCACAGCATCCTGATGAGTTTAAAAAGCTTGATGGATATTCCAGAGATAATAGACAACTCTGAGCAAAGGAAAACCATTAAGAGCCAATGAAAGCTTAGAAAACTTTGTTGGCAAATTTCTTAGATGCAGATTGTTCGTGGTTGGGAAATTTTTTGAGAAGTATCACCAAGAGTTTACCTTATCCTAATACTATGCTTCTATTATGATTCTATTTTTCTGTTGTCATCCCATTTCGGAGGGAGGATTCTAAGATAGATGTACCTTTGAACCAACCTCTGATGTCTGTTCTTATGCTATGGTGCTCTTTTCTGATCTTGTAATCGAGCACTGAGCAGATTGTTCAACAGCCACACACTGCCAATCACTGGGAACATAAAAAGTAAGAGAGAGAGAGATCAGAATTCTCTTGGTTTTCAGTCATTGTGAGATTTTAAAAAATATATTTAAAATTAACTAATTAAAAATTTAAAAATGAAAAGTCTTTATTTTAATTAAAATAGAGAAATACCTGAGTAAATGAAATAAAACATTATTTTAAAAAATGAAATCAATGCTAAACTTTCCCTGAAAAGTCAAAACTACAGATTATAGAAAAATGCAGATCCCCTTTACAGTGCAAATCAGATTTAATGGTGACAATATTGTCAGTATTTTAAAGCACTTTTGTAGCTCTGTGTGGGAAAAGTCTGGGTGTAAAATTACATTGTAATAAAGAGAGATTGAAGTCAGTATGGCTGACTTCCTACACACAATCTAAGGGAGACAAAACTTCCATTGCAGCTTGTTAGTATATCACTTTGAACAGGTTCTTCCAATTGCGAGAGATTGAAATGTTAAAGGTTAATGACTCAATCAGCCTTTTACAAACGCCTCAGGGGCTTTGCTGGGGGCAGGTTTTCCCCCCCCAGACTGAGGGGGAGGAGGAGAGGTTTGGAGGTGTGGGGGCAAACCCTCTGGTTTGCACAAGGACAGCCCAGGTGCAGCGGTGTGAGCAGCGCTGCTGGAGAATGGCCAGGACAAGCTGACCCTTGTCTAGCAGCAGGCGGGGTGTGAGCCTCCCTTAAAGGAGGAGGCCCTTAAGAACCAGACCCTACAAAGTGAGGTAATGCTTTTTATTATGCCAATGTTCTCCCTCCTGATAAGGCTCAGGTGCAAAACTCCCCACCAGAGGAGAGGCCTGGGCATTCCGACCAGAACCTGAACCTATCTTTGCCCATTGAACTTCTCCTAGCGATGGACCAAGACTTTGACCAATGGACTATTTTGGATTATTACTTTGGCCAATAGGCTTCTACACAGCAACAATCGAGTCTTGTCTCTGGATGCATGGGTGGTGATATCTTTCCCTTCTGCTATCTACTCTTATGCTTTCTTTTTCTTCCTTTTTCTTTCTTTTGCCTATATATTTTCTCATGTGGTATTTTTATACTTTTATATTGTTATATTCCTACAGATAAAACCAAAATGGCTACATTCCTCCTTTCCATTGCAACCAAATTTTTCTAAAATAAACTTGTCATACACATACACACATATATATAAACACTGATCATTCAATGTTTTTTCACTAATCTGCCCCAAGGGATTTCTTAATAAGAGCCTCAGTTGCCTGCTCAGGGACAGGTTGTAATACCAGTCAGATATTGTCACTAGCAGTCCTCAAACATTTACCTGCCACAATTTTATTAACAAAGAGTGTGGTACTGTAATCTGTTACTGTGAGGCCTTCAAGGCTGCTGGCAGTCTCTGTCAGTGGGTAACAGGTTAGGGTAAAAGTGTGGAGATGTGGGAGGGAGTCTCACTTGTGGTGTGTGACCAGGAGCAAGGCCATCAAAGAACCCTCTGATCCAGCAGGACTGCTCAGTGAAGAGTGCCCATAGTGGGATGCTGACAGGCTGCTAGAGCACAAATATCTTGGCTTTCCTGGGGTGCTGAAAGCCTAATCAAACACAAAGGATTGAAGGAAATATTCTCTTCTCATGTGACACTGTGAAATATGATTTTTTTAAATTCCTACTACTGAAAAAAAGAAAATTAAGAAAAATATATTTCGCATGGTTTTTTTTTGTTTGTTTTTGTGGGAGGGGTTGTCTTGTTTATGTTGAGGTTTTTAAATTAGCTTGTAAGTCAGGGTTCATGCCCCTATATAAATTAAAGTTAAGTAAATAATATGAAGCAAATAATTTATACCATCAAGGTATAATTTATCCTACCTTAGACACCTATTTAAGAATGAGATTAATTTAATTTTAGATGTAATTTTTTGTCTCCATTGGTTAATGAGGAACTTGATGATTAGACATTATGGGTGGAATTAATGCAATTTAATTTTGTGTATCTATACTGTATATGCCTACATCTGGAGGACTGTCTGTGACATTCCTTTGTAGTGGCAGAATTGATATAAATATATTCAGGGAAAGCTTATGTGACAATTTAATAATCTGCACTAGTTTTGGCTGGGATAGAGTTAGTTTCCTTTATAGGCACTAAAGAGGGGCAATGTTTTGGATTTGTGTTGAAAACAGCATTGATAACAAAGAGATGTTTTCATGATTGCGGAACAGTTCTCACACTAAGTAAAGACCTTCTCTGCTCCTCACGCCCACCCCATCAGTGAGGAGTCTGGGAGTGCACAAGAAGCTGGGAGCATAGCTGGGTGGGAAGGCTGACCCCAGATGACCAAAGGGGTATCCTATACCTTGTGGCATCATGGTCAATGTACAAAGCTGGGGGAAAAAGAAGGGAGGAAAGGGGTGTTCCGAGTGACGTTGTTTGTCTTTGCCAAGTAACCATTACTTTTCCTGGAGATGGCTGAACACCTGCTTGCTGATGAGAAGTGCTGAATGAGTTCCTTATTTTGCTTTTCTGTGCACACAGCTTTTGCTTTCCCTACTAACCTGTCTTTATCTCAACCTACAAGTTTTCTCACTTTTACTCTTCTGACTCTTTCCACCATCCTGCTGTGGAGGAGTAAGTGGATGTGTGGATCTTAGCTGTTTACCAGGGTTAATCCACAAGTTAATGTATTTTAAAAAGGGAAGAATTTCGCTTCACTTACTATAAACAGTTTCTAGATAATAATCTCAAATGCATATAACTTTATACATTAATTTTTCTAAAGTCTTTCCCTCCATAAGAATGGAATGAAATTCCACCCACATTTCTAGAGAGGTAAATTTAGGATTTACTAAAACACTTTCAAGTGGATTAAATGTGACTATATAATATAAAGTTGCAAAAATACTGTGTTGCAAATAAAAAAATAAAAATGTTACAGATTTTGTGATTAAAAACAAAATGTCTTGTTTGTATATATTCTGATTTCACCAAAGTTATCTGCTTCCTCTAATGGACTTGTTGCAGAACTCAAGACTTCTCAATCAATGACATCCACTTCCTCTACTTCAGAGATTTAATTCCTAATGCTTTCTGATACCTTTGAAATCCATGCAACAATGCAGTGGTTCAAATTAATTTTGCTCATCTAATTTTTGTCCTGAAAATTGGTGCTGCTCACTGTATTTTGTTACTCCATTTAGTGTATTCTCCTTGTGTCTTTAAAAGAAAGAGATCCTGCATTTTTTGACATGTTGTTGTCAATATTTCAGACATTTTCATTAAGAAAAGAGAAGACTTTTGAGAAGAAGGGGTTAAATGCAGAAGAATTGTCAGGAGGGAGTAGATTCACCAAGTGACCCTGCAGCTGGGAATGACAAGGCCTGGAGAATACCCATGTAGAAAACCATATATTATGCCTACTGCTGTTTATCCTCTCTCTGTTTTGAGAAGTAGAATTTCTGTGTAGAGATACCAGGTGTTTACAGAGACTTGGAGGCTCTCTCCCAGGCTGCTTATGCTCCCTGTTGGGAGATGCATCAAAGCAAAGATCTTAAAAAGCATAAGGCAGATCACAGTGTGATAGTAAGCTATGCATGCACAAGCCTTTTATAGATGGGTGCCAACAGCAGCCCTGCCACCTGCTAGGATTGAACAGAGCCTGATGGGGCCTGTGTCCTCATTTTATGTGTCTCACTGTCTCCCAGTGCTGCTTTGGGATCCTCCAGCCAGAGAGGCAATTAAATCAATTTACTCTTTGCATTTCAGCTCTGGTTTGTTTTTTTTTTTTTTTTTTTTTTTTTTTTTTTTNTTTTTTTTTTTTTTTTTTTTTTTCTTTTTGCAACCATCAAGTTGCATGCGTGTGTTGATTCACACAGCGATATTAAAAACAGCTAAAAAGCCAGCATTCTGCTATAGACACATAGAATACCAAATTAATCCCTTCAAAATCTAAGATAGATATTTATGAATTCTTTACAATTCAGTTATTAGAGGAAAACTCACCGCGTTCAAAATTGGTTTGTAATGGAGTAGGACTCCAGGATTCACCACAGAGCTAAAGTAAAAGCCCACCTTTTTTGATTCCCATTTTTAACACAATAAGAAAAAGGTTTTGCGTGCACCTGCACCCACACTTAACTACAAAAAGATTCTAGGAGAGCAGATAGGTAATCTAAATTATCATCCTCTATTTTAAAATGGATAAATTTAGGAAAGGAGCCCTCCTATTTTTCTCTACAAAAACTAAACTAGAACTTAAGTAAAAACTGTAATTTCCTACCTCACATATTTAATCTTATGTTTTTGTTTTAATCACCCTGAGAGACTTCTGAAATTTCTTAAACCTGGATACAATCACCCAATCTTCAGTATTTTCAGTGGAAATTGATTTTTCACATCATATATTAATCACAAAGCAAGTGCTCTAAGTGAAGCTATAGCTAATGTAAAGAAACTGTTCTCTTAAAAAGAATACCTTTTAACCCGTTATGTCTTTGTAAAATACACCAAGAAAACTACAAGAAATCTGTAGAAAAAAATTCACTATATTTATCTTTCATGTTGTGGTATGGGCATCATATCTCAGAAGCAGTATATTTACAGTATAAGACAAAAACACCCTTGCCATAACATTGTCTACTACTGTCATCAGATTGCAGTCCTCTAATACTATGGGTTCAACGCAAAATATGTATTTAGATTTGGGAAATTCTCTACCTAGAGTGGAAGAAAAAAAAAATCCTGGAGAAAGACAGATCACTGCATATTAATTATTTATTGCAAAACTAAATGAAGCTAAGGGTACCTGTCCTTTCCCACCTGAATAACACAAAGTCTTCAACAAGTTGCAGAGACGAACAAAGGCAGGCTCAAGGGTGACTGAACTCCTCTGAGTTTTGAGAAGGCAAAAGAGAATTGAAGCTTCCCAGTGGGAGTAAAGGTGAACATAAAGGGTATAGACATCCTATTAAGAAGACTAAGAAAGTCTTACTAGATAAATAGAAAAAGATCTGTACGATAGAGTAGAGGTGATATTGAAGAAAAAGTAAGATGACACAGTAAAATAAGAAGAGAAGAAAAAGATACAGAAATGTATTTATACTACATGTGTAAGCAAAATGTATGTGAGGGGTTCCTCCAAGAGGTATATTTTTTCAACATATTCCCTTTCTTTATGTCTCATGTTAGTACTTAAGAAGAAATGCAAAAGCATTAAGGCTGAATACTGACAATAAAGGGTTTTTTTGCTTGAAGCATAAAGCATTAGCCACATAGACAGCAAAACAAAACAAACTGATTTAGAGAAATGAAATTTTCTCAAAATTTTTGAAAAAAAACCTGTTCTAATCAGCTTATAAAATTATAGAGAGATGAACGGAATTGGCAGATGTAGAACATTGTGTTCATTGCTTCTTTTTTGTTCTGTGTATTAATCATCAAAACTGCTAGATGTCCTAACTCTAGGAAATGATTCAGCTTTCAGATGAAGATAAATTATTGTATTTGCAGAAGAGAAACAGAATGAATTAAAATGCAAATAAAGGTTCCATGATGAAATATGCTAAGTTGACTTCTAAATAATTTGCTTACTATTCAGCCTTCATTCTTTGTAGGAGTGGTTTATTATTTTCTTTCCTCAAAACCTGAAGGCATAGCAATGTTCAGGCATCCTGAAAGAATTTTTTAAACAAACTACTGTTAATCTTCTGCTTCAGTGATAATTTCAAATTATTACAATTTAACTGTCTTATCCTAAGAATCTTCTCAACAGAGAGAAGTTAACATTAGGGTTTTTTTTCCCCTATAACTTTGAAATTTGGTACTCACCGTTTTGTAAATAAAATTAGGAAGAAAATACAAATTACATTTTCCAGCAGTTTCTTGAGTTTCAAGTATCATCCTTCTTGTCTCTGTTAGGGATGGAATCTTCATCAGTCATCTGGATAAAGGAACTGAATGCAGCAGCTCCAATTTTGTGGGTGATACTAAATCAAGGGGAGATGATGGTGGGTTGAGGGTAAGGTTGCCATTCATGCAGACCTCAACAAAGTGTAAGAATATGCCAACAGACACCTCATTAAATTCTGCAGCAGAAAAAATACAATGTCCTTCCTGAGTCAAAATAACCCTGTGCTTCAGCATAGGCTCAGAACTGACTGGACAGAAAGCATTTTCTTTTATGGAAAAGAGCCTGGAAGTCCTCGTGTAGAGTAAGTTGACCATGAGCCAGCAGTGTACTCTGGCAGCAAGAAGACTAACTGGGCTGCTTCAGCAGAAATATAGCCAACAGGTCAAAGAAATTATTATTCTGCTCTACTTGACCCTTGTGAGATTGCCTGGAATAATGCATCCAGTTTTGGACTCCCAGGTGCAGGGAAAATGTCAGTAAATGGGAGAGACTCCAGCCAAGGGATACCAAGGTGCTCAGGAGTCTGAAGCATAAAATGTGTGAAGAGAAGCTGGCAAAGCAGGACTTGTCCAGCATGAGGAAGAGAAAGCTGGGGCAGGGAGCTCACATTATTCTACAGCAAGGTAAGGAGGTGCTGTACACCTTATGGAGTCAGACACTTGTCATACACACACAGCAGAGGCACAAGAGGCAGAAAATCCTGTGGCTACAAAAAAAGGAAAATTCCTACTGGATACAGACACTCTTCCCAGTGAGAGGTTAAGCACTGGGACAGCTTGCAGAATTTTTGTCTTTGAACATGTTCAAAACTCACCTAGATAAGGCCTGAGCGAATATTGAAGCTGCTCCTCTTTGAGAAGGATGTGTGACTAGGTGACCTTTGGAGGTCTCTTTCAACCTCCTTTTTTATGTGATTTTATTATTCTTTCCATTTTTAGTCTACTTCACTTTTTTCATTAAAGTAACCATTTTGAAAGTCTTATCTGTAGGCTCTGTATGGATGTGTGTGAACCTATGATTGTATATATACATATACATTAAATGCAGAGACGTAATGAGCAACTCACTAATTTTCCAGAAGCTTAAAGTAAATCCTGTGAAGATAAAAAACAGAATGTGTATAAGCTGAAATGGTGTTTGCATTAGAGAAACCATTTAGAGACTTGGATAAGATGCAGTTCTAAACTAAATTAATCTTTCCTCTCATACTAATGTATAAATTAGCTTATTAACATTTAAAACCTGTACACAGCTTATAAACATCTGAAAAGAAGCAAAGGAAAGTATATCAATTTTAGGGTATTGAACTACTTCCTAAAATATTGAAATGGTTCTTTAGGACCCAGTTCTGATGTCGCAATTGCATGAAAGCAGAACTGTAAAGTCAAGAAAACTATAAAGAAGGTGTGAGATTCTGGTTGCCCCTTGAAAAAGAGGATAGGTGGTATTATTATTTCAATATCTTTCTGTCTGATCATTGTTTAGCATTCTTTTCTTATCAGTTTGCACTGTTGCTTTCTGAAAAGTTTTGTACAAATGTAACTGGATCCTGAGAAAGCAGATTTATTTGCTCCAAAATAATACAAGATCTTTGAGACAATATGTGAACCAATCACTTGCCTTGAGGAACTTAAAGACTTGAATTAGGCTTTACCTAACTTTCAAATATTAATTTAGATATAGTTTAGTTCCATATAGAATGATAAAGGGAGAGAGAGATGTTTATGCAAATATTTAATGTCTTGTTTTTTTAGGTTCTTTTTATTAGATCATTAATTAAGCTTCTTTTATTAGGTCAAAAATTACTTTTGTAAGTTTCAAAGGTTTGTATATTTAATTGCTGTCATTCAAAGTTAAACCTATTTTAAGTATTTATGTGTTCTATTTATATATCCACCATTTCTCAATTATCTTGCTTGTCATGACTGCTAAAATTTATTTAGTTATGTTTAATAAGAAAAGAAACCAAAAATATATGCATGAATGATTATGGAATCGGGTCATTTTCAGAGGTATTCAAAATTCTCATCCAACCATAAATTAATATAATTGAAATATTATATGATTTTGGAGTTTTCTGAGTATGATGTGCATACTTTCAAGTGGTTGCAAACCCCCCCCACGGTTATCCAACAATGAAAGACAGCGCTATTAATTTTTTTAGAATTTTTGAAGAAGTATCAGAAATTGCTGCATGTTTCTTCATTTTACCATAGAACTGAAGAAAACTTATTAATTTGAACTTTTTCATGTAACAAAAAATAAAATCTGCAATGACAACATATATGCCAAATCTTTGGTCAAGCCTTGGATGCAATTCCAAATGGTCAAATTACTAATAACCCCTGAGAATAGTAGCTTCAGCCAGAAATTAAGGAAGGACCAGAGCTACAGAGTTGCTGACGTCATTCTAAAATAACAGTGTATGTAGGTCTAAGAGAAATTCTAACTGACCTCAGCTGCTTTGTGCCAGAGTTGCAAGGCCAACTTATTTCTTGTAAAATCTTTCTGACTTTTGGTGAAAAAATAATTATTCTTTAAGTCTTTTAGTGATTTAGCCTTTTATAGGATCATATATGCTAAGTTTGTTCAATAACCCTCTTAGAAAGGGAGAGAGATTTTCTCATCATGGATCATAAAAGCAGTCGTTTTTTGACATTTTCACCTCAAAAAGAGGTAAACAAGATAAAAATTCTTTTATGCTTTGGCTAGCCTGCTACATATCAGTTTGATAGTGTTCTACAACTGTTTCAAAAATACACATAGATGGGCACTAAAGTGCGTATTTCTGCAAGTCACAGAGACTATAACAGTAATCTAGACAAATTTACCAAATATTTTTCATGTTATTTACCTTTAGTAAATACAAAGAAGTGCCTTATGCCTGAAAAGCTGATTCTAAAAAAAAAATGTCAGCTTTGCTTTTTGCCTTTGATAAAATAAGGTGATCCTAGTATTTACTATGCTTTCTATAGTTACTTAAGGGGTGAAGTCATGTACTATATGTCCTCTAAAGGAAATACTGAATTTCAATGTGTAGTAGCATAAGTACATTGATTTTACATGGGTGAATTCTGCTGTGCTTAATGTTGTGTTTATGCTGCTAAAGTGATGTATAAGCTCTTTAAAAACAAGTTTGTGTGACTAACGTTCCCTGAACATTTGCACTTACAAAATGGATGTATCAAAATGCGTGTAGGTGTGTTTAAAACTACCCAAATGCTTTTGATAGATAAAGATCTTACTAAAATTTACCCTGTGAGTCCTTCATAGTGCTCCTGAACACAAGAACATGTCTCTGGAATCAGAGACATATGTTAATATATTTAAATGCAAGCACAGAGTTTCATACGTGAGCATACACATTCAGGAGATAGCATAACAGCATTTTCAGCTGTCATTTTCCATTTCAAGAATAAAAATACATGCACGGAAATAGATTCTCATATAACGCAGACTGCTATAAATCCACTGATTTCAATGTTTGTTTGTAAAAGAATTCTTAGAAAATTCTCCTCACATCTGCATCTGAGCATAGGCAAACCAGATGATTGCCTAGGGCAGTGGATGGATGGAAGCCGCAGAAGCACCATGCAGCTGTTAAGATCTTTGCCTATTCCAGTGCCCTGTAAACCCTGTTAAACCACTGCCTTTGCATTTAGAAAAGGGAATGAGTGTATGGGTTTTATTAGAGATAATTTTCCCTGCATTTCCCTCATTTCTTTTCATGCAATCCATCCCAGCGCATCCTTTTCTGAATAGCAGCCTTAACCTCAGTTTTTGATTATCGGGGCAGCAAAATATTGTTCTGTCTGTAACATTGGCAAAATATTAACAGTTTTTGAGTTCTCAGTCCTTTTTCTGTGATGACAAAGCTGCCCCAAAAAAATTCTTTTTGTGTTACATATTTCCTACACTTCTACTAAGAAAGGTAAGGAATATACCTATTCTTCTACTTAAAAAATCTTGTCGTGAGAGTTAATTCCTCAAAGGACTGACTCCCTCACATCCCAGCTATTAGCACCTTGTCACTGATTTTTGGAATTATATTATTATGCTACCACAAAACTCATTTCAATTATCAACTTATTTCCAATTTTATAACATCTTTCTTCACAGTTCTTTTTTCTTTCTTTTTTTTTTCTTCTTATTTTTCTGAGAAGCACTCAGTTCTTAGAGGCCTCTGCTCTCCTACTTTTGTTCTGTTATTTCTTAGGACTGAATCTTCTTTAAATAATGGCATTGCAAACTGTATTATTTTATTTACGTAGGCCCAAATCAAATATGCATTTAAACACACAGATAACTTTACACACTGGTATAGTCCCACACAAACCTAAGAGATCATTCACAATGGTAGATGATTTCTACAATAGCAATTGTACCTTTGAGCAAGATTGTTGAAAAAAATACAGTGAAGAGTTAAGCCACTCTGAGGAACTTAGAAAAATGTTCAAGCTATTTTATGTCTCAAAGCCCAGATCTGTGAAATATTTTGATTCAGACTGCATGCCCCCAAGGCTGATGCTCAGTAAGTGTCAGACTTTATTGTGTCAAGGTAATTATCCACTTGTTTTACAGCACTGCCCGAGTATGATTATTTTTACCTATGGACTGTTTTGTCTTGCAATGACTAAACAGAGTTCTAACAAAAAATGCCAGAAGTTCTGAAATAAGCATTTTCTAAGGCAATGTGAGGTGGAAAAAATTTGGTTTTTTTTTTCTTTTTAGTCACATTTTTAGGACTTGTTAGTTCAAGCTTGTTTTTACATCCAAAGGTCAGTGGTTCTGCTTTCCTTCAGCTATTCAAGGATTTCACAATGCCCTAGATGCATATGATGCTTGTGTTATCTGGTCACATGAAAAATATCAGAAATTAACTGAGCTCATGGAATTTCACATGCAGGTGATTTATTAATTCTGGTTCACACTAAATTAGAGGCTATGGAGTCAACAACAAAAGTTTTGTGAAAAGATTCAAAGTCAAAAAAATATCTCAAATAATTCAAAGTAAAAGTACGTTGACATGAACATTGATCGCATGATGTTGATCACAACTACTGAGCAGCAAATAAAACAAAGAAAAAGAGTCTTTGTCCATCCAAACGTACATGAGTTAACATCTCTGTAGAAGCTATTTGATTTTCTCAGGGTTTATCCCCATATGTATAGGACTTAGTAGACTTTTCACTGAGTTGTTTAAAAAAGAGGAAAATGGGGCTGACGATGAGGGCCATGACTGGCCCAGACGTTAAAAAATCCAGGTTAGCACACATAATATGTGCCTCAGGATTTCCCAGTCTATTACAACCATTTAGCATCCAGTTTACCCCAATTCCACTAGTTTCAATGGGAGTTACAAAGGAAGAAAAGAAGCTGAAGATCTTCATGTGGTACATAGTATTTATCATGCAGACTTGGTGATGGATATACCCTGAAACAGATCTTCTCTCCACCTTCAGTACATGCACCTGGAGTACAGGGCTTCCCCTATGTAGGAGGAGGAGGCAAAACAAGCAGCAAAGTGGCTACCTGAACAGATACAAATTGGGGTATTTAAGTGATAATTTTCCAAGTCTCAGCTTGAGAATGCATTAGTATATGGGAAATATTGTTGGGAAAAACAGTGTGGAATAGAATTCAAGACAAGAAACAAATTTTAAAAACGACTGTTTTTTAATAAAATTGAATTAACCATCAATCCCACCCATGCGGAAATGGCCTAAATAGTTGAAGAAATTACTGTAAAAATCCACAACACAGAACAATTTACTGTTTTACTCAGTATACAACTACTGGCAGCTAAGATACAGAGCCAGAGATCTTTGTTCACTAGTCCTGAGCTAGGGGTGAGTATGGATAAATTTCAGATGACAGCAGGGGCCTTGAAATGTGGAAAGATATTCTCAATCTCTTGAGAAGTTTCCATAAGGGAGAAATGTACAGGCACTTCATGATTAGAGCAAGGGCATACCCTGGCAATAGAAACCTTGAGACTGTAGATAACCCATAAATAGCTGGAGAACTGCAGACCTATGAACTGGGAAAAGCAAATTTCAGGATAAAAAAATAATGAAGAACAAGGATATAATGTATCATTTAAAGAAGTATGAAATACAGAGAAAATTTGAATGCAACATGGCCTTGTAGACCAGTGAATATGGAGCCAGGTATTCAGTCAGTTCACAAGCAAATAAAATAAAACTATGCAGACCCTAGAATGAAATAAAAGAAACCATCATTATCATGTACCTCTTGGTGAAGAGCTCAGGATGTAGGTGACTCACTGTAGGCACCTCTGTGACTGAAGCCAAGGGCAGCAGAAGGATCAGCATAATACCAGAAAAAGGATTCAATATTAATTTTTTTTTTTTTGCTTTCCTGCAATAACTAGATATGGCTTACTAATAAATCATTGTTTATCATGTTAATATTTCACTTGCACTAAGAAGAAATTCTTGGGTTTTTTAATATTAATTAAATTAATATTTGCTTTTTGCCTATAGCAAGATTTGGAGTATAACATGAAAGGAGATTTGTTCCCTAATCTCTAAGAGCTTACTTTTTACTGCTTCAACTACAAATTTTGTAAAGAAACACTATGCTGAATTAATGCATAAGTTTTTCAGAAAAAAATCAAAGTTTGCAGAGAACTTCTTGGGGCTACAGTCTGAGCTGTGTGTAATCTGCTCAGTTTCTTTTGCAGTAAAAATGAGCCTTCAACCAAATATCTTGGTGCCTCACTTTTAAATGTGGGCCTCATTTTTCCGATAACAGAAACTGGAGACGGTCCTAGGACACTTGCCGATGTCAGCATTCTTAATAGAGGAAATTTAATATTTATTAGAGTGGCATTTGATATAAATTTAATATAAAGTATCAAAAAATATAGAGAAAGAACAAACTAAAATAAAAGGGTAGTTTGAGGTACAGTTTTACGAGTTCTCTTGGTTGTAATATCTTCTGTGCAGAAAGAAAGAGATAAGAAAATCAAGGGCTGCCAAGTCAAAAATGAAATATTATAATGAATGTTGATGCTTCATTGTGAAGCAATGAACCATCTATCACTCAACCTGACACTAAAGAATGGCTATGCTTGATAGTTTCATTTTCTGTACACTGTTTAAGTCCAGTCTAGGCAAATTTGTTACTGTCAGACAGGCAGTCCTATCAAGCATTTGGAAAAGTCTGGACCTTCTTTTAGAAGCAAAACTATATAAAAAGTCTAATTAGAAGTCTTTAAATAAAGGAATGCTAGATAAAATCTTTTTCAGGGGAAAAAAGAAAGAAAGGAAAAATAAGAAAAACACTTCCTAGGATTGTTTACAAATATGGCAAAGACAGGGATAGATTTGCTCTTGTGACTAAGTTCTAAATAAGTTATCTGTTACATTTCTTGGTTAATTATACTTCTTCTATGAAATGTCTCCAGGGAGGAATGCCTGGAGTGTGAAATCACGTAAAAGCAACCAGTTATCCTGAGGGGTTCTCATATGCTAGGTTTCACTCGTTACTCCTATTAAGCCTGTATTTATTCCTAAGGTAAGGCAAGGTACTTCTTAAGAAGATCTTTTATCACTTGATCTGGATAGAACCAAGAGACTTGATAAATGCATTTTATCTACTGCTTCCTAAGATTTCACATTTTATCTCCTGTTCTTAGCTTTTCTTTCTTCCCTCCAAATGTGTCTCCATAGAAATGTTCGAATCAGACTCTGTAGCAATTATATTTCCTTGAATATTATGTCATACTGTAAATCTCCACATTGACCTGAAGTAGTACTTCACCTGTACTTTGTTTTGGAAAGAAAATTTAATCTTATTTTCTTGATCAATCTTTTTTTTTTTTTTTTTTTCCCTCAAGACAAACTTCAAAAAACAAATGCCGTGTAGAATTCTGTTGATTATTTCGTTTCTTCTCAGTGCTTGTGTTGAAAAGCTGAAAGTTCTTATTTTTTAAATTCAGGCTGGTGATTCTGGCTCTTGAACGGGATGTGGTTCAGAAACAGCTCAAGCCCAAGTCTCATAGCACAGCTGTCTTATGTGACTAGCATTGTGATTTACTGAAAAAGGCACATCTAGGGAAATCTAATAGAAGGAATTAGCCTGCAGGGCCTAGGAAAGCCAATGTTATTGAGTCAATATCAGATTTAGTCTCACATCCAATGTAACTCTCTGCAAATTAAAGTGCTGAAGCTTGTGGGATATA
Source organism: Tychaedon coryphoeus (assembly GCA_013398595.1). NCBI lineage: Eukaryota > Metazoa > Chordata > Aves > Passeriformes > Muscicapidae > Tychaedon > Tychaedon coryphoeus. The sequence goes on from WBND01000547.1 coordinate 74,449, forward strand.
CATTATCTATCTATCTATCTATCTATCTATCTCTCTATCTTTCTACTCATCCATTTGCCTGCCTATCTATCTAAATGGGAATGGATATGGAACCACTCCCTCTGCAGTGGGATTAGCCTCATTAATTGTGGGCATCTCTCTTGATAACAGGTAGGCCTAGTAGAACAAGAGTTGGAGCAGTTCCCAATCCAAAAAGGAAGAGGATAATTGTGCAGTATGGATGCTCAGGGGTTTAGTTATCATATTAATTCCTCATCCTGGTTTTTTTTTGTGCTACAGTAAAGAAGCACAACACAGGAAGCCAACCTTTTCTATCACACATCATCCAGGCCCACAGTTCACCTTCTCTTCAGGTAATGCTGCTCTGTAGGACTTGTCCTTTGGGGCTCTGCAATCTAAAGGTTTATAGCATGTCTTATGGATAGGCCTTACTTACCCTTAATCACTCCTTTTTCCTTTAAAAATACAAGCGACAACAGATTAGTTATAATTTTACATGTGAATTTCCTTAAAAAAAAGCATCATAAGGCTCCAAGATTAAGTTACTTTCCCTTTGTCTCCTTCAGTTAGATTTCAAGCTTCCAGAACAATACTTGTATAGAAAAACACATGGATTCTAACTTAGACCCTTCCTGTGGTGCTATGGTCATGAATTCCAATGTCTAAAATTATTCCTAATGATTTTTACCTTTATATTAGATATTACACATGAAGAAAGGCACCCTTCTATTCAGAAAGGTCAGTTTCACTGTAATGAAAAACACCAAAGGATAGTATAGGGACTTAGGATCCTGTATTTTCAGAAAAAAGGGATGTGAATTTATCTTTTGGTGTTCTACATTACTGTGGTTTTATTTTTATCTCTTTATTTATGCCTATAGGAGTAAAAGGGAAAACAGGACTGAACCAAAAGTGTTCAAAGGAGCATAAAATGAAGAATCCATTCTCCTATCTGGAATCAACAGAATATGTATCTTCCACCTGTAACTAAAAACAAAACCAAAAAAAAAAGTATGTTTAACCCATAGCTACACAAATATTTTTCATGTAATAGCAGCATATATTCTTATAAACTCCATATTATACTACATATATTCCATAATATACTACAGAAGGGTAACCAGTGGTGCTTATGGCAAGATAATATAGTTACAAATTGAAATGGCAAACGTTGATGCGACAAAGCTCTAAGAATAAAAAGTAGCAACCAAGATGGAGATTTTATAGTATAGTATGCAGCTCTGGAAAAATTGGCCAAATGTTTATTTTAAAAATGATTATTTCTGTTTTATTAGAACTTGGACAAATACATAAATTACTAGACTCCTTAGATAGTTTAAAACAGACTACCACTTATAAGGCTCAGAATCACATCCTTGTGGGCTTTTAATATTTCAATTGGAGCCAAGAATAATTTAAGTGTTTTGGCAAAGTTTCACCTGCTTTTCAATTGCTCAGTCTCATAAATGAAAAAAAATTTCCATCCATTATGCCAAGAATAGCTGAAAAAATGTTGCATCAATGACTGTGAAACTGAATTCAACATTTTAAAGCTTTGTGTTCTGATAAAGGTTAGTCTGTGGTTAGAGGCATGCATTCATCTGTTCCTATTAGAGCTATATAATTTAATTTTAATGTTATTCTGAAAAGTGACAGAAATGACATAACAGTATTATCTACCGATCCGTATTCAGTAAATGTGTAAATATAACATATACTACAAGGTCAGCTTAGCTTTAGTTACAATAATCTGTTCCTGAAAAAATTGCAAATATTAAATTTTAGTTGTACTGAGGGGATCAACATTCAGAATTATTCTCATTCTCATTGAAAACATTGCAGTTAGTATAGCAAATAATAAATCATGTGTATGCAACATTTATTTTTCTACTCTCTTTTCAACTATTCCTGAATCCCATCATCAGAGCTGTATTCATTAACTCAGACAGACCTTTAACACCAGTATCAAAATTGCAGTTCTATGCATGACTGTTTTTCCCACCATTAGTTATTGCAGGGAATTGAATGATATTTCCATTTCTGGAATTGAGATAAATTGAAGCTGAATGTTTAACAATGTAAATGAGGTGGAATTTTATATATGTATTTTTTTTTCCTTTAAGCATATATCAGAAAGTGGTTGCACAAAGGATGTAAGAGAGCAGTACAGCTCCATGACGCGCTAGATGCATATTAGATTTTTTGCCTGTGAACTATTTTCACTTAAGATAATTTAGAAAGTTTTCATGTCCAGTTGTTTGGGAAAACCTTTAACACTATGGCACTAAGCTGACATATCACTGGACCCATGAAGATGAAATTACAAGTCCAACCTATACCCTGAAGGACTTGTGCCGCTGCCTAACTCAATTTAAAATTCTGTGTGGAATTCAAAATCAATCAATTCTAAACAATTTTTCTCATTTTTCCTAAAATCAGTTTGGCAATTAAGCTTGCCTCATTCTTCTTGAAAAATAAACCATGTTCAGAAATACTTAGGAAGAAAGGTGTGATGTAGGACTAAGCATATGTTCCTAGGTATTTTAATCAGCTCAAAACAATTTCTGAAACTCTCAAAGAGGTAGAAGTAGCCTATGCAGACACCTAACTAATGAAGTTAGTTAAACATTTGTTCTGATGGAGTTTGATTTATAGAGAAATAGAAAATAAGGTCAAGTGTTTATTGAGAATTCAGTTCTCCTGATGAATTATGGTAATAAAGTATTTGGAGTACTGCTAGAAATATTCTAAATTATGGACTCAGTGTGAAGTGTTTTGCTTGTTTGATTGTTGGACTTGTGGTTTATTTGTGGCTTTTTCCATACTAGAATCCAATGTATCCAACTATGCTATGGGATGAAAGTCAGTAGAATGTGGGAAATCCCAATTAAACAGAAGAGAATATTCTCAAAAAGTATAAACTGCTGGGCACTAGAGTTGGTTCTCTGGATACCCAAGCCATTGATTTCATCACCCTTTTCTTGCAGAGCATTTATTCACCTGTATTCATAATGCCAAGGTCATGGGCTTGATCCTGTAAAGGCCATTCATCTCAGAGTTAGACTTGATGAGACTTACGGGTTCCTTCCAATTCAGAAGATTCTGTGATTCTGTAATCTGAGAAGAGTTACTAGAAAGAAAAACAAACTAACTAACAAAAACCCCAGAAAACAAAACAAAAGACAACAACCTACATACAGTCTATATTGTACAATATGGGAGATCCAAGTTTAGTTCATGTCAGAATAGAATAGACTAATGATGAGGAAAATGGAAAATGAAAATGAAAGCATCTTCAGAGAATGCAAATTAAAACAATGAATGTGTACAGGTTTATTTTAAGAAAATACCTGATCTTCTAAGCTTCTATGTGTTTCCATATTAATTGTTTTTAGCTCTATGTAGACTACCACAACTGTCAAATGCCACCAATCAGACAGGCTGTCTGATTACTTTCTAGGCTTTTTTAAATGTTGCATTTTCTTTAGAACAATCACTGATTATAATTGTTATAGTAATAGTTGACTAAAGATTAGGCCCTTCATAACTGATTAGTAAGTACTTTATATTCTGTTCTTTATCCAATTACATAAAGTATTTTCACCTAAGCAAGGGAGCTGAGTGGAAGAGTGGAAAACTTAAAATATTGAGGGACAATATTTATGGCAAAAGAGGGCTTTTAGGTTTCATAAGTTCTGTATTTCATAAGATTTTTGACTATTTCTTAACCAAGAAGAAACAAATGTTCAGAGATTCAAAATAACATTTTAAATACTAATTATTTTAATCTAAAAAAATCTAAAATTTTTAACTCTTTGTACTTCCAAAGTTTTCAGACTATCATTCATGCTCCTTTGTACTCTCATGGGAGATACACAAGAGAATCCAGAGAATCTGAATAGTGGGATACCTAGTGTATTTAAATAAAAAATTATAAGGCAAAATAAACAGTGTTGTTCTTCAGACTGTAATATATCAGGGCAACTCAAAGAGACTGAGTATTTTTTGTTCAGATTATGTGGATATTTAGAATACATAGCCAAGGTGAGGGGGAAAGAGAAACATTTTATATTTTAAAAATTTCTAAATCTGATCCATTTTGAAGGAAAAAAGTGAGTATTGAAGATAAAAATTTGCATATAATGAATCCCTGAAATTTCACCCTAATGTATTCACTCTGCTTTCATTCCCTGATCAAAATACATTATTTGAAGCACATAAAATATTCTGAACATGGACCGTTAAACCCAGCCCTCATTAGACATGGTGTATCTCCACACACCATTTGGATTTTTGGTTTCTGCCCAGCTCATGGAACCATGATAAAATATGTCTAAAACCACAAGGATTATAGTTTCCTGAAAGAAAAGGAGTATCACCTAAAACTGCTGGATCTTTTTTTTTTTTCGCTAACTTTATTTTCTAAGAAACAATCTGTACAAATTCCTATTCAGAAGCGTATAAAAATGCAGAATATCATCCTCTTATCCAGAATGGGCAGAAGAATGCAAAAGAAAAAGATAATACCCCCATATGTGAACAATATACCTGTAAACATGCAAGTACTTTTAGTGATTTAATTCAATTTTACCATCCAGGAGAAAAAACTTGATTATATCACTGTCAAGAACAATGAATGCTGGCATAATCTTAAAAGTCAGACACAGTCAACTGTCAGCTGCTTGTAAGAATTTTCTTTAGGGACTAATGCATTAATTTCCTAATATTATTCTGATTTTTTCCATTTATATTGGCCCATTTCTTTAAAAAAACAGCTAATAATCATCTTAAATATCACCATAATAAATGAGCTTATAAATAAGCTTCAGAAAATTCTAAATTAATAAAATAAGGAAACATTTTTTCATGATCTTTGATAGTGTTCTGCTTTATTTTGAGGTGCATAATAGAATAAAGGCTTCTTTCTCTCTTGAAGCACAAGATCATAGTAAAACTTTAGGAAATAGGACTTATTTTCAATTTCGATTTAAAGAATTCACAAGAAAATCAATTAAACATGGATTTAGGTGATTTATTCCTAATTATATTGATTTCATGCCATACTTATAAAGTTTATTAAATGCTTATAATATATTTTGTTTAAGATGACTAAATTTGCATTCAATTCTCTGAATAAGTAGTTCAATATTAGAGTCTGGTACTACATGTAAATTTGCCTAGATTATTTTCTGTCAATATTCTGCAGCATTAGTAACATGTAATTAATTCAATATAGACAAAAAAACTATTTAAATTTTCCAAAATCTATATATTTTCTGCATTTTTTATATATGTATTAACTCTATTTTTGAGCATAGTGATCTAATATTCCTTTGGTTGTCAATAATTTTGATTTTTCTATTTTTCAGTTGTTTAATGTTCTTCCTATTTAGATCCATCCCCCTATTGGCTTTGGCTGGGATAGAGTTAATCTCAGTAGCTGGTACGTTGCTGTGTTTTGGATTCAGTATGAGAAAAACATTGATGACACACTGATATTTTGGTTGTTGCTAAGTAGTGCTTACTCTAAATCAGAGTTTTTCAGTGTCTCATGCTCTGCCATGAGAAGATGGACAAAAAATGGGGAGGAAACACAGATGGGACAGAAGACCTGAACTGGCCAAAGGTTTATTCCACACCATACAAAATAATGTTCAATACATAAAGCAGAGGTGTTGACCTGAGGGACCAATCAGGGTTTGGGGATAGGGTTGGCTATCAGTGCGTGGTGAGCAATTGTATTACACATCATTTAGTCTGATTTTTCACTCTATTTTCATCATTATTACTATTATTTACTGATATCATTATATTTTACTTTATTACAATTATTAAATTGTTTTTGTCTCAACCTAAAAGTTTTAGTTTTGATTATCGGCTCTGTTTCACCACAAGGGGATGGAAGTTGGAGTGTGAGCACGTCGGTCCACATTTCTTAGTTGCCAGTTGGGCTTAATCCATGGCAATCCCAAAAGTAAGGAAGTAATTTCTTGTACTTACAATTTTTTGCTGCTTCAGAGATAGTCATCTCAGTAAAAAGTCAGCTGGATTTCTTTTGAGAGATAATCAGAGAAAAAAACCCCATAGTTCCATGTGCCATCATAATAAAGATGTTTGATATAACAACAAGGTTTCTTCTTTTAGTGTTTATTTTTAGTTTTGGCTATTTATTTGTTACTAATGATAAATAAGTCAATGAATAAGTCAACTCATTCATTCTGCCTGGCTCCAAATTCTATCCTTATGATCTATAAATTTCTCCTAGCAACTTAGATCTTGAACTTGGTCATAGTCCAGATCTTTTGACACTTTTAGCTTGGATCTGCACTGGACCTGCTAGCAAGTTTCAGCCACCGCTATGAAGGTGTGTTTCATGCAGCTTATCCCAAAGTTTCAGCTAGCAAAGAGAAGACAGGAGAAAGTGACAATATTGGGATTTTTGATCCAAGTGGGTAGACTGATTGCAGAGACTGGTGCAAACCAGGGAAATACTTCAGTAATGGAACAGAGGGCCACTCACAAATCACTGAATAGCTAGGCAAGATATGAACTAAGATGCCAGCTCAGATAGCAGATTTGGATTATAGGCAGGGGTAGCTATCATAGGGAAAAGTAACAGCTAAAACTGTTTTTGACTTTCCTATATGACCCCACCAGATGGCTGGAAGAACTATGGATATGGCCTAGAAAAAAGATTATCTGAACCCCCTAAGTTTTCTATTCCTATTCCACCTTCTCAGGAATCATAAATTAAGCCTTAGAAGCCTTAAGCTGCCTCAGGGTGGGTACAAAAGCCAGTTTGTCAGGACCTTTGACATAGGCCATGTATTCAATCTTTGACAAATAACTGTTTTTCAAGTTGTGCTTCAAACTTTTGTGAAAAGTCTGATCACTATTTCCTGCTATTTCCTTTAGCTTCATGATTAATATTAGGCAATCAATGACATTCAGGTTCTCATGGAAATTCAAGATATCCCAGGAGAGTGCTTAATCAGCTTTGCCTCAGGTGGAATACTTAAAAGCAGTCTGTCTAAATAGTCTTCCACCAAGGAAGATTTCCTGGGGCAGGACTCTGTATTTCAGCATCAGGAAGATACTTGCTGATAAACAGTGAACAACAGTAGCATAAAGATCTCCTCTTTGGACATATACTTCTCTATGTAATTAATCTAATCTTAGGGTTTTTAACAAATTAAAAATATTCTTCCTAGGAAAAGTGTCTAAATACTTTCACATGATTAAGGTGCACATGAGAAACAAAAATTACTAAAATAAAAATTTTCCAGTTTTCAGAATATCTACACATCATGCTGAAATCATGGAAAATCCAGAATAAGGTCCACTTGAGACTAATATGTCTGAATGCTCATGAACTTTGGAATATATTTTTATTGTTATTATTAATATTATTTTAGATGAATATGTGAATGCACTTCCTTGTGTAAATTACTGGTAATTTACCAGATAGTTTCCTTTCTACTTCAGCCTGTTCCTATCTGCTGGTTGAGTACAATTCCTGGTGTCCACTTCTTTTTGTAGATGTTGGGTTTTTGTGCCAATAATCTCTTCTTGAGCTGTTGCTGTCTGATCTGCCAGACAACAGCTTTCAGTTTTAAAACCAACCACAAAATATTGGTAAATAATTAGACAAGTGATTATTGATCACACATATGTAAAAAGTTAAAAATCAGCCTATCCTAAATTTGGGGAGTGAGTAAAAATATGCCAATTACTTCGAGCACACAACATATTAACGGCTCCTATAATATAACTGCTTCTTCATATAAATTCTTCCTCAGAAGTAGGAGGAAGGATGAGAGAAAACGAAGACATATGTAGAATTGGGTGAAGGAAGGGTTTCAGTTACTATGGTGATAATGAGTGTATCCAGGCAAAATGTCACTGAAGGAGGTGCTGCCGATTGGTATTGTGCAATTCAGCAAAGTATAAATGTCTCTACATTTATAGAAATGCACAACACAAAGCACTTAAAACAGCTAGCACATAGATTGAAAGTACTGAAGAAATTGTGAGAGCTTTTTTCTTACTTTAAAGCTTAGCTGAGCCCCATTCACTAACATCTGAGTACTCACGATGTCAAAAGGTGACAGCATCATCATTTTGTGTGACCTCTTTTACTTTTGCTCCCTCACCTGAATTCTTTGCATTTTTCTGTTTAAGCACAGCAAGAATAAACTTAGAAAAGAGAAAGAAATATGTATGTCTTAACAGACTGGAATGAAGGTTAGAGGACAGGGAAATAGAATCACAGAATCACAAAATCACAGAACAGTTTGGGTTGGATGGGACCTTTAAAGGTCTTCCGGTCTAATCCCCCTGTAAAGAGCAGGACATTTTCAATTAGATCAAGTTGCTCAGATTTCTGTCTAACCTGACCATGAATGTTTCTAGTGATGGAATATTTACTGCTTCTCTGGGCAAGCTGTTTTTATTATGATAATGATAACAGAAGATTTTAATCAGAATTATTTATTGCACAGTATGAGTGCTATAACAACTATTATAATATAGTACACTATGAAGCAATATTGAAGCAATTATATTAAAGCAATTCTATTAAACCTGGCAAAGCCAATTACTAAGTAGAGATTGATGTTATTCACCCATACCAAAGACCTTGACTAAACCTCTTATGCTCAGCCTTGAGGAGTAACCTTGAGGGGTATCCCCACTCAAGGGAGGAATCTCAACACAAGAGATGCAGTACAAGAAGGGATACATTAGGAGACTAAAACACAGGAGGTTCCACCTCAACATGAGTGGGAGCATCTTAACACTGAATGTGGCAGAGCACTGGAACAGGCTGCCAGGGTGGTCATGTAATTTCCCTCTCTGGAGACATCTGAAACCGACCTGGACGCATTCCTGTATAGCCTGCTCTAGGTGATGCTGCCTTGACAGGAGGGCTGGACTAAATGATCTCCAGGGATACCCTCCATAAAGATGAGAAAGATGAATGCTATCTGATGCCAGCAGACCTGGTGCCATGAAGAAAATCCTAGCATTGAATAAACCCTGATTGAGGTGATGCCAACAGCCATGGAGATGTATATTAATAGATTGGGTGTATCCAAATGAAAAGGTATACAAAAATCATGCTCTAAAGAACGTTAGAAGTGGACCAATTTGTAGAATTTTAAGATGTAGAGTGAAAATGAGACAATAAAATGTACCAAGTGGTACGAAGAAGTGATTAGGCAAGAAGTGTTGAATAAGGAAAATATTGTTGAAATAAAAAAAGAAAAGTTTAAGCAACAGAAACCTGGCAAAGAGGATAAAAAGATTAACTTTGGAAGATGCTGAAAAGATTTAGAAAATAGTGGGTTGATCCAAAGGGCAGAGAAAGCAGAAGATTAAGTTAGTTTTCTTGCTTATTTCTTGGTAGGGAGAGAAGAAAAATGGTAAGAGGTCAAAGAGGCATGGGGGCAAAGCAGATAAAAACAGCGAACACCAAAAGGCAGCAATGCTGTTAGCAGATTGAATGGAAAGGCTGAGATATTGTACAGACAAGTGGCAGGAATTCGTATTAGTGTAGATACTGGTGAAGGAAAAGTTGAAAGAAAATAAAAATTGTAAGCCTGTCAGGCAAACCACAGCTATTGACAGTAGTGAATAGGTAGCTGAGCAGAGAGATTTGAAGCAAAAGCTGGAAAGCTATGTTTTGTACTTTTCAGTGTAACTGAAAAAAGCTAGGAAAGCTCCCTTTTCCTCGTATAAACACAATATTTCTTGCTTTCTAGGTTTTCTGGAAGTAGTTAATCTATGTGGCATTATAAGATAATGTTCACCAGTTAGGAAGAAGCAGTTATTTCATTTTAAGTGTCTAGTTTATTAGTACATTCGCTAGGCACACACTTAGGTTTAGAGGCTTTTTTGTTATTTATCTGCTTACCTGAAATTCAGGTAATATATTATGTTATGTATTTTTAATATTATTAAAGTAGAAATGTTTTAATATATAGTCACTAGTAATGAATTTATTTTAGAAAAAATAATTACAATCTATAGGTTAGATTAATCAATTCCTTCTATTCAAGTTTAGAGGCAATCCTAGCATTTTAATAGAATACTAAGGTTGAATAGCAATTCTCTCCCCTCTTTAATTGGCTTATGAATCACAATTAGTACTGTGAACAGTTCACACAGGCTACTTTCTAGTCCTTGTCCAGTGCATGCCATAAAAGTATACTAGTCTCTATTATGAAATACTTTTTAAACAACTCAATATTACTTCAATTTTTTGCACGGATCTAGTCTTCTCAATAGGCTAGAGATTCCAAATCTTATTTCTTTTCAGACAGAATTGACAGGAAAAAAAAAAAAAAGCAAAACCAGCCTAAATAAGGAATAGGAAACATGAAAATAAACATGTTCTTAAAATATTTCTTTATTCCCGTGGATGTAAAAACAAATATGTATTTATACCAAAAGTGAAATTAAATGAAACAAAATAATTGTTCTATTTGAATATAAAACAATCTACCTCTTAGAGCTGTCTTGCAAATATAATACACCTAAGGGGCCATGCATATGCTTTCATATGCTTGACTAGTAACTCAACTCACATATTATATATTGTCAGATTTTTGTTATATATTTTTTAATTCTGTAGTCAGAGAGAACTTATTCTAACTTTGGAAGTCTCATCCTTAAAACAAGGAAAGTGAACACAACCTTCAATACATTAAAGGAAGACCTAGAAAATGTGAGTTTGTTACTAAGTGGTGCAGAGTGCATGGCAATAAAGGACATGGAAAAGGCTAAGATATTCAATACCTTCTTTATCGTGGTCTTTATTGTTTAGACTGGCTTTCAATGATCCCTGGTTCCTGGTACCTGTAGAAAAGTGTGAATTTGGAAAGTTTTACCATTTTGATTAACTGGACACACACAGATTAATTTGGTTTGGTAGCATGTACCCACAAGCACTGAAGGACTTGACATCAGCCAGCTGATATCATTATGAGGCCACTTGTGATTATTCATGAAAAAGAAAGGCAACATGGTGACTTAATGACCTGGTTTCAGAGGACTAGAGAAAAACAAATGTCCCTCCTGTCTTCCAGAAGATCAGGAAGGAGGATCCAGGGAACTGAGTCAGCAACATTCTAGAAGATTATAATTATTATCATGATCCAGACTTTAAAACAAAGAGAGGAGGGGTAGAGTTTAGTACAACCTAAACGACCACCCATTAAGGAATGACATTCAGCTCCAAGATGTAGACCCCTCAATGTTGATGGGTGAACATAATTGTTTGTATATGAATTACATACATAATATTTCTTTATTATTCATTGGTAATGTAGCCAACATAGCCAATGAAGACTTAATATCAGTACTATATCATCTCTATATGTACAAAAATAATTTTAGGGATCTAAATTTTGCAAAGAAATCTGACACAATGTGATAAGAGAAAAAGTTATTTCTAGATTTATGGTTGTTTACAAAGAATTAAATTGGGTGGTTTTTTTTATTTGCTATTTTCTATGTCTGAAATCAGTGAAAAATGCCATTTACACTATTAGCATAGTTGAAAAATATAAAGCTCTAAAATCTCTATAATAAAGTTGTCATATATTAAAAAAATTTTGGGGTTTTTTGACATTATGCCTTCTTTGTCCTTTCGTCCTCCTATATTAAACATAACTCTACTCTACTAGTAACTCTGGTTATGATTACAAGTGTTGTCTTGAAAACAATCATATTCAAATGATTACCAGCTCCAAATCCTGCTACAAATATTTGACTGAACTGTAATTATTGGAATGAACATGCATGTGGGAAGGGATATTAAAAGAAGCAGATATGATCAAATTGAAATTGAATTACTTTTTCTTTAAATTTACTAGGAAAATTATGTGCATTTAAAATATCTGAGTGGTCCAACCATTCACCTCTTTTAATCATACTTAAAGTAATTAGAAATTCAAAATCAGCTTCTATTTGTAAACAGTAGCCAGACCTCTTGTATATTTTCTAGTGCAGCTGTTAAGGCACATGTACAGAGTATGAAAAATTTACTAAGAGTATAATGAATATTATTCAGAGGATTAATTTGCAAAATAGCATGATCATTTAGGTATTTTTTTGCATTTAGAGTCCCTATGGATTTCAATGATATACCTTGAAATTTGCTTTCCAGTGTAACAGCTGCAGTACAATACCTAAAGGATTGAGGGATTGGCTTTTGAATATTAGAATAGGTCAAGCAGTGATTCACCAACAGATAAATATTAAAAGATAGTAAGGAAAACAGAAAAAGGAAGTTCAAGAAGTTTATAAAAAGCAACATGTTTTTTCCATTTTCCCATTATAAGATACGAAAAAGTTTACCAGAAACATAATAATTGTAGTTGAAAAAATATTTATATGATGATTGTATCTTCTTTTATAGGGAAGATTTAAAAAATGGAGAATTAGTGCTGCCAAGTCTTATTATATTTGTCGAAAGTTTCAGTTCATTTTTTTTTCAGAAGAAGAGAAAAAAATTTTCACTGGAGATACAACAAAATTATGCTAGGGAATGAATTATAAATTTTCTCTGTTTTTTAAATCTCTAGTACAAAACTCTCAAAGCAATTTAAAACTGTAAGTTAAATCTGTCAAATTACTTCAGATATAGGGAAAGGAAAAAGGTGTTAATATGGCATTCATATTATTATTTTTTCTTTAACAATGTTTTCAAAATATTTTGATCAGATATTTCATTAGAGCAAAACCAGGGCTGTGGTATGCTGAAGGAAAGTAAGAGCTAAGGAAGAACAGGGAAGTATTTGATGTCATTTCTGTTTAGTTCAAAACTTCGTGATCAGAGTGAGTCTCCAGGGTGTAGGAAACCATTTGGTTTCAGGTTCATTTTCCATTCCATCTAACTGAAATCACTGTTCTTATTGAGCATTGCATATGGCACCATTTAGCACAATATTCTGAAGTACAAGGCTTTCAATCATATTTTGAAAGCTCTTCTTCTTTTGTAAAACTAGTCATTTACTGATTAAGGAGAGGACCAGAATCAAATGATAAGACTCCTCTCAGGCCTCTTCAATGTGTGTCTCTACAGGTGAGCTAGTCTTTCTATGCTCCTTCTTTGCTCAGGGAAGAGAAATAAGCACTTCTAGGGCATGATTCATTTCATCCTAAAGTCGATGTCAGAAATAGGTCAGGTGGATTTCTCCCTAAATAGTGCCTCTTTTTCTCTATTGACTATAAAGGGAATCCAGGATGACTAGCTCACCTGTGTGGTAGACAACTAACACAAGATAAAATTCATGCTACCTGGGATGTGTCAGCAAGTAATACTACAAGAGTTCAGACATTTAGTAATGGATGACCTAGTTTAGGGATTCATTTAGGGACTAGGACTCTGTTTTTCTGCATTGCTACTATCTCATTCTTCCTTTTCAGGGAGAAAGATAACTAGTTCTTGTCAAGACTCAAGAAACTTTCTATTAGTCTTGAATTATTCAGTATCTTAGATGAGTATCTCTTCATAGAAAATATATGCAGAACTGCTTTTCATATTACTTTCATTATTCTGTCATGATCTGTAACATAGTGAGAAAGAGAATTAAATGCTAATCAGAAGATATATGTCTGATAATGTGAAAGGTGTGTATCTCAAAGTCCATGAAAAATTCTTTTGAATACCAGCAAATATTAAAAGACTGGTATGGCTGAAGTATAGTAGTATTCTTAGAAATAAAATATATTTCAATTAACATCCTGAAAATACTTATAAAAATTACTTCTACATAAAACATAGATAATAAATTTTCATCTGAAATATGAAGAACATCTTCAAGTTAGATCTATACCAGACATTTCACTCTCTATGAAACGTGGAATCAGTCTGAATATGGAGTAAATCTAATGCTTTGCATTTTCTGAATGTATACAAATCATGTCTGCCAATTGCAGAGTTAGTCCAATATATACTGAATCAGATCTTCTATGCATATATACCTGAACTATACATTTGAAGCAGGATCATTGTGAAGCTGTGTATTAGGATTTCTGGTCAAGAAAATATCAGATTGTCTTTACTGAAAAGATTTAATCCAGATTGTGTTGGATAAACATGTTGTAAACCTTCCAGCACACATTCATCTGACTTAATTTCAGGCCAGCTGAACAAAAACACTGACTCCTATCTTGAAGTTATGATTTTATGATTTAAAGTTCAAGCTAAAGTAAAAATATATCTAGATTAAAATTTCAAATATGTAAATCTCTAAGGGCTTTCAAGACAAAGAAAGACAAAGAAAATATTGATAACCTGTGAGATCTGCACAAGCTTTCAGTTAGATGAACTAAATAATTTCTAAATCACCACAATAAAGTCACAACTTCTACATTGTAGCTCATCATTTCTTTAACAAAGAGTCAGAAACTTAGCTCTCTTTCCAATGTAGGGAACTAAGTTACTTTTGTTGAGCACCATTACCTCAGTGTTGTTCAGTCTTTTAATTATCAGCTGGTGATTCCCCCTTGTGCTTAAACACTTGAGATCCTTTTGCTTTAAATTTAATGCCTATAGCTTTAAAAAAAAAAAAAAAAAGAGAGAAAAGGGCAAAAACACTTTCTCTGCCTTCCTACATGATGGCCATGCTGAGCTGTGAAATCATCCAGCAGAGATTTACTCACTTACCAGCTTTACAAGTGAGCTAAAGAGGAAGCGTTAAAAATGTTCTGTAACCTTCTGTCTTCCAGTATCTCTCTTCCTTCTGCCAATAAAAGGTAGAGACAGAGAAGAAAAATAAGAGTGTCCAATTTGATATTTTCCTTAAAGGATATAGTGAGGGAAAATCTGTCTGCCTTCTGCAATTTCAGTTCCTCTGTAGCCCAGGATTTCTTTTGGCATAAATTTTAAAGGTGAATGCTTATGTTTTCTGTATCTGCATTTCTTACATAGGTTAGCTACAAGAATAAAATAAAGTATGTGTTTCCTAGATGCAGAACATCATTGAAATGCAATGCTTTTATACAGTAGAAGCAGATTGGTAATGGGCAGGTTACAGGGAGAAAAAAATAAAGCAGTGCTTTCATTTTAGACAAAAATACATTGACCCTTACAATAAATGATCCATTAGCCTCAAGATAACTGAGTGTTCATACTTGATTGGTTTGAGAGTCTTCCCTTTTTTATCTGTATTTTTTAAATCAAATTATGATATTCAAGGTAATGAATTGTAACTGTAGCTGCAAATTCAACAGAATGAGAGAAGAAATTATGAAGCTTTTGATACACGCTCTGTTGCTGACATCATCCTCTTACACAGACCTAAACACAAATTATAACAAATCAAAGACTTACCAAGGAGGCTTTCAGTGTTAAAAAAAAATCCATTAAGAAGGAATACATAAAATGGGATAATTCAGTGACTCAAAAGAATCTTAGAGCAGAGATTCAAATGGAGGTTTGAACCATTTGAAATCTGATTGCTAGGTGGATTTTGGACTACACAGTTTGGGAAGGATTTTTTTTTTTTTTGTCAATAAATGCCGAATTACATCATCCACTGTTGAATATGAGTCAGCAGTGCCCAGCAGCTGGGTGGGTCAATTGTGTCCAGAGGTGTATCAGGCACAACATTGCCAGCCAGGAAAGGAAAAGTATTGCACCTTTTTGCTCTGCACTGGTGCAGACTCTTGTCAAGTGCTGTGTGCGGTTTTGGGTGCCACAATATAAAAAAGACATCAAACTATTAGAGGGAGTCCAAAGGAGGGCAAAAAACATGGTGAAGGGGTTTAAGAGGAAGCTGTATGACGAGCAGCTGAGGTCACTTGGTCTGGTCAGCCTGGAGAAGAGCGGACTGAGGGGAGACCTCACTGCAGTTACAACTTCCTGATGAGGAGAAGAGGAGGGACAGACAGTGACAGGACCCAAGGGAATGGCCTGAGGTTGTGTCAGGGGAGATTTACATAGGGTATTAGAAAAAGGTTCTTCACCCAGAGGGTTCTTGGGCACTGGAACAGACTCCCCAGGGAAGTGGTCACAGCACCAAGCTGCCAGAGATCAAGTGTTTGGACAATGCCCCCGGGGACATCGTGTGACTCTTGGGGATGGTGCTGTGCAGGGCCAGGCATTGGATTTGATGCTTCTTGTGGGTCTCTTCCAAATCATTGTATTCTGTGATTCTGTCATTATGAAAAAGAAAAATGTTAACTTAAATAAATGGATTATCATATAATTTTACAAAAAAAGGAAAGGAGATTTTATTGTTAACATGCTCATGTTATGATCTTCTACACAGTACTTTCATATGAAACTTCTTAAACCTTAATGTTCTGAAACAAGCAAGAGGCTGCAGATTTTACCAACACAGCAAACACTGATGTCAAGTTGTTGCAAATGTGAAGTAGGCAGCATTCACATAATTAAATTTCTTTCTTCTGGAACACAAACGGTGGAAATATAAGGTATTCAAACTCAAAAGTTTTGAATGTCAAGTGGAACGTCTTTGAATTTCTTCTTGTACTGGAGCCACAGCTTTGTTACGTGGACATAGAAGGATTTTAAGAGTTTTGCAGTTTTTACAGTTATTCACTTGAACGCAGTCAATCTGAAGTACAGAGAGAAATAAGGTACATCTGTACTCATCTGTAGACACACTCCAGAAAGGCCAGTATAACCTTGAAAGAGTAATTCAATAGTACATCGATCCTATATGCACTAAGTTACAAATGGGAACAAGACAAAACTACAAAACATAAGGAGTCACAGGGTACTTCAAAAATGTTTAACTTTTCAGACTGCTCAAAGCATTTTGCAAAACTTTTACTCTCTAAGTGCAACTGAAGTACCAAAAAATGATGAACTGTCAAAGGGAGACACTCTGGCTATACATGATTTCTCAGTCAAAAATAATATCTTAAGAACTATCCAGAAAAAAAGGCATAATAGAAAATAGTGTAGTATATACTGAGATGTCCTGAATTCTCATTGTAACAAACTACTCATAGAGGCAGGCAGCAAATCAAATGTTTGCCATAAATTCTGATTAGATTTGAGATGTGTCTCTTTCCGTTATCTAGGCTAGCTCTTTGGCTTTCTGGTTTGGTTCAAATTCTTAATCCCTGACCATTCATATTGCATAAAAGTTGATTCATATTAGGATTCTGTTCTTGAGCAATGCCTGTGATTTCTTTCAAAAAGGAAACTCATACATACCTTACAAAAAATTCTTCACTGGAAATATTGGAAAGCACTCTGTCGAGTCTAGCCCCATCTTCCCAGCACAAAATAATTAAAAAATCTAGAGAGTCTGGATTCTTCGAATCAAATATCCCTACTTGTCCTTACGTCACACCTTGTTATTCGGTATATGTCTTAGGGTCACTATTTCAGATGTCAGCACAATTAAGGGTAGACAAACATTGTGTATTTTTAACTCATTTTGAAATGAGAAAAACCTCAGTAACTTTATTTTTGAAAGGAATATGTGAACAAGACTACATTAAAAACAATACAGCTTTCAAAAACTAAAGGTATGTTTGGCCACAACTTCATAGCTTGCTATCTGATATTAGAAGTGAATCTAATAAATCTAAAATGTGAAAAATACAAATTTCTTTCTGGCATATGATACAAAGTCTGTTGTTTCTTTTTTTTTGCTCTAGAACATAATTAACCCTTACACAGACTGAATATGAGCCTATGTTTTTTCTGGAAAGTGAAGTTGAATACTGAGTAAGGAATTCATTTCATTGTCATAAGGAAATTGCAAGGACATATTTATTTGGGTCCTGTCAGATACTGAAAAAGTGTTAAAGAGAATCCCTTTAGTAGTCCTCTCTACGCTCCAAAAATACGTTAGAAAGGCCTTGGCAAACTACTGCCTCAAGGTCAGAAAAGAAGTTTTTTCTTATTTCTACTATTGTAAGGAAAGAAGAATGATAAAAGCACTTATTCAGAAGGTGGATAATGAATGCAGACATAGATTTAATTCTATTCACGTATCCTGTAGTCCATTTGATACATAGAAATTTGCATCATATGAACTGCAGCTCAGAAACTTTACATTGGAGATAAACAGACCTGTTGGTCACATGTTGTTTTTTATATTCACAAACAGATAAATTATATTTGTGTTATCTGAAATCTAGAAATTCTCTTGGATTCATCTCCATGCTGCAAAGACCATGTACTAGGTTATAATATTCTTCTGAAGAAGGCAACCAAGTTTTACCATAGGGGAACAATAAATCATAAAGGAGAGAGAGGGTGCTTGACAAGACAGCAGAGGAAGAAAAAATCCAGGACATCAATGAATGCAAATTACAAATTTTTTATCTTTGTTACTAAACAAGAGATTAAAAACATTGCTTGCTGACTATTTTCTTCAAAGTGTTGATAAATTGAAAATGCATCTAATAGCATTAAAATTTAAAATTAACATAAGCTAAGGCTTCATATGAGCCTCTTTTTAATTAATGCACCTTTAGAGAACATGCTAGAGGATATTCTGATTTCTGACAAGGGTGCATGAGTTTCAACAGTCCTTGTAATTGAAAAGATCTGTTAGATTTTTAAAAGCTAACAGATTTTACAGTGACATTAGAGATATACAATATTTTACTCACAAATTTTAGTCCCACATTTTGATGCCATCAAAATACATATGGACAGTCTGGTTAAAGAAACGCCAGAAATATGATTGTATTTACTTAAGTATGTAATTAATATTTAACCAAATATTGTTGTTCAGTCCAGAAGTCCACATGCTCAGGATGTTCACAAACTAAAATTATGAAGTGATGGAAATTTTGATGCTAAATTATCAAAAATATCTCCCTAGATTTTTTTATATTCTATCTTTCTCTCAGGAACTACTCCTTATTGGGGCTGCAAACTCCAAGAGAGAGTTTTGATTTCTTGCATTTTAATGTTTTTTGCAGTAAGAAATTCTGTTTCTAGACCTTCCATTTTCTGACACAGTGAAAAAGTATTCAGTGCATTGCCCATAAGTTGTTGCTACTAGGCTGTGCACATGGCCTCCTTGAGAGCTTTAATTTGAATGTAATTCTATGTCCAGTAAGGCATTGAACCAAATTATATGGTTTCTGATAATAATTCTATCACTAGCAATTTACATGAGTGTGCCTTTCAGCTTTGGAATCAACATGTCACACATTAATAAAGTAAAGGGACAAATCAGAAAGCAGGTTGGATGTGTTATACACCGGCAGCACACATGGAAAGCATTTTGCTTTGAAAATATATGCTTCTAAAACTGTTCTTCGGGAACATCTGAAAAGTGCATGAAGATATCTCTCTTGCCTGCATCTAATTTGAATTAATGCTGACACTTTTTCTGAGTCAAATTCAGGGAAGAGCCGATAGAAACCTGAGGAAGAAAAGAAAAATGGGAAAACATAACTTCATCATTTCAAGCATAGATATTGTTGATTAAATACTGATGCCTTAAAGTTGGCATGGTGTAAAATCTTACATAAGCTTCATAATTTCTCTTGTCTTTAGTCACAGAACCATGGTGTGCTTGATACGATACAGTTATCCAGAGTAATTTGTACTTGAAATCCTGGAATATTTGAGTTCAGAAAAATCAATTTAAAAAAAAAAATAGGTCAAAGAGTCAAAAGTCTCGTCAAGGAGGTCTATTTCTTTACCTCTTGCTCCTTCTCAAAACAATATAATGATATATGGTTATATGAAAAAAGGGTGGCAATAGGCAGTATTTTGAGACAATGGTAGATGGCTGACACACACAAAATTTGTTCTGTGCAGCAGCAGGACAAAAGACAGGATGTCCTGGTGCATGACCGCTTGGTAGTGGACATCTATGTTTTGGTAACTGAATCAGACTACTTGTTAGGTCTAGATGTTTAGTGATGTTATTAGTGAGACGTATTTCCTGACTGGATACAAATGCTAAAACAGTTGCAAAAAGACTTAAAAACTTTATTAGATTTCTCTCTGTGTCCAGGTAATTTTCTGTTGCCTGACAACGCTGATAAGGGTTGGTGGAAAACATTTTGGAGCACTGAAATATACAGAGGCATTTATTTCTCACAGATGAAGACTCCTGCTTGTGAAAACTTTAAAATCTGTATGAAATTTCAGACTTGTATCAATAGTGTAAAATAAGCAAGAAAGCTAGTTTTTTTTTTACATTGATATAAAAAGTGTCAAATGGGGAAGAAAAATGAATTATGGAGGGGTTTTGTGATTTGTTGTCTCAGATCAGAGAGTCAGATATCAACTAGACACATTGCAGATGATACAATAAGTAAAAGAACCACTTGAATTTTGAGATAGGGAATAACTTTTTGCAAGTTTTACTTTTAAAAACATTTGTGAGCCAGTTTATGATGATAGATCTGATCCAATGTTGAATATGTTTAGATAAAAGAATTCAAAAGGCCTTAAAAAGCTTTGAAACTTACCTTATATGTACTAGAAAACAGCATCTAAATCAAATGGTGTTTCGTAAATAGATTTACTGGAATAAGAAGTATATGGCCTCATACTTAAGCAGTACAAAATGCACAACAGATATAGGCTTACCTAAATAGAAAAAAGGATGCCAAAGAGCCATTAATAGAAAAATTAATTTCAAAGATAATCTATAAGTATACTAAAAGCTTATATTTATGATAAGTCAAAGGTAAAGCTGACTAGATTTTAAAATCTGTCTCTAAATGAGTGCCTAGTTACTTGTGCATGGACTTAAATTCTTATTAGCACTATACTCACTACAAGGTTATATTGCCTTTCTGATTTTACTGAAGTTGATAATTGTTGTCTCATATCTTTGTGATTCCAATAAATATATGTATCACACATCTTCACAACTCTAGTGTCATTAAAATGTTGTGGCCGCATTGCAGTAAGAAGGTGCCATACAGCACCTTTCATAACTACTTCTGAAATTTCTATTGCGTTTTTCAAGTGCAGCACTTTAGCTCACATTCAGCTCACAGGACACTGTGTCTTCATTTGCAGAGAGTATGTTTTCCTGAATCTGAAAACTAACTTGGTATGAAAAACTGCACACGAGTTTTATAAATGTGGTGGGTGTTTCCTTGCTCTAAACATTTTTGAAAGTCATTTTAGTGTTGTCTTTTAAATGCTAGAGATGGATATATTGTACATTGTAGGAAGGAAAAATTACTGAGATAGTTATAGAGGCACTCATTTTAGTTGATGAATATGGAAGATAAATGCAACTGTTACATAGTGGGATGGCATTTTAGCTGTGTTAAACACACGGATATTTCAGGCAGTCATTAAACTGAGTCTTGGTAGTATTTCTTAATATAAGATGTTTGGCCCAGCCAAGTTACTCATACAAACATTCATACTGGTGTCAGTGAAACTTCTTACTAAATCACATGTAAGATTCTAAATAACTGAATCTATTTATTTCATTGCTGTGTTGTGACATCATTGTGAATAATTAATCCTGATTGGCATAAATGAAATCTATTAGTTTAAACTCATGTGAATATCTGGCTACCATTTTCAGCCAGGGATCTGTGATCTGGTCCTTTGTCAGTGGGAGTTTTCTAGAATGACTTTGAAATTGGAAAATATTTAGTTTTATAATTAATTTATATGTCTATGTTTTACTTACAAAAATTATGAGAAAATTAACTTTTTATATACTTATAAACAAAGAAGAGAATGGATGTGTATAAATGCTGTCTGATGTGTACAGATAACTGTTAGCAATATTGTTAGTAAATTTTTAATGCCTTTCTGTATGAGAAAGGATGATGGATGCATGGGAATCTACATATGTGAATATGTATGCAAATAGATATGGGTACATTTACATGCATGTATGTATATAAATTAGATATTATTTCAATGTTTGTTATATATTCCATATAGATATGTCTGTTAATTAACACTTATTTTTATTAGAGGGTAAAGCTGAGACATACACAAAAAGAAGGAAGAAAACACTTGCTTTTCAGAGATCTGAGTTAAATCTTTATTTTTGTTAGACTGATTTTGTTGGACTCACTTATTTCAGCTCTGAATGTCTCAATGTGCAACCTCATCCAGTGTCCAGGTTAAAAAAAAAAAAGTTTAACAGACAGAAGTAACAACTAAGTTGTTCTCGTCTTCTATCCAGATGCAAATCCAAGAAATAAATTTTGACTCCAGCTGGTAAATATTCCAAAAATATTAGCACGAAAGAAAGCTTCTGTGCTCTTGATCTAATAAAAAATGTTTTCAATTAGTCGAAGTACCTTAGATAGCAGATGATGATGTGCACAGTAGTTCTGAATAGGATACATACTTTGGATAATTAGGCTTCTTCTGGTTTTATTCTTGTTAGATTTTTTTTTTTCTTTTTTTTTTCGCCCACAGAAATTTTTCAACTTCCATTTTATTTCTTTACACCGTGTTCTTCTACTGCCTTGTCTTTCAAACAATCTAACTTGCATTCATTTGTTTGCTTTATTTTTTGCTGTGTCTCTTGATTATAATACTCTCTAGTTAAACCAGGACTTTGGCCTCCGACATTTCAGAGCAGCTGTGAGCTGTCAGCAATGCTTGCAGGACATGGGTCATAAGACAGAGAGGTATGTGTTTTCAGATGTGTTTTCTTGTCCTTGGCCAGAAATTCAACAATGTCTCCACATGTTGGAGCATCCTGGTAACTGTTTTATATCACACAGCAAGTAGTGATCCTTAGCTTCTGATATGACAGGAAATTTTACTGGAATCATCTAGCTAAAGCTCTTTTGATAATTTCTCCTTTAGTCACAGAAGAATGATTTCTCCAAATCTTTGCTGAGCTACTGAAACAGCCCCTTAAAAAACTATTAATAGGCTGGCCTTATAGCCTGTCTTTGCAATAGTGAGAAAAATTCAGTTCCAATGCAAAGGTAAGTGACTGACCATTCATCTCTAGCAAGAATTAAAGTAGTATATGCTTACATATAATACTTCAGAATAAAAAAAAATAAAACTCCTTTGTTTCAATATATTTCTAGTTCCTTAAAGTAAAAGTGTTGTTATTGTAATAGATAGGCCAGATTCTCTTTTCAAACAGATGATCAAAGGTACTGATTTTTTCACCACCATCACTATCGTGGTAAGCATTTAGGGTGAAATTTATGCAAAAAAATAAAAGAAACAAAACAAAACCAAAAGTCCAGGCAGAAGTACCTATTAATTTAGGTTACAATCTGTTAGTGAAAAATCTTTTAAATAGAAAACAAACAAACAAACAACAAACCCAAAAACAAACTACAAACAAAAACAAAACAAAAACACAAACAAATAAAGCCCTAAAATATATGTCTCAAAATTACATAGTAAACTAAAAAACAAAAACCAAAATTTATACAAAAACCACAAACTCAAAAAGGCCAGTAATCTTCAACTACACTTCAGCCTACTAGTTTTGTTAAGGATGAACCCGGACAAAACTCTTATTGGACATTCTATAATGTGTACTTTAAAAGGATTCAGAAGACTAAGATTTCCAGAAAGACCACAGGGTTTCCTAACTATCGACACATCCCCAGTAAGAGCTCTGAACATGTTTTGGGGCTTCATGGTCTTGTGGCGAAGGCACCTAACTTGTGTCGATTGAAAGACTGATCCTTTAATCCTGCGCTGACTACCACAATTAACCAAGTGATGTTCAATGCCTCTACTAGTAAGGTAACAACAGGTAGTTCCAGGTTTTGTAGAAATCTATGGTAGTAAAGGTAGTTCTCCCCAAAATGAGAGCTTTAGTGCTGGTGCCCTCTACCTTTTTTCAGAGATTCTTGATTCTTTTCATTGATTGCACATTCTATCCTTGCACCTAACTTAGATGATATGAGTTGCCTCACTAGATTTTAGGAACTGGGGTATACATGCAGTTCTTATTTCTTAATCCTCAGTCCTTCAGCTGTATTAGTCTAATACACTATTCAGAAATGTCTGAGGAACTTGGTGAACACATGATACTCCTCAATTATGTTATTTTCTTGTTTGGGTCTTTCTTAGAATGGGCAATCTAGTTTTTTAATCCTTTTTCAACAATCATGATTTTCATAGCTCTGATTATTCTCATTGTCTTTTGTCACACTTATGCTCTTATTCTCTTCCTTTGACACTTGTTTTGGAGGTATGGATAGAACAGCCAGTTGCACAGCATGACAGAGAGCTTTTACTTGGCCTATGCTTGAAGACACGTACTGATCAACATCGCATTAATAAATAGATGTTCTACTGCCAGTGTACCATGAGGGCTGAAGGCTCCCTATGGAGAATAATAGAATGGCAATATGGGAGAAAGGAAGCAGCATGTTGGCACAAGCTTTTAGCAAAATTGTGCTGCATATTTTTGTCCCTTCAGAAAATAGAAGGTAACTATGGCTTCATTACAATGTCTTGTAGAACTATTGCTTTTATTGATAAAACAAAAAAAAATTTGTTATTTATAAGAATCTAAAACCTCGAGAATTATCTGGTCCGTAAAGTAAAAAAATACCCTTACTGGCTCTATTTCACAGCTGAAATAGTCAACATCTTATTAGGCTCACTTATTTTGTTTGCAAATTAAAGATGGAATTTTTTTCCACTGAGATCTGCATTTCCTTCTGTTGGTATAAAATAACTGTAATCTTCCATGTTTGTGTCAGAGCCTTTCCCAGCTGCAACTCCCCCTTGACTCTCAACAATTCTGTGTGATATACATGCCATTCAATTTAGGAAAAACAAGGCACTCAGCAGGCATGACACAATCAGTTATTATATTCCGCTTGCTCAAGACTAAGCAAGTTCATGTCCTCCAAATGTGGTTAGAATGTTGGCAATAGCTCCTTTTAGACACATAAAAAAAGAGAACACAGACAGCTGTATTTTTCTTAAATCAGATTATAATTGGCAATTGCATTAACATGAGTAAAATAACATCTTGTTAGCTAAATTTGCATTACAAGAAACACAAATGTATAGATTCAATTAATTCTATTGTCCATATGTATAGATATAATTATTAGTCAAAAGTGACAGTTTAGAAATAGTTTGGCTGGTGGATTTGGGCTTTTTTTCTTTTCTTAAGCAGTCATGGATTAACAGAAAGCAGCTGTAAAGTGATGAAAGATGTGATGTCCAAAATCATACTAAAGAAAAAACAACAGTAAATATCTCTGAAAAGAGGAAAAATGAATCTTGAGGAAATTTGTGTCCATAGAAAAAAAAAATTCAAAGATTAATCTTTCTTTAACATCAGAATCAAAACCAAGAACAAGGTAAAAAAATGCACAGGTGGCAAAAAACTGGGAGTTACAATGTCAGAATGCATCAGGAAGGCTACGTTCAACAGGAATAGATCCAAATGCCATTGTTTGAGGAGCTGTTCAAACTGAAGTCCTGTATATCATTTTGGTGATACTCATTCAAGGAAGATGAGCTCAAACTGATGTAAAGAATAAGGAGTATCATAGATAACCTGGTTTACTTCAGGATATCATGTAGTTTATTCTACTTCAAAAAATAGAGAAGAAGAAGAAGAAGGTTGAGACCAAATGTTTTTAAAATGCATCACAAAGGGGATGTCACAGAAAAGCAGGAGCACTCAAAGCTACTGAATACAAGATAATCAAAGTACTGATACAAGAATAAATGAGTACAATTTCACCATAACTTTGTTTTAAAACATGTTGATAGAAAGTTGATATGCCTAAAAGAATAATTTTCAGAAGAAAAAAAGTAGAAGAAACCTGACAGATTTCAAATGAGGGTGTGATAAATAAACAGAAAAGATTGCGTAATATGGTTACCAAGTACTACATTCTGCATTTCTGTCATCAAGACCAACACCAGAAAGGGTATTTCAATTTGGCAGCAGTTAACACACGCAGGGAACCATTACTCATATGCTTTGAATCTGAGAAATGCTACTGAAATACTGTGGCAGTAAAATTATATTGCTTTCAGTACTCTAAACTGGATTTCAGCATACACACAAACCTGAAACAGCAAAGTTCCCAGCTCTCTTTTCATTCTGGTGACTCAGTTTTATCATTTAGCTTCTTATACCATTAGACCAACTTAAGTGCTTACAAGACTACTTGCTGAATCAGAGCAGAATAGCTGCAGAATAAATAAAAAAAGAGAATAAATTACTATTTTATGCTCAAGCCATAACTTGGTTCACTGTACAGTCTACAAGAAGTTGTTCTAACCTAAGAGAAAGATGAAGGCAAGAACAGCATAGATAAGTGACAGAAAAGACTTCTTGTACAATAACATTTTAATCATAGAAATATAGAATCATAGAAAAGTTTGGGCTGGAAGTATTACAAATTTTGATGTGGAATTTAAAAACAAAATAACCACTAGAGATTAAATAAGCTTATGTATGAGAAAGAAAAGAACTTAAAAGTTAATAAAAGCACTTCTAGAGATATTTTGCCTCATATTGCCTTTCCTTGCCTGTCTAAATCTTGAAAAGTCCTAAGACAGTTTAATCTGGTAGACAGAATGAACACTGGGCTAGGAAGAGATTTCAGATCACCTTTTACTCTAAAGCAAAAACCTTCTGGTTATATGACAGGGCAATGCCATTGTGTCCATGCATTTGTATTTTCCACAATACCTTTGAAATTGTCCCCATTTTATCTGGGGCTTAGAGATTTAAAAAGTGCCATTAAGTTTTGGTAACTGACTAAGAAAAGCATTTTGTTTTTAGATTCAAATGTCTTCATTAAGTGTACAAGGTTAATTAATGCTTCTTTGCATTTTTTATGAATATAAAAGCACAAAAAATGCTGAGAATGACAAATTACGAAGGAGTTACTTCTATTTTGAATATTCCTTCATACATAGATGCTCTCTGCAGCTGTACATGACAATGGAGACTTAAAGTAGGACATATTAAATAAAATTCCAAATCAGGAATATACAGGAGCTGAAATGCAGTAAGTGCTGACGCTTTCATTTGAAGAAATATTTTAGTCTATCTAGATAACACTTGGATTTACATCAACTGAAATATACGTGAAGAGAATATATGAAACATAATGATTAAATAAGAGGAATTCACGAGCAGTGTTTTAAAAAAAACTCAGCTAGCGTATCAGTTGATTTGTGTCACTGAACATTACATATTCCATACATTTTAAATGAAAAACCTCATCTCCTTTAATTGCTATGCAAAAAGAAGCACTGAAGAATTTATTAGATGATGACTCTTTACCTTAGGACCCTATGAATAAATAATCACATAAACTGATTGAACATTGGCTATTAAGAAAATGAGACTGAGGAAAGCTAGATTGCATATACCAATCTGATTTTTCACACAGAGAGAAGAAACAGTAACAACCATGAGAGGCCTATTGGTTATACAAAAGAGGGATTCTACTTTTTAAGCACTGAAAATCTTAATGTTTAAATGGCATTTTAGCAGGAAGGAAGTGAAAAAGAATTCAGAAAAAAAATCCTGTCCTAAAAGTGTGTAGCTCTGATCTAATTTCTTTCTTCTTTCCCTCAGGGAGACATGATCTATAGTATTAGCCATGATCCCAGTTCCAGTGATTGAGAGAAACAAACAAACAAACACCCCACCCCATGATTGTATAAATATTTTTTCAGTTTGATTGAGTGTAAGAATGAACCCTATCTAACAGATGTGAGCTTTACTGCATTACATAGTACAGGATGTATTTTCACAGCCAAGTGATGAGAATGATCTATGCCTCCCATACCATGTGATTCCAATTAAATGGAATAATAATTCTATCTTTGAACAGTATTTTCAGTTCAGATACTGAAAAATGAAGCAACAAACATAAAAGTAATTAAGTATCACTAGAAAAGTATTTTTTGTAACAAAATCATATAATCAGAGCATGGTTAGGGTTGGAAAGCACCTCTGAGATTATCTAGTCCAAAACATAAATGTATGCCTCAGGGCACTGGAACAAGTCTGTGATTTAAATAAAAATAGCCGGGAATTAGGACAACAGAATTTAACCTAGGTATTTTTATTTTAAATTAATTATTTTAAATTAATGAGGAAAATAATGTTAAATTTAAAATTAATATTGATTTTAAATATGAATGAGTAACCTTAGTTTTAGATTAACAGTCAAATGCAGAAATTGAGAAATTATGGTAGTTAGAATGAATAGTCTGCTACAGAATGACAAGCAAAGATCATACTTTAGGTACATATGATTATACCACAACATATTTTTGCTTGCTCAGCATTAAAATATTCATAAATGCCATACTGGTTTTTAATCAGGACGTTGACAGTTCAATATAATCCTCAAAAGAGTTGCAAGTCAAAAAAAACCCAAACTTTTTTCCCGAAATTATTGATTTAGAAAAGCAGATTGAGGCTCTTTCCTGAACTATCTGGTGATTCTGAATCTTCATATACTTATGAAAAATACATTAATGTATTACAAAATTACTATATAGCCAAATATAGAAACACAGCAAGGATAAGAAAAAATGAGTTTTAGTGAGGGTAGCAGAAGAGAAAATAAAAAAAGGGCAGGAGGATTTTCAACATCAATACCAGATTGTTACTGACTAAACCCCTAGGGTTGGAATGTGATTCACTGAGGAAAGCCCAACAGAGGAAGAAGGCTCATATGAGCAAGGGTGTTGATATGCCTGTTCATCTTATACAGCAGTGCAAAGACCAGAGGGTCACTTCTGCTACAGACAAACTGCTATCAACAGCTGAGTGCATCAACTGCTGGGGTAAATGTTTCCCTGAGTCAGCCAGATTTAAAATAGGAGGAGAAAAGTGTCCGACTCTGACACAGGTTCTGAGTAAACTCATCAGGACTTGCCTTGTGTCCTTAAAAGAAGCTGCAGTTCAGGAGAAGTTTATCCTTTGAGACTGTTTTGGAGCTTAGTGGAGAACAGGTGGAGGGAGAGAGGATATAATAAGGACAGTGTGACCTAAAAATGTCCCAACACAGATTTGAATCAGAGTTTTGTCAAATGGCCATGCTCAGCATAGTTTAAAATGTTCCTACTCCTTAGCTTGTATTACTGTTGAAAACATAATCTAAAAAGTAATTTCAGAGAGTTGTTTATGTGTTAAGGCAACTATAAACACGATGTGACAGCATACAAAAAAAGTTTTAAAAATATTAAAACTATAAAAAGTTACTCTAGAGAAAGAACAAATTAATTTTGTAAATGTATCAAAAGCTATTAAATAACACATATGTAACTTCATTCTTTTGATAATGAAAGTCTCTTTAATTAGTTTTTTGAAGAGCAACCAAAAATGACTTTTCAATCACACAAAGAAAGAAAACCTCGGGGGAAAAAAAAAAAAAGGTAAAGAAAAATAAAGCTTTTATTAACACTTCCCTATCTCCAAATGACCAGGGAATAATATATTCTGGACAGCTAATTTGATTGATTTAATTTGTAAATATGGGAAAAAAATGTCTTGATTACAGTTAAGGGATTTATATTTATACTTCAATATGATGAAATAAAGAGAGGGTGCTGTTTTTTCCAAATCTCATTCAAATCAATGTACCTTTATAGGGCCTTAAAAACTGACAAAGGTGAAACATTGTTGCAAAAACATTAGAACAATGTTGTAATACTTTGGGAAAGACCAAATATGCAGTATAAATCATGTGAATGTCCAAACTTAATTATATATTTCTGGTCTATCAGCCTAAAGAGATTAATCTCAAGAAGAAAATTTTGAAATTGTTAATCAAATTACAATGTTTGAAATATCCCTCAGGCTAAAAAGAACAACTCAAAAAAGAAAAAAAAAGGCAATAAAAAATCTGCAATTATATGCAATTCTCTTCAAGACACTAGCCTTTTACCTTTTCAGTTAGAAAGTATGAGACTGAAAATCATCTTTTTTTTTTTTTTTTTTCAGCCACACTCAGAGGATAAGCAATAACTCACATGTTATGGTAACGGACCTACTCACTGCCTCCCTTATAATGCAGAACTTGCATTCAGAAGTTGTACATTAGGGTTTGTTGTACACATAAATCAGTACTCAGGTATGGCAGGCAAGTTTGACCTGTTCACCCTGGCTGAATCTCTTCCTAAGCTGAGAATACATAAAAATTACAGCATCTAATAACACTTTCCAATTCTCTGTTCTGAACACACACAATTTACCTTGGCTCTTGAACTAATTGAGCCCTGGAGTTCCTCTCTTTTGTAAAAAAGGAACTTCACAAGTTTTCTTATGCTCTTATGAGGTGAAATGCAGCATGTTAAGACAATATTTGCTGCTAGCTTGACAGGAGTACAAATACACATAAATGTTGTGGTATGGTGTTGAAGAAATGGAAATTCAGAGAGCGCTTTGTGTGGACTCTTTGAGGAGCCAGTTGCAAAGATTTACCTCAGAGCCATCCTGCACAGATAGGACTAGATAAAGCCTGAGTCCAGCCTCATGTTCTATTCGAATTTCTGAGGACATAATCAGTGTTTTTTAATGCTAATTGATAAATTATGTGGAAAGTGTATCCTTTCAGAACATATGGAGAATTTTGAGTGGAATACAGATTGTCAGTCTTCTTTGGAGCTGCTATGCTAAGTGATGTCCCTGTCCTTCTGTCAACCAGGGGCTTTATAAACCCATTTTCTCCCCTGCCCTGTGGGTCTGGCAGCTGACCCAGGTCAACCCACCACATTTCATAGGAGGAAAGTAAATAAATTTAATAAGTACATCTATGTTGTTAAATAAACAGCCAGCCAGGAAATGAGTTAAGGCTTTGGATCTTCCCTTGTCCACCTACTTCAATAGTTAATCTACTCCCAGTCAGTTTAGGTCCTCCCAAGGAAATATTCTATTTCACTCTAAAGACAGGTCTCTCAAAAGAGTACTCATAATGGACAGCAAAACCATGAGACTGCCCAAAGTTTTGCTGCCTCTGCTCCACTTTGTTACAAATCCAGACTGAATCTCTGCTGTGGAGGCCGATGGACCAATTGAGAGTCTGCCACTCTCCCCTGGAGTGAATACCCTTAGGAGCTAACCTTCCTGATATGGCGAGGAAATTCCTCCCAGCCTGCCTCCCTGCCCCAGGCAAATTGTGCCACATTGGTCATTCCCCTTTTGCTCCACCCCTGTGCCCTCAGTTGATTCGCCTGGTGTTCTACCCGCCTCCCCCCGTCCCCAGCTTTCCCGTATAAACCCTGCTCCCTCAGACCTTTTGAGCTAGTTGGCATTTGTATGCTTTGTGGAAGAAGATCAATAAATTTCTCCTTGGAACTCCATATGAGGCTCCCATCCTTCTCTCCAGCATTACCCAAAGCGGACTCACAAAAGTGTGAAATCACTCCTCCCGGGAGCACAGACGTGCCTGTGTTGCCAGGACGTCCTTCCCAGGATGCTTCCCTGGAAGGTCGTGGCACTCCACCAGCGCTCTGCTGCGACATTCTGCCTCTCAGTCAAGTAAAAAACCCACACTTTGGTCTTGTGCAGCACAGACCTTTCATTATATCCCATTTTTTGCTGAAAGAAACGTACGAAACAGCCTTGCAGATTTATCACAGGGGACCCAAATGACATAAAAATCATGAATGTATCGTTTTCATCCTAATGCAACTGGTACTAAGCAGCATCCAGCCCACAGTCCTTGGTTTCATGTCCAAGGATTGATCCTGATTCTCTGTTGTTAAGGGGAGTAGCTGAAATCACTGCACTTGCAGTGGGGCTTCTTTCACATCGCCAGTGGTATCTGATTTTGGTCATTGCCAGATTTATATTAAAATTTGTAAGAGTTATTTTCATTATGAACATTCTTATTACTTCACTATTTCTTTGTATTCTTCTGCTATAACTTTTCCTTTTTTTCACTAGTAATCAATTCGGGGTATCTTTAAAACTATAGAAAACCAAAGCTGCTGTGGAACTCTTAACAGCACCTGTACACAAACCAGAGACATTATTTTATTTTATTGAAATGTATCTGAGACAGATGAAGAGAACCAAATCAAAACAAATGCAGAAGCAAATAAATATAAATAATATAAATAAAATATTTCTCTGATTCCTCTTTCCCACAAGTAAGACAATAGCATTATTGGCTTTTATTTTATTTTTCTCACTTTATGCTAAAAACCTTGCCACTGAAACACAATTCAAAGCTTCACACTCCTCAATTTTAGATCTGTGATACTGTACCTTCGATTGTCTATCTATCTTGTAGGAAGAGGCCTTTTTTATTTTTCTGTTTTGGTTCAGGATTTGTTTGTTTGTGTTGCTTTGAGGTTTTTTATCTGACATCCTTCTTTCCCACTAAATATTTTCAGATCATCTTTTCCAGCATGTCTTGCAGTAATTTTCCTGGGTTATTCATATGAAGACTAAGTTCTTACTTTCTGAAACACTGCATGCAAGACAACACACCTGAATTTCCCACTATGCTTTCACATAACTACAAAAAATGAAGTAGGCTCTAAAAGGTAGTGTACCACCACTACTAAATAAAGGTAAATGTGATGCTTTATACAAAATTCTTTCCAGTCTGACAGTATCACAGTGCAGTAAAAGCCACAACACCTGCCATTTGTTATCAAAGTCAGAGCTGAGAGCATAATTGATCAAAGAAATAAAAAGGAAAAATGTTACAGGAATGGCACTTTTAGCAATAGAAGAAATCAATTGAAAGAAATAGCGATTTAGGTCTGTCAAGCACATTGCTGACATGCCTGACATTTACGATGTACATGGGAAATGAAATTTATAAACTCAGGTTGTGAACTCAGATACTCTAGATACTGAGTGGAGAGAACTAGTTTGGTGTTTTTTTAAGGATTGATTAATATAACCATTGCCAAATAATTCAGTGCCTTAGTGAGCCAAGAGGAAATGCCAAATAATGAAAGTTTTTATACAACTCTGCTCTTCTCATCTCTAAGGGTATTAAGGAAAGATTAATCTTTACTGAAGTAGCATTTGAAGGTGGATGCCTGCAGCTTTCCTTTAATTATGAAGGGTCACTTCACCTCGGAACCAATGCCAAAAAGATGCATAGTGCAAACTCACCTTGACAACACAATCTGTGTTTTCCCTGGACTTTGATCCACAGATCTCTCCTCTCAGCACACTGTTACAATGATTACTGCAATATAATTTTATTGTGCATTTACATCTTCTGCTGAAGCTACACAGATGTGGGTAAACAATGCACTTTGTTGGTGAAAGTGGCAGTCTAAGGTGTGACATTATTGTCCCCATTTTGAGGCTTAATTTTGGACTTTGCATTTAAGTCTAGCATGATGGGGTAATGACTTTTTGTGAGATACCTCATCTTGAGTAACTCCTTGATAGTAGTCAAAGTCAAATTACATATTCCTTTGTGTTGCTTAGACAGAAAAAATGAGGTTTTTAGTATCTTCAGAGTTACACTTAGAGATCAGATCTTTTCCTGTGCAAATATCATCTCAATATTCAAATCAATGTTTTGTGTATGCTAAGTCATCAGCTAATTGGATGACATTGTCTTTCAGTAAATTGGGATAAAGTTGACACCTGCTATGCCACATATGACTCCAATGATTTCATGGTGTTGTACTGCCTGAAATGCCCATCTTAGCTTAAAAGAGGAAATTGCTGTCATGAAGAGCTGAACTTTACTAGCTTAGGGCTAGTACAGCCCTAAGTATTCTGATAGCATGAGTGCAGTCTAGAGTTTGTTAGCCACATAAAGACTTGTATTCCCAGCAAAACTAGAACAGTATTCTGAAGTTAAACTTAGTTTTGGAGAACTTTTTGTGGAATCTCTTCATATTGATTTGCCTTATTACCACACATGAAAAAAGCAAGTATTTTTTTCGCATGGTCTACCCCAAACTTACGTAGTTCTGTGTACGATTTATATGATTATTTCCAGCCATCTATTTTTGCAGACAGAATAAATAAATGGATTTATAACTGGAAAAAAAAAGAGGAAAACAGTTAAGAAGTGAACATCTAGAAGACAGTGTACCAGATCAGCAACCAATAATTAACAGTATATTAAGTTCTATCCTAATACTAATAAACCATAGTAATTTGAATTTTGAAACTAGAACAATGGTCAGAATAACTGTCTCTTTTAATGAAACTGGACTTTAAGAAAATGTTCAGAAAACTCATCAAAGTTAACCTAGAATTGATATGTCAACATACCATGATAAACTGAAACTCACTCTGATTATGGTTTATGTAATACCTTCATCCTTGAATTTCTTTTAAGGCCTTAATCCATATAACAATGTCTATTTCAGGAAACAAAGAGATAATCAAATGTGGTAGAAAGGTGGATTTATTTTATTTTATTTATTTATTTATTTATTTATTTTTCTGAAAAGAAGACATTTCCTTAACAAAGAGAATTTCATCTAGTCTCCCACTATAATACTGTTCTGGATGTGTTATTCTAATACCAGAAATATTATACCAGTATTCTTGCTTTTTCATATCTGATGTTGTTCCCTCATAGAATAAAATTTTAAAATTTAACTACATGAAAGAATAAATAATAACTAAATGTAAATAAATATGAAACAAAAAAAAAGTCTTGGGGTAAAAATTAAAAAAAAAATATTGCAAGAGAAAAAGGGACTTCTTGATCACTTGGAATTTCATCGTCGACACTAGCCTCTGTTTTCTGAATTAAAATATTGAGATGGATAGCAATATCGACTCACCAAACAAAAACAATAAAAGATTAAGTATCAGAAATGTGTGGATCACTTTTTTCCCAAAAAAAAAAAAAANAAAAAAAA
Organism: Tychaedon coryphoeus; assembly: GCA_013398595.1. Taxonomy (NCBI): domain Eukaryota; kingdom Metazoa; phylum Chordata; class Aves; order Passeriformes; family Muscicapidae; genus Tychaedon; species Tychaedon coryphoeus. The sequence continues at coordinate 109,187 of WBND01000547.1, forward strand.
AGCCAAAAACACCAAATTAAATTCTTACGATTCAGAGACCAGCATCATGCTAATAGATGAAAGAAACTCTAGATTTCATTTTCTTTCATTAATAGGCACATAAAAGCATAAATTTCTGGTGCAGATAGTAGATGATTTTTTCTTTTCTTCCAAAGTTGATTACAAAATTAAAAACCTGAGAGAAATATAAAAATCTAATAAATCACCAAAGGAACTATGTATATATAGTGAGATTTGAGAGGGGAAGGTGTGAAGACCCAGGAGAAACACATAACTTGAAATCATACAAAAAAACATTGGACAAGCAAGAAACTAAAGAGGTCCTTACAAAAGTAAATCCTTCCAAATATATGCAAAATTAATAGGAACGACAATAATTAGGACACGAGTAAAATTATTTTATATGTGGAGAAACTGCAATAGCAAAGAACATGAATGGCACTATTATGCTATTTAAAGCATAATAAATTTGAGGATTTGAAATAGCTAAGCATACAGTTACCTGCCACCAGGTTCCTACAGTATGCTTGGACTTGCAGAAAATATCCTTTTATAAAGTCTGCAGAAACTAATTTGATATGAAGCTATAGTTAAGTAAGGATTACTATTTGCAATAGGATGCCACCAGTGACTTCATTCCATAGGATTCTGTGTTGATGCTTGTATTGTGACTCATGTTTTCAAACTGCTTTGAAAATGAATTAAATAGACTAAAACATTTCAAGATAATAATAAATAAATTTATCTAGCCAGATATGGAGAGCTGTTTTACCTATGAAAGATGAAGCTGAATGAGTAGATTTTATAAGCAGCTTATTTTAAATCAAAATATTAGCAACAATTGCATAATTGGAGACATTTTTCTATATTCAGCAGCCCAAAAAGTTAATGCCATCACTATTAGTGACAGCCCACAGGCTTGGTAGTATCTGTGCCTGACAATACAAGGCCCAGCCCTGCCTTTTGTTGCCAGTTTGTTATGGGAACTGGCTGTGTGAACTTGGCAGCAAGTAGCTCGTTACCCTGGGCAATTTTCTTATGGTGTTGCCAGTGTGAGCAGAGGCTGAAAGTGGTGAGTCTCTGGGAACCTAAACAACTCCATGCTGGTCAAATGTTTTTTCCCTTTGGCTGAGCAGTAGTGCAGATTGCCCAGGGATGTTGTGCTGCATCAGTCTTGAAAGGTTTACAAGAACATTCTGGTGCAAACTCAGATCTGACCCTTCTTTCAGAAGGAGGTTGGAGTAAACACCTTGGGGTTTTGTATGCGTGCCGTAGAGCTGGATAAGAGCTGGATAAGAGCTGGTTTAACTTAAAAAAATAGCCAAGTAGCCAAGCACGGGTAGGTAGGAGAATTAGAGTATGGGGAGGTGGAAGCAAGTGGAGCACACATTGAGCTCAGTGAATATGAACATCACAGTCTGCAGCCATTAGCGGTGACCGCACAGCATTATCTTTGTGATTTTGCATATTCACATCTGGTATAGTATGATTATTAAGGGAGAATTGCTTTCAGTATGCAGTGATAATGATTAACAATGTGCAATAACTAATTATTATCAAAGTGTGATGTTAATTAATGTCAGTCTAGTAAAGTGTTGTTTTGACAGTTTGAGGCTGACCTGATTTTTCCATCTTCTAAGCACTCCAATTACAACTCTCTAGTTTCCTAGTACACACAGGTTGCAAGAGCTGGTTGTGAATTGTTGCAGAATGCCTTAAAAGTTCTGAGTGTTCCGGACTATTGATTAAAAATATGTCAAAAAACTAATAAATGTAGTCTTAGTAAAATTAAATGAGCAATTATTTCTTAAAAAAAGAGAATATTTTAGTGAAAAGCTAAAATAAATTACTTTTTTCTGCTCTCTTCTTTTTTGATTGATTTTTATTGTAGAAATGCATGAAAGAGCTCCATCTCAAGTATAGTATGTGGTACATGTTCTGTCACCTGAAAGAGTTTTATAAAATCACAAATTGAAAAGAGGACAAACATGGAATATCTTTTAATGTTCAAGTACATGAAGTCAGGGAAATAAAAATACTATGAAAGCAGGTGAAAATATTTTAATACAAAAAGAAAATATATTATTTTACAAGGGAGCCTGGCCTTATGTGAAAAGTAAAAAATGTAAAGACTGTAAGTCTTTGGTCATTAGAAGACATGATTATTCCAAAACGCAAGAACACATATTCCAAATGAGAAAAACATGTGGCCTTAACAAACCAGATGTTAAAAGAGTGTATCTGAACCATCTAAACATACTCTTATCCCTAATCACCTCCTTCATAATGTCTTATGACTAAAAAAGACTGAACATATTAGGAACCTAGAAAATATCACTTATAACTGACAATTTTACTGCTGACACTCCATCCTGTGAATGTCTTTAGATACTGGTGATAGTGAAGCTAATAATTTCTTCAGGGAAGTGCTAACTTGGTCAGTAAGGATGATTCTACACAGTACATATCTAAATCTGCAGCTGAGGTAAACTTCCTAGATTTCCTTTTCAGTTAGAGGAAAAAAGAAAAGGTACTTATAAAGAAAGATTTATCAGCTCTATTTTAATGTCTACATTGGTATGCATACGCAAATGTAAAATACTATCAGTAACCAGAGGAAAAAAGGCTGCATTGTATGGAGTTCAAAGGAATATATAAATTCAAATGGTGAATTTCAATGCATTTCAATGTGGGTGTTCAAGTATATAAATCCTTCCAGTACAGGATCCAGGGGCCATCAAGTGAAGCTAATAAGAGTCAAATTCAAACAAACGACGCAATAAGCGGCAAATAGCAGGTTGGAGGAGAGTTCCTGAATCTTCTGTTCTATCAGCTCATTTACACATGTAAGAAAGGAGCTGCTGTGTGTGTTTCTAATCCTTGCAAAGTATGAGTATCACAAAGGGGGCAGAATAGACAAAAAAATCTATTCTGGATTGTTACTCTGTGAGAGGTACTGAATCTTTCAAGTGTGTTCTGCCCTCAGTATGAGAAAGATACGTTTTGATGTAACCAGGTAATGTTTTGAAGGGGTGATGTGTTGGGAAGGATGAATCAGGAAAACCCCATAAATATGATTGCCTAGCAAAAGATTTTGAGAATATGGAAACCATAAGAAAGATTGAAATGAAAGCCATCTTTGCGATACTAAATCTTAGTTACTAAATAACTAGAAGACAATGGGATGGCCGGCTGAAAACAATCCCCTCTTGATAGAGCAATGCCTTCTGCTGGAGAGCAGGTCCAAAAGTCAGAGAAGACCCTGCTAGCTTGGCAGAAGGGGTCCAAAGAGTAGTTTTTAGTGTTTAAAGTATAACACATTATGGCAATGTAAGGATTCTTATAGGCTGTATGTAAATGCTATAGGATTTGTATCTTAGATTGGTTATTGGAAATCAGAATATTCAACATAGAAGAAGATTTATTGTGTTGTAAACAGGAAAATAGCTCTCTTACCACTCTTACTTCTCTCTCTTACTTCTCTCTCTTACTTCCTTCTCTTACTTCCCTCTCTTACCACTCTCTTACCTCTTAGAACTCTTACTACCCCCACTCTTTCTGCCCTGCTCCGAGCTGCGGCTGGCAGCTCCCCGCAGGGCCCTTTTTACCCACGCCCTATGCAATAAACCACAAGACTCAAGACCTGGCTTATAGAGATCTCTCCATCTGTCACAACCATCCTGACCACTGTCACATCGTACAGTCGGCTACAGTGATGTAAATATTTTTTTTTTATTTCCATCTTATCTGGTGTGTATAAAGTAAGAAGCATGTTAGAAGATGCCTCTGAGAAGAGCAGCAGATATTTTGTTAAATCAAGTTCTAGACCATTCTTCTCTTCACTGACCAAGCTGAGACATACTTTGTGTCCTAGAGATTATTTCTCGAGTGTTGCAACCGCTGTGAAAAGCAGATATACAAAAACACATACAGAAAAACTCTCACTGGGTCATTCCTTGATCTGAGTTGCACAGCCTGTTTTCCCAAGCTGTGGACATTTTTTTCGTGTTAGGTTTAAACATAGTGTTTGAATCAAATGCTAGGAATAGTTGTTCAAAAAACATGCAATACAATACACTTTAAAATATGAAAATTGCTTTCTACAAACATTTTGAACAAGTTGTTTGAAGTCTTTTAACCTTGCTTCACAAATTAGAAGAAAAAGAAAGTTGCAGGGAGCTCTAATAATTGTATTCCGCAGTTAAGCTATTACACTGCTAACAATTGTACCAAGGAAATGGAGCAATCATTATTTTTAAGTTACATTTCTTAAAAACTCAATCAACTTCAAACCAAATAAAAGGGTGATTTTACACCACATGTTGAAATTCAGTTAGCTGCACACAGTAGTGGGCATGGAAAAGGGTTTAAGAGCACCTTGAGCAAAACAGGCTGGAAAAAATGGTGAAGACTCAAAATCCTGAATAAAAAAGAAACAATTTTACTCCTGCTGAAAACAAGAACAACAATTTCTATTTTAATTAAACTTGGTTGAAGTGAAAAATTACAGCAATTCTAAGTAACTAAAACACAGCAAAATATAATAATCAGGTTCTGTTTTTAATTGCAGTGAGCTGAAAAAAAAGCCACTTAAATGTTCTGTGACTCTTCAAGCCACTTAAACACAATTTCACTGTTTGCTGTAAGAAAAAGGACAGACAGAACCTCACGAGAATTTTCTATAATTTTGTTTAAGAGAACCACTACATACCATAAAAAACCTGAATCAGTTCTTGCTTCTGAAAAAAAGGTAAAAAGTTATTTTCAATCAAAAACAGAAGAAGCAGCAGTTAAAAAATGTTATTCCCTTCTGAAAACCGAAGGTGCTCCATGCTACTCCCAAAGAATGCAATTCTGACAGAAACAAAATTCCTCTCTCCTGTTTATGCTCAAGGCTGTACAACTATCAGTTCAACTTATGCATGTTCGGTGTCTCTCATGGCCTCCAAGCTTCTGACAGAATCTCTTACTGATTTTCCTGTGTAGAACAGCAGAGTCATCTGTCACTACTTCCATTGGAATGCTTGGTCAGGTTTTTAACTGTTCACAGAGCTTAAGTGGGATCATTCTGAAGCTCTTTCTTCTCAGCGTATGACAGGTGTACACAAAATACCAGAGAAATGGTTCTCAGTCTGCCAACCTGGGCTTGAGGGAACAACCTAAGAGTTTGGTTTCTTGGAGAAGGGCAGTCAGAACTCTGAATTAATGAAAAGTACAAACACATTGTCTACTTTAACCATATTTGTCATGCAAATATGTGAAGCACTTTGTTAACAAAATGTAAAAAGGAAGAGTTGAACAACTGACTTTTATTTAAACCACATGACCCAGTTAGAGATTTTCTCTCCATGTATACACTAATACATTTTCCTGCATTTTTTTTCTTTTGCTAATAGCAATACATTTTTCTAAATTATTAGAAATAGATTTCAGAAAGTATGAAAGTTGTTAGTATTCCTTTACAAGGGCTGAGCAAGTATATTTGTATTACTCCTGATTTTGTTTGAGGTGAGCAAGCTAGTCTTAGAAGTCAAACACAGCCAGAAATAGGAATGTTTCAGATGGAATGAAGCTGCTGATGCTGTAGCTCTTACTGGTGTCCTTAAATATAACCTACAGCAAAACAGAAAGAGTTTGACAAGTTGTTTGTATACCATAAATACTGTTAACTCATAAATACATAAATACTGTAAACCCAAAAGGCACTGTTATTTGTTGGTTGAAAGGTCTGAGAGTTTAAAAAAAATATTTTTGTCCTTCTTAATGACCAGAAGGACTTCATTTCAATAATGGCAATAATTTCATCAAAAAATATCAGTCTAATACTATAAACTTTTGACCATACTGAGCCTGTCAGTCTAATTTGGCTGCTATCATATATCTTCAATGGAAAATAGGCTAAGAGACAAGCACTGCTCTATTTCTGTGACCTTTTAGGGTTTATAGGCAAGAGAATCCTAGTACTAAGATTGTGTAATCCTACCTTAAATCCAATATTTTACATAAATCTCAGAAAACTTTTTACTAAGATGTCTCGTAAAGCAGTTCCTTCTCAAATATGATGTATGGCTTAGTGACTTTCCAGAGGGATCTATAGGTATAACATCTATATCTATTTCCTCTTCATTAATAGTGGAATGGTCAAATAATTCAGATATATTTCTGATGTTTGTATCACTCACATTTATTCCAGGGAACAATATTTGCAGATACAACGTTTAAACAATGAGGAAACGCCTTACTACCAAGGAAAAGTAGCAGAAATAGCAGAAACTCTTCAGCTTTCTCAAGTTCTGCTCTGAGTACCTGGTTGTGAAGCTGTTACATGCAATAAAGATTTTTCAGATTGCTTTTTTAAAATGACTAACTTCGTAGGGTGGAAAATTACAGGTGGTAAAAGGAGAAAACAAATACAGCTCAATGAATCAATGATCTTAAGGGTCTTTTTCAGGGTAAAAGGTTCCATGATTCTGTGATTCTTTGCAATAATTATCGCTAAATGTTTCACACTGTCTGCCTCTATCTAGTGAAGAAATGGTGGGAAATTTGTGAAGTTGACAATTTACACTCAAGTTAGGATTGGAGTTCCTTTAAGGAAACACTATTCCTCATTAAAATGGAATAAAAATGATTCTGGGGGGAACAAGTGTTATTTGAGGGGTTGTTTTGTTCTCTTTAATAAACCTGAAGAGTTGTTGCTCTCTGATTTCACCAAGATCAACACTGGAAATCAGGTAACGTTTTAGTAGTTTCTAGGGGCAGATATTTACACTCCTCTCCAAATAATCTAATCAGGAGAAATTTCTTTCTATAAGTTACAGATTCATGCCATACTAAATGACTCAGCTATTTTTTTTCAATTCTATTTCATTTTTGCTTAGAATTTTAAGCTCCATGCACAATCAGCTTGTGAAGCTAAGTTTTATTGAAGAGAAATCTACTTTTCTTTTAGATATGGATAGAATTTTTTTTTCCAACCATTTTGGCTAATGTTTATGCTGTATAATTCAGGACTTAAAAGTTAACTTTTAAATTTAAATAGTTAAGGTATTCCATATAAGAAATTAATAAAGAGGTAAAAAGCAAAAGGAAATATTCTCATCATAAAATAGATATATCTAATTCTTTCCATTAGCTATAAAATGAATCTAGGACTACTAGTTTGCATTTAATTAGCTCAAATTGCTGTGTGAGAGAAGGCTGACCTTTCACTTAACAGGGTATCTTTCTGGCTTTGAACTTTTTGGCTATTAGTCTAGGTTTCATTAAGACTTTGACAGATACAGGCTTACAAATCCAGCTGTTACAAATGAGCAAGTTACACTTCTGTTTTTCTGGCTAACAGCTTCTGGTGTCCATCCCTCTCTCTCTGCTGGCAAATGCCTTCAAAAGAATAGGTTCAGTGCAGCATCTATCAGCTTTAATTACTCTGGCTAGATTTTAAAATAAATTCCAAGAATTTTCACTGAAGTGGATCATCTCTTTTCCACCTCTATAATAAAGGTAGATTCTTCTAGAATGGAATAAAAAAAAAAAAGATTGAGGAAGATAGAAAAGTAGTGAATGTTAATGTGCTATGGCTAGTTAGCTAATTCAAGAGATATTATAACCTACACACATTCGAATTCTCATAATAACCATTCTTGCATTGTACTAAAACAACTATACTAGTGAAAATGATATGTTTTTCACGATGTATAAACAATATTCATTATGTTAAGCTAGGAAATAAGGGATTGCATATACAGTGCATGCCTTCATCATAGTATTAGACAAATGCTGAGTCTATAGGAAGACCTGAAGGTGTTTTTTTAGGACAAGGTGTTTTTTTAGCTCTGCTCTTTGGGCAGAGCTGCTCTAGAAGTTCAGAGAGGTTCTGACTGTCTTAGGCATTGCAAACAAAGCCATTTAATCACTTTTTTTTTTTCTAGTAAAAGGCATGCCAATAATACCCCCAAAAATTACTCATGTCTTTTGATTTTTGTGTAAGTATTCAGTTGTTGGTCTTTGACATGCATTTAAAATGTTGTCTAAGATTTTTAGAAAGCAAGATGGTTACATATGAGGCCAAATTTATGAGACTTCTCATTATACAGGTTGTTATAGAATTGAAATTTTTATTCCTCTTAAGCACAAGAAATAATTTAGCACTCCTTCAGTTTTAATTTTGTGCACTTTGGGCACATAGATTCTTAGCAACACAAAGAAAAGTGGATGTTCTGCTGTTTGTCATTTCTGGGAGTATTATCATGTAGTTTCACGATTTAATAATAGCAAAACACTGACAAGCCAGAATGTTTGGAAATCTTTGTTTAATGACTTGCAATGTATATTTTCAAAGACGTGACTTTAGTGTCTAAAAGCATTTGACATTTTTTGACAGTTTTAACTGCAACTGCAAATATAGTGTCTATGTTTACATCTAGAGGAATTTGCATGGACTATATCTAACATGAAGTAGCTTTAATATTTATAAATCTGTGCAAATCACAAGGAAACTGCTGTGATCTTGAAGAGTGTCATGTTTATATCATGGGCTGCTTATCTCACCATATTTAAGTAACTATTACTATATGAAAATTATCTTTCTGGAAAAAAAGTACCACATGCAAAGAAAAATGGGAAGAGTTAAATATTTAAGAAGAATATTCTGTCTCCTAGCAATCAGAATGAGTGTGTCTTGGGAATGATCTGCTGCTTGGATTGTCTGATACTAGACCCAGAATAATTATTCTCTCAGTTTGTTTGCTACTGCTCTTGTTTATAGTTTCAGCAAGTTCCAGAGATATCAGTATATTCACACGCACACACACAGACACACACACACACACACAGAGACAAAAATGAACACACATAGCCACATAGTCTCCTGTCTCTTATTTATTTATAATTAAAGGCTGAAACCTTGTTGACTTTTCTCCCAAACCAAAGGTCTTTGCCACCTTACAAGTGACAATGTACCCCTTCATTCCACATGTCATTCCAATTTCACACACACTTCCAGCCCTATCTTGTACACGACTGGACTCCATTTGTTCAGTACATAATATAATATTCAGGTTAAAACAGAACCTCGGACTAACTATATGAAAATTCAATATAAAAAACCAAAATATCCAAATTAACAAGTCATTTTCTTTCAGTTAGAAATGTGAAGATACAGCAATCTTAATGCACTTAAGAGCAGAATGACAACAGCCCATTAACGTGATGCAAGCATAAAAAAATAAAGCTTATTTTTAGAATATATGAGGTGAGCTATTTCTGGCATAGATGGTAATATATATAACTGTCTAACTTTGCTTCGATATACCTTACCTGGTGGGATGACACTTAAATTGATATGGACAATTCAGGTCACCTATATTCTAAAAACAGAATATATAAGAAAAGAGACTTCAATCTTTCACGATGAGACAATAAAATGCTAGCAGATTAGGAAAACTTAATAGTACAGGATTTATAGTGATAATTCTGTTCACTTCTAAAAAAAGATATGTAAGCTAATGAGCAATGTAAGCACTGAAGTAAATGAACACAAAGTGAACATTAATAAGTCTAGTCTTTAGCTACTGCTCATCAAGCAGTTATTTTAGAACCTAACTTCTATGACAGAGTAGCCAAACAAAAATCTAAACCATTTTAAGAAGACTGATTAATGTCAGACAGCACTGGATTCCACAACAGAAGATAATAGTTTTAATCCTATATTTTCCTCATTACAAAATGACTGTAAACAATGATCTGGGTCTTCGAGAACATGAATACATTCTTCTAAGAGAGTTTATTGGGGGAGGGTAGAATGATCTGTGGATAAGCATCTACCTTATCAAAGATGTTTTATGCTGTGTCTCTGCTGTCAGGGAAATTGGTTCTGTGATGTTCCTTGAGTTCCTGATCCTTCCAAAGTTTGGATATAGGGACTGATGAGACGTGATTTCACACTTCACTCCGAGTCCAGATGGAAAGAAAGGGAAAGGACATGAATTTAGGAAACAGCCGGAAAAATACTGCGAAGTGCTGTGCATTTTTATGAATCATTACTGTTCTTTTTAAATTTAGTGAAGAATTGGAGAAGAGGCAGTCCATTTGTGTGTGTGTGAGCAGATTTAAGCTAGATATGAAGAGTATTTGCTTGCATCTGCAGAAAATAAAACCAGATATTTCAGATGGGACTTTTAATGACTGAATTCTTTGTCCTTCTTTGCTGAAAACTTAATCAGTAATATGGCCTGGATTTTCAGTTTCTCTGTGTCTTCAGAGCTATACTTTCCTAGACAGCTCTGATTTTAATTAGATTTTAGGATAAAAGTTGCAAGACCTGCTGACTTTTTAGAAACTCTGATGCTGGCATGCTGGAAATAGAAGTACAGCTAACTGAGAGAACTTTTGTATCTCTTTTTGTATCTCTTCATTCCTCTCCTAATGAGGCAATAATGCTGCTGGGGTACAACCATTTGATTTTCAGAAAAACAAGGATATGACAAAGAAAATTTTTTTTAAAAAATTGTCATAATGGCTATGAATTACTAATGTCATAATGAATTTGAAATTCTAGGAATGCCACGTAAATTTTGAAACCAGCCAGGTATTTACAACAGGGACTGCAAAAATTTGTCATTACTTAATAAATACTTCCCACTGAGATTTAAATGTTTCTGATCTGAGTTGCTAACTGATTTCATTTTCTTCTGCTGCTTTCTTTTTAATGGTGTGAACCTGTGAAAATAATGGATTAGGGAGAACCTTACTAATGCTGTAGAATATATTTAAAGAAGAGGGTCATCAAGACATAAAACATGCTTCCTCAAAACCATCCTGAAAGAAACCAGAAACCTCACAGAAGAGACATCTACTCTGAGAAACAGGACAATCCATACCTAACATGAAGAATATTTTCAAGTTATGTGAAATGAAAAGCAAAGTCATTCATGCAGTCAGGAAAAAAAAAAAGAGGTACTGATTGCAAGGGACTAGATGAAACAGACAAATAAAGCATTGTAATCCTAAGCATCTCACAATTTACCTTTTACATATGGAAGTCCCAATGCAAAATGCAATTAGTGTGGAGAGTCTGAGCTCCTAGTTTAATGCATTGAAGAATTAAATCACTTAGAATGACAGAATTTTTAACAATGGCTCTACCTTTGCCTGAAGCAGCTAGAAGGAAACCCTGAAAAAGAGCTGTGACTCTAGATCAGCCCTTCAAAAACGCCTAAAGAACTGGGCTGCAGGGAAAAGCTTTTCAGCACAGAATTTACAGCCTTACAGGCACTTCCTACTTAGGGAGTTTAAAGGAGGACAGCAAAGAACATTTTCTTCTTTCCTTCATAAGACAATAGAGAGTATTCTTTTGGAAAAATGCTCTAACAGACATCACACTTGTGGTATATATACATGTTTCCATAGAAAAGCTTAAATTCTACACTTTCAAGAAAGCATTGCAACCTGAGCCAGTTGCTTCTCTACTATGAACAACAAAATCTCTTTTCCTGTTGGTGCTGTCTACATTTGCAAAATAATTAAAAGAATTAAAAAAAAATAGATTGATAATAGAAGAGATGCAAGAGCCATTTCCAACAATCTAATCCCATAAAAACAGCACTAATTTGAGAGAACATAGGTTATGTTTCATATATGTTTAAGTGGAATTTCTTTAATTTATTCATTGACTACCATGACATGAATCTAAACATAAGCTACTGCAACTGGCTAAAATACCTCCACTTTTGTTTTTCAGTCATGCCAATCTACCTACAGCCTTAGTATCAAAAAGGATCATCTGAGCATGATTTCTTTCAGGACACAGGCATAAAGATGAAAACATGAAACATAATTTACTTCTATTACTTTTTTCTCCTTTCTATGAGAGTTAACCTAAGGATAAATGGAGAAAACTGCAAACAATTACCCCATATAAAGTCTGATCCATTCATAGGAGACAGGAGCAACAATAGAAATGTCTAGGAAGAAAAATTCTATATCATATTGACCAGGATAACTTAATCCCATTTCTCATCTTGAGGAAGGATGGAATTTAACACAGAGGAGAAAGGACTCACTCTTTACTAATTAACAAAAAAAATTGTCAGGTAAGAATTCTAACAATTTTCTTTTACTAATTTCCCAGCTTTCATTTTTCCATAAGATATAAAAAATAAAAGGGGAAAAAAACCTAAAAAAGGTACAAGATATTATGAAACAGGAAGCATATTTTAATTTTGTAATGAGCTGATAATTTTAAAATTGTTAACTCCTATAATAGTAAAGATTCTAGCATTCTGAGACAAATACTGTCTTTAGCATTAAAATATTTTTAGCTCACATTTTATTTTTCTAACTGCCATTAGTAGAAACTATTCTGCATTACAATGTATTCATCCATTTTTGTTGGAAATTTAAGAAATGGTGAAAGATTGAAAACAAGATGTATTTTGAAAACAATATGAGATATTGGCTTCTATTAGCAAGAGAAATGTATTTCAGTTTGACTGAGCAAAAAGAGTGTAAATCAAGGCCCTGTAGTATTTTCCTAGTAATTATTTAAAATTGTTTGAAAAGTAAAGAACTGGTGATACATTTCTTGCCTCAGAAACAGTTAAAGTATTCCCTCTACAGAAAAAGTACCAAAACAACTCTTCTAGGCAGGGCCTAGAATCCTATTAAGCCAAAAATAAATCTGAAACTGTCTTCCTGTTCAGAATAGTCTGCTGTTATACTAAAGGTGGGCATCTGGCATCTCAAAACAACAGCAACAACATTGCAGACACGTTAATCTTCTGTTGAGTCTATCCTATTCTGCTTCATTTCAGTTTTCATTTAATACACTTAATGTACTAGGAGGTCTTAGGGACTTAGTCTCAATACATTAATAATTTAAATATAATCAACACTTCTTGGAACATGTGTCTTTCTTCTGTCACTTGAGCTAGCTTTAATTCCTCTGGCAGTTGAGTAGAACTGGGCTTTGAGGTTCACAGTACAACTAACTTGAAAGTTTGTGTGAAATGAAGATGCAAAGTTCTACAAACTATCAGAGAGGATTTATTCAAGTATATGAATATGAGTCAACAGTATAGGAAACACTGAAGTAGAGAGGAGAAACACTCTTTTTTCTCTTTGAAGTCCTTAGCTCTTATCCTTAGACCATGAGATAATTAGGTCATGAGCTAATTGAAACATACAAATTAATTGCACTGATTGCTATTTATATGAGATGATAGTCTTTTCCTGACAAATTTGCTTTGATGAGGCAAAGGAAGCACTTGACATTTTGCCATTGAAAGTCAATTGCTCTCCTGCACCAATTAAAATGACACAGTATTTGAACTCAATTGCTCAATGTGCCATTCCAAAAAAAAAAAAAAAAAAAAAAAAAAAAAGGCAGTGCATAACCTAAGGTGTCCACACTTTTAAAGCACAGTGTATCAGTGAAACTAAAATTTTAATAAGTCTAGAAATCTTTTAGTTATCAGTGGATTTTGGCAGACAGTTTATAATATATTAGGAAAAAAAAATTATGGTCTTTCAGGAAACTGATAGCAGGCTGTTGATTTTTACATGCTGGCAACAGCTTTGAAGGAGATTTTCTGTGACTTCCTAGACCTGGAGAAAGAAAAACAAGTAATGCACATAACAAGCACTAAACTTAAACAAGTGTCATAGAGTAAATGAAAAGCAGAAAAAATGAGCTTTACTGTGACTATATGCTGTTACGAACTTCTCTTGCAGTTCATCTTTCTTACAAAAGCAAGGGCTGCAGTGCATCAAAAAACAATATAAATAAGGATATTATGATTTTGCATATGAACATCGATTATGGTGTTCTAATTTCTTTCCATATCAGTTCCCCCTATGGAATGAAATTCATAGCCCATCATTTTTGACTCTTCCACCACTGGAAGAACTTCCAGAAATTACTTCCAGACAAGAGCCAAACAAGCTGTCTCAGCCAATTGTTCCTTCAAGTTCAATAGCCAATGTAGAATTTATAAGAAATATTTACTAGACCACAGTAAGCACCATTTTTTTTCTAGCAACTATTTATTATAAAACGTACAACCAGCTGTGCAAGACAAGTCTAAAATCCAGGTTTCTATTTTGTACTGTAACAGCTGATCTAGCCAGCTTTTCTTAGAAATTGCTTTTCTTTCATTGTGTATTTTGTTCCATTATTAACACAGGAAATTAATGTCCTCTTTCTAGTTAAACTGCTTTCCACCTTACCTTCATTTCTATCTGTAGCTGGATGTTTTTTGAAATAGATGCCAAAGGACAGCATTTCTGGATGAGAATCATTGGTAGACACAGGAATAAAAATGGAACCACTTATGGTATGAGGCAGGCTTCAGCTCTTCCTGCAGTCAGGGGCTAACACAATATCAACATTCCCAACCACAGAGTAGAGACACCACCACCAGGTCACTTCCCTCTTCCTATCATCACTGTGCACATGTATTTCTTTGACTTGGTGGCCTGAAGCCATAAGCAGATTTTGTCTTTCAGCTTCACAGAACATCACTGGGACTGTTTACTTGAATGCTTATGGCACCTTTTTTTATCTTGGTCTGCTGGGCTACTATTATAGGGTGAGAGTTTTTTTACAGTGTTTGAATCTCCTAATGAGGTTTTTTGGCAATTTACTGCTTTAAATAAATTTTGAATGCTACCCAAACACGTCTAAAAATTACAAGCAAGTACAAAAGCAAGAAAGTACAAAACATCAGTGTTACTACTCTTTATCTTTTGTCATTATGTTGGTGATTGTTTTGAAAGTCACCCATGTTGAGCATCTTGGGTGATATCTTTTTATTTCAGAAATAAATGACAAAACTTCAGTAGAGTTCAGTAATATCATGGTTTCATACTTTCATACCTTTTTACTTACACTCAATCTTGCATATATCACATTAGTTACCAATAAAATACATTTATTCTTAGTAGCATTAGAGTACCCAATAATTAGTACTTTAAAAATACTGGTAGCACTAGAACTCAAATTATTTTAAAATAACTTGTGTTTTCATCAATTATTAAGTTAAAACTGTTACCAAAAGGATAAATACCTAAAGATAAAATTAATTTATTTGAAAACTTGCTCTGATTTGGATTCTTTACAGAACATTTGCTCTGTTTCTGCTGCTGTTGAAAAGTTACCAAAAAATAATCCTAGACATGTTAAATCATGTTTTGACATAGTCTTCATTTGCACATTAGTCAAGCCAATACATGCAGTAAAACCTTCCTTCAGATAACATACTTGCTAATACAGCTAATACCTTGCAAAATAGTAAAAGGAACTATGGAAATTCAGGGTAAAGAGTTGCAAATATAAAATGTCTCTAGATAGCAAACTACTAAAGGATGTATTTTGACATTAGGTCCATTGAATGCCTGTTTATTTTTTTTTAATGTATATGAGCTAGCCGACACAGAAATGCTGAATCAGATTGTTTCCATTCAGCTACTCTAGAGAATTCTTGGTGAGTGAAACCAGAAATTGATTAAATAAAACCCTGGCACCCTGATCTTTTTTAATAAAGCTTTACAAAGTCAGATCAGGAAAAGAGATGACTCTTCAGAGTCTTTGCTGAAAAAAAAACCCCAATGAACCTCTAGAAACATCTACCAAACTGGGCAAAGAAACAAAAACACCTTAATTGGAACTATTCAACTCACCTCACTCTTTAACAGTAATGTGAAACTTACTCTAAAAGGAAATAAAATATCACTAAAAACTTGTAAGAGATAAAATTGTGATTTTCTTGGAGTTTTATGAAAGTGGGACTCAGACTAGGATGGGAACAAGAAACTGCTAGAAAAACTTATTCCCTAATAGAAACCTGATGAAAAGGTGAAGCTAAAGAATGCCATGACAACTGCTTCTAATCAGGCCACACATGTTGGGTAAAAAGAAAGTTTTAACAGAAGCATGTCAAAGTGCGGTTTCTGTAATATGATTTTATCACTTTTACATCTCACTATTATCATAGTTTTATTTTATCTTGATCTTATTATCCAATTATAAGAGATGCCTCTTCCTGAGTTAAGGTACCAACCAGAGTTTACAGTTGCCAATGTTAATAGTATGGATTTTATTTAATGCTAAATATGAGGTAGAGAATAGAAAGAGATAGGAAGGGAGAGGGAAGGGGGCAGGCAGGGAAAAGATGGGTAGGGAGGAGAGAGAGAGGGGAAGCATCATGGGTCCCTGTGGCTGTGGCATCCTTCTGGTCCTTCCTCAGTGGTGGGAGTCTGCAGTTTTTCTGAAAGTACCATGTATATACACTCAAGTCCCAAGTGTCCACAAGGTGCAGACACCATTCCCATAACTTGAGATGGCACGAGTGCAACACGTTTCTTCCTTTCTCACAGTTTGGCACCATACGAATTTTTGTCTGGAGAGTTTAGGCAGATCTGCCTCACCAGGCATGGAATTATTACCATCTTCCTGTTGTTGCCATCTGTGCAGATTCTGGTGTCTTCTCACAGACATTGAACCCTTCCATGTAAACCCATAACATAAACATTCCAGAAAATTAATACTTTAATATTTTTCATGTGGAAGATTGGGATTTGGTAGTGTTTACAGATTTTTTTCTGTTTTCCAGGGTGGTTGAAAGAAACATATTTACAATCAGGAAAATTAAGAAAGAAAGGGAACAAATGAAATTCCCAGGGATATACCATGTTGAAAATGCACAACATTAATGACCTTACTGTCTAGTGTCAGACCCTTATATAGTCTAAAAAATTACTGATGAATGTAGTAAGGAATGAATATTAAATGGTGTTGGGATAAAGATGGGTAATTGTATGTGCCTTTTTTCCACTCAAATAACTTTCCAATTGAAAAAGACAAAATTTCATGAAAACTAGAGTTTAACTGTATTAGAAAGAAAGAACTAAGCTGATTTTTCATTTCTCTGTGGTTTTGCTGCATAGTCATGAAACCTCCTCTATTTTGATCAGTTCATTTTCAGTACAGTTAAGATGAACAGAGCACTGCAAGAGAATTTTTAGCTTCAGATACTGCTTGGAGCCATGAATCTCTTTTTACAGTGGAGCTTATTATGCCTGTAGAAGGAGAGGGATGCTCACTCTTAACACAGCCGTGGCTTTCTAATGTCTATCAGCCTAAGCAGCACTTTATTAAGAAACTAAAAAATATAGAATTTTGGCATAAGGATATGATAAACAACAATTTAAGCATGAAGCACTGAGAAGAAGATCAGTTAATCTCTTTTTTGTTGCTATTATTCTACAAACCTTTCCTCACTATTTTCCTTCATACCTTGTCACTATAAATGTATCCATATGTTCAGTATTTATATACTGGGTTCTACAGTTGCTAAATAACTATTTTTTTCCTAGATGGATCCAGAAGTTATCTCATGAGGCTGTACTGTACATGAGTGGTCCAGTGATGGTTCACATGAGCAGCTCTCCTAAACACCCTGAGGCGCTCTTTTCTAGGCAAAACAATTCCATCTCTCTCAGCCCTTACTCAAAGAGAAAAGCAATACCACTTCATCCATTTTGTCACCCCTTTTTGAACTTTCCCCAGTGTATCCATGCCACTCTTGTACTGAGGAGCCCATAACAGGACACAGGCCTCGTCTCACGAGTGCTGAAGAGAGGGGAATGTTCATTGCCCTTTGTCTAGTGTCAATACTTTGGCTAGCACAGCCCAGGACACCATTATCTTTCCCTTTGTGGAATCACATGAGGTTCCTACCAGTCTTCTCTAGGTGTGTGATTAAAAAATAAAAAAGAAATATTCAGTCTCAGATACACTAACTCAAAATTTCAAGATTGTGTCATCAATAATGTAATTGTCATTTTATAATTGTAATTGTTTTGTAAGGTGAATGAGAAGTCTGATGCCTTAACAGAATGGTTTACCCAAATCACACATCTCAGGATGAACAGCATATTATAACAGTGGCTTTAGAAGATAATTATTGTAGGACCTTCATGGGAATTTTTTAGCCAAAGATTCCTGAATTCTTTTATGTAGAGTAGTAGAATTTCCCCAGGTTGGGAAAATAAGGGACTGCGGGCTACATTTCTGCTGTTAGACCACTCTCTAGAATTATAAAATTAAAAGTTAATAATGCAAGAAATGATCCTGACTATTCTATGTCACCATGTTCTAGCCTATATCAGGATGTGGATCACTACCACAGCTCAGAATGTACCAATTTCTATAATTATTATGTGGAGTATGATCCTAGAGATGTGAATAGAGTGTTTCAAGATCAGATACTTTGCTCCAAGTCTCCAAGATCTCAGTTGAAAAATATGCCATTCCTTCATCTTAATCAAATTACTGTCACAATTAAGTTCTTCATAGAAAGAAAAAAACATTACTTTAGATTCCTCCAGGTATAGCTCATAGAAGGAAAAAAAAAAAAAAAAAAAAAAGAAAAAGTGAGATGTTTATGGAGATTAGATATTTTGTGGGTTCAGATGGCAGCTGAGCTTTAAATCCCACATGTAATTTCTACCAATATCATTCATAAGGCACTAAACTGCTTTCTGGTACCTGGCCTTCATTACCCATCCAGATCCATTGCTATACTTCATACTTTACTGGAACTGTTTTTAAAATAAATCATTACTCATAGTCTCTATCTACACTGGTGACTGCATCACTGTATCCATCTTAGGAGAGATGTTACCCCACTATGTGGTGTGGTGATTCATGTATATTTAGCTCAGGGCTAGCTATCTTCAGAGCAGATTGGTGGAATCTGCACTTCATGTCATTTAACCCCGGGCAACCAGGGTCACATGTAGCGCTTGAGAATAAAAATATTTCTCTTTTCCTGTGAAAGTGTCTGACATACATGTGCAGATTTTGTTGTATAGGAGAATTATTTTTATGTTTTTCTTCATTTAGAATGTGGTATTAGGTAATATAATAATGACCAAATACCTGAAAGATTTTAAGTGAATTCATTAATGTAGAAAGGACAAAGTCTGATGATGTTTAACCTATGCTGGATTTAGAGAGCAGCTCAGAAATCAGCTTCTAAAACCATGCAAGAATATGTTTTCAGGGAATACGTTGAGTCACATTCACAAAGATCCTGGGAAAAATTTATAATTTACACAGTGGAGATGTGCAGAGATGGAAACAAAACAGTGATGTGAGTAGCCATAATTAGTAGCCTGATTAGGAGAATGTTACTGAACAGAGGAAATGTCTGCTGAAAAATACTGACAGACAAATTGCCTGCCAGCCTGAGAGCCTGAGAACTAGGCCTTGGCAGCAGAAATACCCTTGAAAAGTACAGCTGGCATCTTTGAAACACAGCTGCGTACATAGAAAGAGGAGGCATCCTGAGGTATCATCAATAAGTGCATAACCTAATAAACTACAATGGCAACTTATCATCTCAAAAAAAAAAAATAGAAACATTCTGGGAAAATGAAATTGGTCTGAAAAACACAAAACTTCATCATGTATTGTTTCTTACAGGTGAAAAATATAGATTGACAACATCTATTGGCTGTTCAGAATGCTGGTGATTGATGTGGTCATGTTTCTAGGAAATGAAAAGGACCTAATTTTTTCCTTTCCTAGATAGGCTGAATTCTCCAAAAGAAATTTTTATGGGATCTTGGACCCAGGCTGAGGATGCCTGGATGACTTCAGATTCTGTAGGGCAGGTTATCTTTGAAGAGAGACTCAATCTGTTACTTCATTGGTCCCACATTTGGAGTTAGTTTGGTTTGTCCTCTACCTCTGAGATGGTTTGGTTCCTTTCTTGTATCAGTATGTCCTCCTCTTTCAGGTTGTTTCACTCTCTTTGAAATCTCTCTAATTCACTTGATACTGGTATTACAGATCCATGTAACTGTAATAACTACCCACGATTATATTGTTGACAATTTTGTTTCACTAAGTAAAAGTTTCTGGTAGCTAGTAACAGAAAATAACTGTTTTGCTGTTTTACAATTTATTGTTGTTATATGGTTGATTGCTGCTAAGATTGATTGCTACCATACTATTGATTGATACTATATAATTGATTGATGATTATAATCTTCAATAGTGTGATGTATACACATATATATTCACTTTATTAATCATGGCTTTCCTTGCTAGTGGTGATTTTGTGGTAGTGTACATGTTAGTGGTGATATGGTGGAAATATATGTGGTAATCTGCAATAAAGAGACTTCTAGACGATAGTACCCATGTGCATTATGGAATCCTAAGAACCCACAGTCACGATTTTTATACACCCACAGAACAGGTTATTTTTTTGCCTGTGACAAATAGTGAGATAAGCTACTTGACAGATTTACCCATTTGAAATATGTCAGAGTGCAGTACACTTTCACTAGGTCCTTTGAGATTGTGGAGGTTGTAGTATTTAATATCAGCTTTACTTATTCTAAATATATCTGATGTTGAAAAAGATTTCTGATTTATCAGAGTGACTGAAAATAAGCTGTATAAAACCACCAAATATAAATCACAGTCAGTAAAACACAGCAAATGCAGTGGACAGTTCAATCATAATATTATTGTGTTTCCCATTGCCAGTGTCTGTGCTATGCTCACTATCACCATCCTGGGTGTCATCAGTCTGCAGGAAATAATACATGGCTTGAAATTCTTTTACCAGTTTCTTTGTTTTTCTACTCTGTCTTGGGCTGAGCAACATATTCATTCCCCTTCTTGTTGTTCTGGCTGACTCAGGGAGATATTTACACTTTTAAGGAACACAGGGAGAAACATTTACACCATCAGTTATACAACTCAACTGTTGGTAGCGGTTTATATGAAACAAAGGCAGCCTCTGTTCCCTTTTGTGCTGAGATTAGGTCGGTTTCTTTGCATTACACCCTGAGCTTCTTGGACACAACAATTTGACCCATTTCTACTAAGGTTTCTGTCATAGCAGGAGTTTCTCGATCAGTCAGAAAGTGGCATATCAGGTCTCCCAATAGGATAAAAAATTAAAAATGTAGGGAAGTTATTTGACTTTCATTAGTAATAAGATATGAGTTTGTCTACTCTGTTAATGTTGTTTCCTGAATAGAAAATTTTCTGCACTAAAATGAAGATTTATGCTACTTTAGATGATTAAGAATCATGAGACTTTCTGTAAAGTTAACAGAGTGGTTGTGTGACTAGGCTTTAGCTCTAGATGACTGATTTGGGATGATAGTGAATGTACAATTATGTTGATTGTACTGACTAATCCTAGTCTTATGGTAGTCTCTAAATATTTTATTTCAGCCTATTATGTCATTGTACTACAGTTTATATTTAGTATGCTCTAGTAAATGGCTAGTTATTTGCCAGAGCAACTTTAAAAGTTTTATAGTTTTCACATACCACCAACAACCTCTGCTTCAGCTGTGGACAAATGTGCATTTTGTTGCAATAAGTCACTTTCCTTCCCCCATCCTCTCTGGCAGGAGAGGGACAGAGACTATGGGTTGAGATAACAATTTACTGAATTTACTGAAAGCGAAGCCCAGTTGGAAAAGACACATGCAATAACAGCAGCAATATTAATAACATAAGTATACAAAAAAACAAAAACAAAAACAAAAACAAAAACAGAAACAAAAACAAAAACAAAAAAGAAACAGGATGGTGAATACTCCTCACAGTGTTCTACCTGTCCCCAAGCCTGAGACAATGGAAAACAATGATGGACAAACCCCTGAAAGCTAGACCATCTACATTTGTTAGACATCAAACAAATTTCTCAACTCAAATTTGTTCAATTCTGATAATTTCTAAATTATGTATAATTTCTAAATTCTGTATTTATATTTCTTTATCCAGCATCTGATTGTGTTTGAATGCATGAAAATATAGATCCAGAGTATATAATCAAGTGACTGTCATCTTTTTTTTTGAGTTATCAGGAAATTGTTCTTAGCTCTTCATATTTATTCATTGCACATAAATGTACTAAAAACTCCCCAAGCATTTTGGGTAAGCTTACACATCTAATTAATGATAAGCTTTCATTTCAGTTTTTGCAAGGATGGGAAACTGAACCTAAATATGCCAAATCTTAGCAACACTAACAATGTATATTAACACAACAATTTACACAGATCACACATCATTTTCTAAAAGAGAATGATCCATAGTAATAAACATAAGGTTGGTAGGAGTGAAAGGGGAGGCTCATGTACTTGAGGTAGTCTGTTAAATTTAAAATGATTTTCCTTTAGTCAGTAAAATCCATAGTAAATATAGACCTTTTAAGGTGACATCAAAAATCATTATAAGAAATGTAACCACAGTGAATGTTACAGGAAATTACCTTCATTATCATATAGAAATAATTATTTCAATGTCTGCAAGAGAAAACTACTGTCATTTAGCAATAGATGACCCAAAATTTCAGCTGCCAACAAATGCACTGCAGTTTAACTGAGTGCAAGTGCTACTAAAATCCATTATCCTGACCTTCAGTAGAATGCTCATTTTGAGTCTTTATTCTACGTTATTCTACTGTTGGAGTCATTGAATTAGGGGACTCTCTGAATTCTTCAGAGAGAAATCAGAGTGCAGGGATTGAATAAGTTTTAGAGTGAGTTCTAATGTTTTTAGTAAGTAAAAGGTCTCAAATGCCACAGCAGCAGTGAGTGTTCTAGTGAAGGTTGCGAATATACTGATATCTTCAGTGGAGGCTCCAAGCCCCCAGCTATAGACAGGACTTAGACATAACAGAGTTATAGTAAGAATATTGCTTACATTTCTTAGAACAAGATAGAATGTATGCGTAGTTCTATAAGTAAACTGGTATGCTAAGAAATTAGGATTCTAATAGGTTAAGGAGTAGTGGTCCGAGTTTGCATCCTAGCTTGTTGAAAAAATCCTATATAAGACTATGTATTGGGAGAGTTGTAGCTTTTAGCCATTCAGCTTTTAGCTATTGTGGCTTTTAGCCATGGGCTTTTAGCCATTTGCTTATTGCTAGCTGCTTTGCCATTGCTTTTTGCTATTGCTTGTCTGCTCGCCTGTTGAGACTGATGTGCTTTGTAATAAGATGTGATTTGTAATAAATAACCTTTTTAACTACTAGCTGCTTTGCTTATTTAAGATAACCCAGCGAAGCAGGAGCCTAAGAGCTCTGGAGTTTGGTGCCTGTAGAGCACTAGGGGTCAGAAAGCACCCCCACATCTGATGCCACATTCTACAAAATTCTTCCTGGAATACAACTCCAAATATGCCTCTTTGGAAATGTTGCTGCCTATCCACAATTTTGTTGAAAGATCAGCCCAAAGTATTCACCTTTATGTCTGAGTAACTGTAGATACTGCTAGATGACTAATTTATACTGCTTTTTTCATCTCCTTACATTTCCTTCTGAGCACCTTCTCTCCAAGGTAGAGTTTCATCACTGATTTACATAAACTTCTTCTGCTAGTAGATAAACATGGGAGTGTGTCTTTTCTACAGTCTTATCCTAAGACTGGTAATGAATTACATGCTTATTTGTTCTCATTTTCTTTGGGTGGGAAAGGAAGTTAAAAGATGGACAAAACATCCAGCTAAGTTTTAACTTCATCAAAAGTCTACCCTGGAAAAGAAAATTTTAAAAATATACACAATTAATGACTGATGACTAAAATTCAAAATTATTTGTAGAAAAAAAGAAAAAGAGGAATTGTGTTCTACTGCTTCACATGAAACATGTACTGGACTAGAAATAATACATAGCATTACTGAACTGATTTATTAGTTTTTTGGGATGTCCCTGAACCTACGAAGAAAGACACAGCAATGACACTCTAGAAGAAGCAAAATCTTTCATTGTTTCCATGCAATTCCATATCCTGGGGCTGAAAAGGAAAATTAGGCTATAGCAAAACTGGAGCAATGTATTAAACTCCTATTGCTTATTGTACTCATTGTGAAAGAGCACTCCCAGTACACATCACAGATGACTTGCATTTCTGGCCCAATTCACTGTGAAGTATGGAAACTATGTCTAGAATCTAAAAGTATAGCATACAAGTGTTGCACATTTTTAACTCATTGTTCATTGATAAAATGCCGAAGTAAGTTTGCTATGAGCAAAGATGTATCCCTAGCAAGGAAAAATGTACCAAAAAAAAATAAAAAACATCTAGCTTCCAAACTGAAATTGAAAAAAGCAAACAAGCAGACAAATAACACAGATTCTAGAGCAAGCACATAAATAAGGATGACTTCAATTATTATCCCATTCTTCTTCTGAAAGTGTGCACTATTATGGAGAAGTAAAACATTCCCCAGTGGCTGTTGGTACTCTTTCTCTTCCTTATGTCATGCTAGAAAGTACATTGATATGCATTTTAAAGTTAGTACTGTTTTTAGAAGTCCTAACCCCAAAAATTTGGGAATGAGAATGATATACTGTGGGACTTCTAACTGTTTATTCTCAGCAGATTCTTACTGACCCTATGTAAATTGGTTCATTTTCTATTCTTGTCTCACTGTCCTTTATTCATTCCTTGAAGCCCCTCATGATTTCACTTAGAACTTCTTTTGACAGCATGATTTCTTTGATCTCCATTTTTGTGAGCTTTTAATGTCCACCAGGTATGTCTTACCAATGTTCACTGCCTGAAAAATTGTTTTATTTATAATTAGATCCCTGGACTCCATAGAGTTAGCATTTAATTTCATTTATACTAGTATAAATCAGCAGCAAATTACAAAAACAAACTGAAGGTAAATCTTAGTAAAACCATACCAGAATTTGATTCTCTAGTGCATCAGTTTATAATTTTATTTTTTTTATTTTTTTTAAGTTAGGGATAGACCTGAATTTTGTCCTAGTCAAATATTACATTTTTCTTGCTTGACAGCAAACAAAAGTAAAAAAAAAAAAAAACCACACTACATGAAACAACAAGAAGAGCTTAAATCTAAATTTCATACTATTATCATGTTGAGATATTGCCCTCATCTCTGACCTCTGAAATTAATAGCATTTTCTGCATTTTATATAGATTTTAAATTAAAGGGGATTTGTCTCTGATCACACAATCTGGACTGAATTTTAAATGGAAAAATGGAATAGAAGGGCAAGCATTTTTTATTGCTTCACTCACATTATAATTTGAATAAGACTAAAAGAAATGATGGACGGAAAGATGGCACCTCTGTATGTTGGAAGACATGTCTATTTTGATTCAGAAAAAAATAAAATATCTGTCAATATCTGTGCTACTTCCCAGTTCATTAAAAAATCATTGCTACAAGGACTTCATATAAAGAAACATTTTTCCTCTGTTTCTGTCAAATATGTCTGTCACAATGCATTTGCTGTCATGTTAAAAAAGTAGTATTTCTGCAAAGTAGCACTTGTGGGAATTACATTACTCTTAACATGGTAGCTGGCTAGTATAGTGACTACCTAAGGACATTGCTTCCAGGCAGTTTTTGTAATATTTAATGCCACATAAATCAGTTCTGGTATAGTTCTGCAAATGTTCATAGCATATTAATATTGCAATTCTAAAAGAAAAATGAAAATCAAAACCCTATTTTTCCTTAAACTTGTGACTTGACAATGAAGAAGACAACAGTTACATTATTTATTTTAACACCTGAGAGTCTTATCATTGAAAATAAAAAGAAATAATTGCTCATTCAGTAAAAGTCACACAAATGTCTTTCTTGAAAGGAATAATACTTTGCTCTTTTAATTTTACTCTCCTAAAGATATCTGCATTCTCCAAGAGATAGTGAAGAATATTACCATCCCTTTAAAATCTTCTTGGACCATGCCAAAATTTGTGGTGCCATAATATTAATTTCTTAATTTTTTTGTTATTGTCAAAGAAACATTGATTCAAGTCTATAGTGCAAGAAAATACTAAAAACTGTCATCTTATTCAACAGTACTAGACAGTGGTTTGAAAATTTTGTAGGTTTTTTGAAGTTAACACTGCAGCACTGAATGAGGAAAGACACTCGGAAGCAACCGAAACATGTTCATTATCCTTGTGCTCAGTAATGGGCAATGTAATTTCAGCTTTCTTAAGTGGTGCTTCCACCAGCATACTGCTAGCAGAATACTGTGGAAACATATCTAGATACATTCATAGATAATGAATAAGTATTTTCTAGAGCTGTGTTTCATTGTGAATATGAATAGATATTTGTTGTCTTAGCTGATATATTTCAACAGTGGAGAGGAATTAACCTGAGATGCATAATTTGCAATATTAAGTAGTATTTGTATTGAAATTTTTAGGGTTTAATAATTTATTAATTAGCTTAGAAAGTATTAAAAATATTTCCTTGTATTATTGTCTCGTGTAAAATACCAAACCAACCAAAAACCAAAAACACTCCCCCAAAAAAACTTCAAAAAACCCCCAAACCAACCAACCAAAAAATAATAAAAGAAAGATATCCTGTCTTGTCAATCATATGTTCATTGTCTTAGCCATCCATTTTCTATGAAATCACAAAACAAGTTTCAATCAATGTTTGGTATACATATATACATGGATGTCCCAAAAGAATAGAAAGATTTTCCCCAGCTACAGGAATGCTAACTTTCTGATCTCGTTCCTTCAAAAAATGCATATAAGTTTCTAGTGGACTACACCCTGTTCCTAATATTAAATACTGCCAAATGTTGAAAATGTGGAGTTGAAAAGAACGTGGAAAGCTAATGAAAATCTTGTCCCTGAGCAGCAACCACAACCTGCAATTCAAGGTTTTTAAGGAGACCTTTTTCTTACATAACTTTTCATGCTCTTTCTGTCTCTTTATATTTTTCAGTCTGTTTTTTTATTGCACGTGTCCTTCTCTGGATGGTTTATACCCATACAACTAGGCAGCTTTGCTCTTATCTTTAAAGCTAGGTGTAACTGCTTTATCATATACTCTGGCTACAGGTTGATGATATCTCAGTTTCTGTTTCTGCTCCTTTGAAATGAACAAAAACTGTGTTCATACCTTTCAAAGTGTACCCCTACACTTGATAGAGTATGCCAAATCTGGATACGCCAGGTTTACTCACAGAACTGGAAATAAATCTCAGAAGACCTTGTAGAACATTTGTTATAACATTATGCTGTATGTTGCATGCTGAGCCAGAGTTTCTCCAGCCTGGTTACCTGTTACAAAAACTGAGTCATTCTGGCCTTTAAAATGGCTCTTTCATTTCCATTATTTTCTCTATTACTGTCATGGACTTTTAGAGAGGAATGCTGTGGAGTACTGAAGTCAGCCTTGTTCTTCAAAATAACTGTAAGAAATGTGCTGGTCCTTTATGCTGAAAAGGGAATGTTTCCTTTTTCCACACAATAGTGGTAGTGAAAGTTTAAAAAGAAAATTAGGATGGCTCGCTTGCACGTAGGTCCAGATTAGACTTTGGGAGACTTTTATATGTGCCTCTAGTACAAAAAATTCAATGTGCATTCTAGTCCTAGAGATCAAGATCAACACTCCACATCCATAATACAAAGTCGAAGAAAAATACTGGGGTCCATAGGCTGTGAGGACGTAGAGATTCTGCATGTCTTGATGTGGTTCTCGTATTTCTGGGAGTGAAAACATGGATCAATGGATGGGGCATACATCCTGATATAGAATAGTTACTATTGAGGTGTTTCTTAGCAGTTTAAGTAACTTAATGCCATTTTAAAATCAGTAGAAAATCTTATATCTCATATTGATAAACAAAGTAGTATACTAACTTTATTCTATATTTAATTTGAAATGGAACAAGCCCCATAAAATATTCTAGTAGTAAAAAATCTTTTTGGTGACCAGTTACCTTGTTCAAGATAAAATTTTTGGCATGAGACTTTATTCAGATAAAATCAGTAACCTGAATCCCTGTTATGTTGCATTTTGAAAAGACAAGGGAAATGTCCCCAATTACTATGATGGCAGTTGAAGTGTGTGCTCTCAAGTCATTAATAAAATGTGGTTTTGTTCTTTCCTCTATTTCACTTTCATAGAAAGAAAATAATCGTGTTCATAGATTACTTCCAATATAAAAGAAATATCTGCAAGGCATGCATAGATCATGAATGTAATGTCTCAATTATGTAATTCATAAATTCAAAATACAGATTGTCTCATTATGCTCCACTGCTGCACTGTAATGTCTAAAACATTCTCTCTCTTATAATTTCTGAAATGGGGAGAAAGCATAAAGATTGCTTTTTCAACAAAACTTCTTTAAGAATTTTAATTCATGTGGTTTCAAGGCAGGAGTTCACCACTTGCCCATGAAAAGTATCTCTGAAATTGTCCACAGTGCTTTATAAAAAAAAATTATGTTTGCCAGGTTTCATCTTTAATGTTCCTATTTCTTCAAGTGAGAACCAAAAACTATTTCTATAATTAGAATGTTATAGCAGGACAGGGAATAACTGAGTATGTTTACAGGAGACATGGGAGATTTTGTATTTATGGCCAGAAAATCAAAACATTGTCTATTTAATTTCAAAAGGGGACCAAGTTTGATTTGGTGAATTTACTTTGCAATTTTTTAACTCTGGATGTTTGGGATTTTTTTTTTTTTGTATTTTTAACTGATTATTAAATTATTACTTACTGAGGAATTTATTAATAATAAAGAAGATAAATTTTTACTTGTACAGTTTGATTTCCACCCAGCTCAGCAGGAATTAAAAACTGTTCTTATCTAATTAAATTCAGTGGTTTATACATCAGAGATTTTCAGTTTTAACTCCAGTGTTACAAACTCACCACCATACTTTCCCTAATTGCCTAGCTCAAACAGCAAGAGCTTTAAAACCTCACTTAAACTGAACTCTCTACTATCTACCTCCTATATAAGGGTCAAGCCTGGGTAAAAAGGCACACGTGGTGAGCAATTTTTGTTACAGACCTGTGAGCACACAAAGAAACTAATTTTTTGAAGCTGTCAGGATGAAACCTCTCAGCCTCACCAGCTCTACGTCATACTCTGAAGTTAATACAATAGGTAGGTTGTGAGTAACTGAGATGAGGAGAATTTTCCTAAGCGTATTGAGAAAAATAGTCTGTCATTCAAAACTCAGCATTTCTATGTCCATTCCCAGCATGAAGGACAGCAAAAGCCTTGATCCTCTGCACCCTCTGAAGCTCTTCTCTGGGCCTTTTTTCTTCATATACCTTCACCACACACAGAGACACTCTCAAACAAACAGCTTAATAATTATTTATTAACATAGCAATTCTTTATTGCCGAGTATATACACTTAGGTAGCTAGGAAAAGTGTGGTATTAAGCTAGTATTTTATTAATATGCTCAGCAGTCTGGATGAGACTGGCATGTGCCAGGTGGGTGAGGTATGATTGCTCCCTCAGAACAGGCTGATCTTTTATGCTGTTTTGTTGATATTTTTTCCCTAGGTTGTATATCCTCTCATGTAACCAACACTTCTCCTCCAACTTTGAAGCTATTATTTTTATCTACTTAATAATATTATGAGAATACCTGAGGTTACAAAGTTAGACTGCACCAAACCAGACTTCAGGTCTCAGGAGTATACCTTGTCCATTCTCTCACACTCTTCTATTATCCAAACTGTATAACTGAATTCTCAGTGGATAAAGTCTCCTGTCCACTAAAATCCTGTTTGGAAAAATGGTGGGTGGCCCAGGCTTAGGTAATAAAAGTTTTAAATCAGTATGTAAATTAACTGAATAGCACATTATTTTCAAAATCCTTCTACGGGCAAAGAGGAAGAGCAACACCCATTTATGTAAGTAAAGCTGAGAATTTACTGGTTGTTATAATTTAAATCATAATAGCCTAATTCAAAAATCAACATTTGTCTATAATAAATTACTTTAGAGAAACAAATAATAATAATTCTGATAGAATAGTTATACGCAGAAAGGGTCTCAATAATAGCAATAATACATTTAAAATTACTATTTGTACTCCTAGTTTCTACTTTTTCTGCTGTTACCCTTTAACTGATCCTCTGGGCCAATGAAATCATTATGGATTTGGTGGTGATGGTGTGTTATAGCCAGTTGTTAGCATCTGGAATCCTATTCAGGGAAGAATAGTACTGTGTTGATGGCTTATTCTTTCTCTTTCCCATTTCCAGTCTTCTTCTATTCCCTCCTCCTTCTCTATGCTGCATCCTGTCTACTTGTGTCAAGGCCTTTGTCTTACTAAACTTGCATTTCTCTAAACTTTATCATTTTGTTAGGCTTGTAAATATTTCCTTTCTGCCTAGAACAACTGCTTGTTACCATTATCTATAAGAAACTACAGCTTTACCATGCAAAGATTAGTAAATATAAATGAAAAATGTTAAAAGTAAGTATAGACAATCATCAGAAAAAAAATGCTGTCAAAACTGAGCCAAGAAAAACAAAGTTACAGAAAACGCAAAAAGCTCAGACCTCAAGCCTCTAAAATCTCAATCTTGAGACCATTTAAGTTCAGTACAATGTGCAACAATATGAGAAAAAAAGAGGTAAGTAATTTCTAATACTTTACATATTATTTTGAAAGACCATTTATTATTTCATCATTTCCCCTCTATTGTTATGGAGATGCAGTAAAAGTTGAACAGCAGGAAGCAAGAAAAAGTATATATAATCTTGGTGGGCTTTTTGATAATAGGTGTTTTTTCTGTTTTCCACACAAATTCTTTAAAATCGCTGTTACCAGAAGCAGATGAGGGGGTTCTATTACTTCCCCTAAATTTAACCAAATACCTCTCTGCTCATTATCAGTAATTCTCATTGTAAGTTAGCAAAGGGGCTGGGATTGTCATTAAAGCTATAGGTTTAAGGGCCAAATTCTGTTCTTTGCTGCACATCAGAAGAGTGGAGCAAGTACTTTCCTTAAGGTAGTTACTCTTGCTTTACACTGAGCAAAATCTAAACCTATTCCCATGAAAAAGTCTGGTCTCAAACAAAAAAAAATGTACCATTATCTATTTTATGCAGTATATATTTAATGATCATCAGTAATAATTTTGGTGAGTCCAACTTATTATCTTTACTTCAAATAAAAGATGAGGAGTGTTACAACAAGTTTGTTAAGGTGCCAAGAGGCATTATCTCATGAGTAGTACCACACATTACTGTCATTTGACTCTAAACAAAGACTCAAAGCCTGAAAAAAATGAAAAAGCCATTTCAAAGCTTGGTGGATTCAGCTATGTCTTTGTCAGAAAAAGAAAAAGAGGGAAAAAAAAACAAAGGATAAAAGAGAAAAGTATATCCCCAAAGCTACGAATTTTTTATCAAGCAATTAAAACTGATTTTAGTCCCACGTTACTTCTAACGGAGAGGTCTTGTACATTTGACAGTCTGCCCTTGAAGGCTACAATGCCTGTAAACTTTGCCATCTTGCATAACTTAATGATAATTTGTATGTACCCTCCTAGCCTGTGCTATGTTAATTTACTGGTGTGGTTTAATTAGCCTTTTGCCACCGATTAAGATTCACCCTCTTTTGTCCAAAAGTCACATCTTGCTTTTAACACACTATCTGTCTCTTCGCATTTTCATACCTGTTTTTATAACTCTCTGTAAAACTGTCCTTTATAAACTAAAAAAAAAAAATAAAAAATCAGGATTGTTCTGCTGCTCAGAAAATAAACACCCCCCCCCCCAAAAAAAAAAACAATCAAGCCAGTTGTACTACAGCACATTTTATAGAGTATCTTAACAACTACGCCAAAAGAAAATGAATTTGTACATCTGACAATGCATAAAGACAGACTGTGAGCTATGGGACTGATGTAGCTTTGTGTTTTGCTTAAAGACAGAGATGGCGAATATTTTCTCTTGCCTTTCTCAAAAATCGGATTATATCTGCATTAGTTCTACTTACGCATATGACAGAAGTCCAATAATAGACTAAATATATTGATCATTGTGGTGCAAAGAAGTATTTTATTACATGTTAAAGTGGCTGATCAGGCATAAAACCGTTTACACCTCTCCAAATGAAAACTCAATTTTTTTTTTCATTTTCAAGGCAGTAATTTACATTTACTTGTCTTCTACTTGAAGCCACATCTATGAATTTCATATCCTAGAGTAAGTCAGTTCTTCAAGATGGGTGAAACGCTGCTCTCCAGACCTTTAAGTGGAATAATCTTAAGGAATTATTGTCTGATATACCATGTTTCATATTGTTTAAAGCTGCTATCTTGATACAGTAATAATACATGTACACCGATTACCAAACCCAACTTACATTACATCTTAAACATGTTTTGTATAAAACATACCTGCAGGAAGCAATGCTTCCATGCTGCACAATTGTATCTTTCCCATAAATGAGTAAAGCAGATATTTTGCACAGAGAATGAATTTGTATTTTTAGAACTAGAAATTGTTAACTTTTGCTCCAAGTTTTTATCCATTTGAAACGATGTAGCTGTCAGAATTCTTAAAGCTTTCTATTCTGAGATCAGCTCAGCTGGTTAGAGGATGATGCTGGTAATGCCAAGTTCACAAGGTTGCATATATGAACATTCACTTAAAATTTGTACTTGATAATCATTGTAGGTCCCTCCCAACTCAATAATCTGTGATCCTAATGAATTTCTGTTCCATCCCTGTGTTATCTTTCTTATAGTTGTTCTGATCTGCTGGTATCAGAAAGAGTTGTTACCCTGACAGATAACACTCACAAAATAATAAAATACAAGAAATTGAGATGAATAAATAAATCTTTGATTTTTTATGAGGATAATAATGCAGAAAATTTATTTCCTTAATTTAATGTTTTGCAAAGAGTTGTCGCGCATTATTGTCCAGAAACCACAAAAGAGGTACACAGGAACATGGCTAATAAAGATGTGGAAGCCTATTTCTAGTTCTCTCTACAAGGTGAAAATTACCTTAAATGAAACAAACTTGAACTTTCTGTTTCTATGTCAGTATGAATATTAGGAAAAAAAGGTCTAAACCTGTTTGCCTGAAAAACAAGATGACAAAACCTTTCAGCAGCTTGCTAACAAACCAGGAAAACGACTAACCCACATACATGTGTAGACTTGTACACTATATTTTCCCAGATAAATTAACCTCATGGTCAGAACCTCCTTCATTTTTCCACGTCTTAGCAGACAGTAATCTGACTCATAAACACTACTGGAATTCTTATTGTGGTTTTTAATGTCTTTCCTATATAAAAAGAGTGAAACTTACAATAAGAATGACGCATATTCTATTTTCAATTGAAGTCTTGGATGATATACCCATATGTAAATTATTCTGGAATAATGAGCATCTGTCTTACCCTTGGATCCAAAGATCCGAGGGAAGTAACAGTGACCCATGATGACTTGTGGAGAGACCAGAAGTACCTCAGTCAGTCAGCAGCTCCTATGTTTTCACATTGCTTTTTCTTTCACATGCCCCTTGGGAGTTCTTTGGAAAGACAAGATGTGAAATCTGTATGGTAAACGGCTTCATTTAAACCTTGTACCTCATGCTGCATAAAGACAGTATCTACTGTCATTTTTAAAAAAGTATACCTTCAGGAATCAGTGATTCCATGTTTCACAATTTCTCACAAGCATCACTTAATGAGGCCATTGAATATCCAATTTAAACTGCTGAGGCAGTCACAGAGGATTTAGTTCAACAAAATCCTACTTTCAGAAGTGCGTTCTCTCCTAAGCTAAAACTTTGAGGTGACTAGTAAGAGAAGTTCCTGAGACCAGTCCATTTAATTGTGGAAAATCAACATACACAAAAAAAATAAACCATATAATTTGCAGGAAGGTAACTCAATTTGCAGAAGAGATGGATGGAATTTAGATGCTGTTCAAGAGATATTTTCTACTTTTTACGCCAAAGTAATCTGATAAAAGAGTGGGTAGAACTCAATTCTGAAATGGAAAAATTTGTGATTCTCTTATCCTAGATGTCTGTCTTAATAATTAATTTTTAAAAAACACACTTTTTCTCTCTATATCTCTATCTAGCACACTTTTTTGTTTGTGCATTTGTTTTCACATGAAGGAGAAACATCCTTTAAAAGTACCTCAGCATATAATCACTGTCTATACGATCTACAATATGCAGTTAGGTAATTCTCTTGAAAGTTGAATGGTGCAATTTGAACCTGATTAGATAAATTTAAAAATCTGATGTAAGTTTTCAGTGACTTGGGTAAAAATTTTGAAGATTTAATTGTTTAATAAAAGGTAAGGTTATGACACTATTTACTTATCCTTATGTGCTTTAAATAGGAATCAGAAAAGTTTCTTCCTCTTGAAAAAGAAATGTTGGTGTTTAAAACTTCAGAATAAGACATTTCTCCTAGTAGTACTGAGTGAAATTACCAAATCCCTCATGATAGCCAGTGTTGGTAGTTTTCCCTCAGTAAATTGTCATTCTAAGTTCTGGATTTCAAGATAATCAGGGCCAATTAAATCAAACAAAATTTTGTGGGGGAAAAAATGTATAACTTCTCCTTATGCTTAATAGCATCGGATTAAGTCACAACCCAGTCATTTAATCAGTTTTCACAATGAAAGGGAGCAGAAATTCAGTTATTCATACAACTTCATATGCAGATACCTATTAAGTCATTTTAAGTGTATATTGAGTCAGCAAGATCTTTGAGGCAGATTTACCCATTTTGCTTTCAGGAAGCTGCTTTATGAAAAAAAAAATCATTCATATTATCTAAGAAATTGAGATAATTCACATTATCTAATAAATAGAGGAAGCTTTAAGTAAGGAAGAAAGGTAGGAATACAAGTTTAAAAAAATATAAGAAGTTTTTCTTCTATTTCTTTTGGGACTTTGTTGAATGGGTCTCAGCTTTCAGGCTTGTTTTTAATTAACTCTAGGTGTTTCATGAGCTGACATCCCTTAAGGTGCCTACCAAGTCTCTTCTTCCAGTCTCTGCTTGAGCTGCTATTATCTAGTTCCTACCTGTGATTATCATATTTGCTGCTGCAGTCACATAGCGTACACTGGAGTCTTCCTTCTTCTAGGTACACTTAGTTGCTTTTCAAGGAAGGAATAGCCTCCCTTTCTTCCTGTGACCTATCTATGAGATATTTTAAAAGGAAATAAATGTGCCATCAAAGAACAAATGAAATGCTCTGATACTGAAAGGAAGCACAGCATCTATTTGGAGATGGGTTCTCCTGACAGAAGGCAAAATGTAGGTAAAATAATGCTAGGCAGTTTGGAGCTTCTTTTTGCTCAGGATTTGGCCCTTACATAGGTTACCTTTTGTTTTAAAACATTTATCTACTATCGTCTTTCAAAAAAATAGTACTATTAAACAATGGTACAAAATACATTTGATATTATACAGACAAAGAAAAATTGCAGGAATTCCATATGCTCAGCAAATGAATTGCAGGAAATCTTGTTTGTCCATTTTCTTTTATTATCCATTTATTTTTACTGGAACTTCTTGCAGTTCAATAAAAATTGTTTTACAAAAACAGTTCTTCTAACACCAATACTTTAGTGTATGTTTGTCATTGAATGTTTAATTATATGTTAAATACTTTGAGAGCTTCTTACAAACAAAATATTATTTCACAGACAAAATTTATGTCAGAAATATGTTTTTGGCTAAAAGCATAAAATATTTTTACGTGACAGTTGAGTCACCTCTATTTACAGCTTTACTTCAAAGTACCTAAAACCTTTTTCAGCTGAAGACTCCAATTTGATTCCTAACCATTTCTTCTGAACTCTTTCCTTAACACACTTTAAGATTATTCTGGGATGAAGAGAAACCTGTTGTAGATATGCTGATACAAATCATTACAAAAGGGATTCTGTTGATAGATTTTGATTATCTTCATATTTTTTAAAGATAAATTTAATCAAGCCTAGACATATACAAAAGTATTAGTAGCAGTAGTAGTAGATTGATCTGCTGGATTTTTGTTGCAGATAGAATATACTTAATATCATTACAGATTTGACTATCCATGTTATAATCATGTGTGGCTATGACATGGAGCATTTATATTCATTGACCCTTATACAGTAGAGCTTTTCCAATAACCAAGATAGGTAATTATTGAGAATATTGAACTTGGAAAATGGCTTTAGAGGAAAGCCAGTACAAATAAAGCTTATGTGCATGTATAGCTCCTCCACATACATTTTTCCTGCTGTAAAATGCTGCAGCAAAACACTGTAATTAAACTGCATACAGGTACAACAGAGTTCTTTTGCCATTTTTACTGCACACACTCCAGGCCTCTACTCTGTCATTTCAAATCTCCAAATGTTCTTACAACCCACAAGGGGTCCAAGACTCTCTGATAGTGACACATTTCTTATAGCTAAGGATAGCAGTGGAAAGCCAATTATAATAGCTTCCCTACTAGGTCCTGTGGTGTTTGAATCTTTGTAACCCTTGTGGGTTAGTTTTCTCTGAACTGGACTGTTATATTTCTAAAGAGACCGCCCTGAGACGCAGTCACCTTTTCTGAATCCGAAGTGATGGAGAACACCATGGAGGAGACATGCTGTGCTCTTTCAGGAGTATTTTATTATAGTTACTGATGCTTTGTTAAGTTTAAACTTTTAAAATGAAGTTGCAGTGAAGGCAGTAATGCTACACCATCACTTTTCATTGCCACTGACTTTATCAAAGAGAAGGCATTTTTAAAAGGTTGTATATACACCTGAAGTCCATCCTTCCCTCTACCTTGCTACAAACTCAACTGTTAAAGTACTGTACTCTCAAGTCCAAGCATTTAAGATTTTGCACTGGATGAAACATGATATATGCCCTGTAAATAATTAATTATGAATCTTCTTGAAGTTTAATGACATGATTCAGGATAAAAGCCAATTAAATCAAATTTCTTCTGACTGGCAGAAAAATTATTATTTCTCACACACAGTTGGCTTCTACATCAAATGGGGAACAGCTTAAAAATTAAACACCAACTAAATTTAATGAGTGACCTTGAAAGGACAAAACATGGGTTCGAGAGAAAAAGATAGTCAGTAGTCCTAGGGAGAGAAAAAATAGTTTTAGAGGTTTATCTTCTGTAATGTTCTTTATTATTTGCTGTTGTAAAATCAGATCACAAATGTCTAAAAGACTAAGTTTAGAAGAAGAATAAATTTTTAGTGGCTGCAACTCTTTGTGAAATCTCTCCATATCTCTCCATCTTGCTTCCAAGAACTACAGGTAAAAAAAATGAAACTTGAGATTTTATTTCAGTATTTCCAGTATAAAATTTTCCATAAACCTCCACAAATTTACTTATTTTTCAATCTGTCTCTCACACTGAAAAACTCTTTTCTCCACCAAATTTTAAGCAGAAATACAGCAAATTGCTACCTTTTAAATTCAGTATATTAGAACAATTTTGAACTTATTTTCTCTCTGACAATGTTAGAAACAGAAGAGCAATTAAAGACTTTGGGCTTGTCTGGTTTGGAGAAAAGGAGACTGAGGAGTGATCTCATTGCATTCTAGATCTTCCTGACGAAGGGAAGTGGAGAGAGAAGCACTTATCTCTTTTCCCGCTATTCAGTGATAGGATTCAGGAGTGGTTCAAAACTCTGTCAGGAGAGGTTTACAGGCAAAATGAGGAAGCATTTCTTTATCCAGTGGGTGGTCAAACGCCAGAACAGGCTTCCTATGGAGATGGTTGCTACCCCAGGCCTGTCAGAGTTTAAGAGGCATTTATTTGGACAATTTCCTTAATAACATGCTTTAATTTTGGTCGCCCTGAAGTGTTCAGGCAGTTGGGCTAGATGATTGATCACTGCAGGTCTCTTCAAACTGAAAAATAATCTATTTATTCAGTCATGTACAGGAAAATACTTTTCATCATCAAAATTCTTCCTTCATGCCAGCTCCTTCTTTATTCTTCTGAGTGAATTTGAATCTTAGGTGCATATTTTTCTCTTTTACTTTAAGACCTTTTTTTCCCATTTTACTTTGGTCCACTTCTAAGATATACTTTCAAAGTATTGTAGTATACCTCTTTTCTGATTTGATCTAGTTTAAGCTCATCAGAAATCACACTTAATGTATCATTCTTCCTTCACAGAGTAATTGTCATCAATCTGAAAGGAATTGGTCCTAAACTATTAATGAACAATGGAGTTGCCTAAATATATATGTACCAGGGAACCTCTTGACATAACTTTAAACGGTTGGAAAGAAGCTGGAAAAAATGAGTTCATCAGAGTAACCCAAGACTGAAGTCTTTCACATTTGGAATATTTAAGTAACCCAAAAGTTTAAATACAACCAATAGGATTTTCTTTAAGAAAGAAAATTTATTTTAAATTAAACAATCAGCAATACTGTGGAATACTATCATCCTGCATTAATAATTATATATTTCACAAATTCATTATTTCTGATCATCTGGTCCAATTCTTTGTTTAAAGCAACGTAAAGTTCAAAATTAGATCAGATTTCTCTGTTCCTTCTACAATAGTTTTGAAATTATCAGCCTCTTTGAGGAGCCTTCTGCAGTGCTTATTTTTCACTGGATGGTGCTGAATCCCAGCATTTACCTTATTTAATGTATTGAAAATGATACATATTTAGCTGTATCCCTGGTCTCCAGAGAGAACATAAATCACAAGCCATCAGGTTTTTAATTTTTTACCAATTCTCCATACATCTCATAATTCTACATGTTGGGAGTTTGGTTTGATTTTTTGTTTGATTGGGGCAGAGGGTGTGTGTGTTTGTTTTTTTTTTTTTTGATGGTTGGGGTTTTTCCCATGCTATAGCATATTTTTAGTTTTTGTAATACAGGCAAGATACACAAAAAAATCTGCAAACTTCCTACTTCTGTAAACCTTTTATGATTGTGAATAAAAGAGCTGGGGAGCGAAGAGTTGCTACTTCTTCTAGACTGACTGGAAATTGATATTTCCTAACTTACAGCTTTGTTTACACATTAGTTATTGAGATAATGTTTTAACAATTTATTTTACCGAAGTAATAATTTATGAATGGCCATCACAGTCACTGTTTTGTTTCTGGGTGGTGTCAATGTTTATAAAGAAAGAAAATCTGAAATCATAAGATTTCTGAATAATGAATAATGAATCATGAATAATGAGTCTTCCAGAAGAGAAGCATTTTCAAAGAGACCAAATGAAAAATTGCAACATTTTTTTCTGAAGGGATGTATTCTTGTTGTACACTTTCCTATTAATTTTTGAACATGAAGATCAAAGCAAATACAGGCAATTTGCATGCCTTTCTCCTGTCTCCAAATTTAATTATTCATTTGTATCAATTAAACCACAGAAATTTATTTTTAAAATTAAATATTACATTTTTGGTAGAGATGCATTAGAAACAAACTCCTGCTTTTTAAGGAATTTTGGTAGTTTCCTTCCTTCCACCCCTAAACTGACCTGTATTCCCCTGCTGAAGCTATAACAACCAGTGGCAATCCAAATGGGTACATTTGGCAATGATGGCTGCAACCAGCTCAAAGTGGGTTGGGGGGAGGTAGGTAGCAACACAACAGCCAAGGGCTAATTTAAACAATGCACTCAACCTAATAACAGTGCTGGTAGATGTCCAACTCAAGCCAAATTTGGAAGAAACTAACATCTCTAGTCAGTATGCAAATATGATGAGTCAATCATTTAATCCCAGGAATAGTGAGCGGCCCAAGAGCCCTTAGAGCAATCCTGCATTGCACAGGATTTATTCTGAGTATGGACATCCCTCCAGGTTTATGCCTGTCACAGAGATTCCTTACTCCTCAATACTGAGAAATTCCTTGCCTCAACAGGTCCTCCGTAAGGGATTAAAAGCTTTCTGGACTTTGCCAAAGTTATAACCTTTGATAAGGTTATATCTTAGATTCAGTGTGCACATATAATCATTCAGACATAAACCTTTGACTAAAACTGAGACTAGGACTGAATTCAGATGCATCCAGACTCTTCAACAGAATTTAATTAATAAGTCTAAATTAAAGAAAGCATTGTGAATGGAGAAAAATGTAATTCAAATAAATCACTGTGTCATCAGTCTCAAAAAATGAAATCTCTAATTAAGCTCTACAGAATAGAACATAAAAAGGAGTAGAAAAGAATATGGGAGCTCAAGTAAGACGTACGCAGAACTATTGCTCTTAAGAGAAATGCTTGCCATTACATCTGTTAACTACCATTTTATATACTTATACCTCACAGACCATATTGGTTTCTACTTTTATATTAAAATTACTTCCTGATAGTTGCGAAAATTTTTACAAATGTCACTGTCATATCATCAATGAGATGATCAGAGTTTGGCTTTCATGCCAACATTTATAAATATGGTATTAAGCCTAAAGGTTTAAGCCAATATCAGAACAATTACTCAATGATATGTGATAATATTTCTTTTGGAAAGCCATCTCATCAGAAACAGCAAGAAAATTGCTCATGTGATAAATATTTTCTTTGGTTATCACATACCAAAATGTGCTGACCTGTCAGAGGACAGTCTTCACAGTAATAATGATTACTCTCTTTTAATGAAATTCTCTTTCTAATGGATCTTTGATTTTACAAATCTTCCAGTTTGGCTTAAAGTATGTAAACTCTCCTGCTGTACTTACTGACTTCTGGATTGTTTCACTTTGGTCTGCTCCAGATCGTGTCACTAAAAGCAACTTTTCCTTTCTGATACTTACATAGCAAATCCTGTCTACACAGAATGTATTTGCTCATAATCTAATGTGAAGGTGGACCTGTGTCAACACTTATATTTACCTTGAAATTATACTGTTGGGAGTGACAGTGTTTGTACTGCTGCAAAAGTTTAAAGAATATGAAGCTATGAGTTTATATTTGGAATAAGTATGTATTTAATTGAAGTATTGAAAGGCTTCAGAGGGGTTGTCTCATTTAACTTTAGACAGCTAAAGTATAGAAACCTACCTTTGGCCTGGACACTTTAATGTCTTTTTCTGTTCAGAAAGTTAAGGCACAACCAATTTATGTCAGATATGTGCTAAATGAGACCATCTACACTCTGAAAGTGACTATTTTTCTGCTTTGACTCAAGCATACCTGATAGAAGGGAAGAAAGACAGGGAACCAGGTTCTTTGCATTGTTGTTCTGTGAAAGGACAAGAGTCAATATATACAAACTGAAATCCATGACATTTTGTCTTCACAAAAGCAAAAATTTTGCTCTGGGGTTAGTAAACAGAGGTGACACAGAAGAGATACCCTCGGAGATATTCAAAACTTGACTGGACAAAACCATAAACAACGAAATATGCCTGACCCTGATTGAACAAGAGTAGATGATCAAAAATGGTCCATTCCAATTTCAACAACTCTGTGATTCTGTGGTATTCTGTTGGTTATCAAAATATATATTACCTCAGATGATTTCTAATGACATGTTTGTAAATAATAGGTTCCTTTCTAATCATTCAGAGCCTTCTGGTTCTTGAGAACAGTAAAAGCCACTAATTATTTCTCCATACTGAATCATCAAAAACAAATAAAAGACTTCAAAGAGCTATTCAAGGTATGATTAGAATAATCTGAGCTCAACAACAAAGTCATAAAAAATTAAAAATACAGCAAGTTAAGCAAATAGAGGTAGATGTGTAATTATGTTAATGTTATGTAAAAATCTACAGGATATCTTCCAGGTCCACAGGAAGCCATTCAAATCCTAGCAATGGCAATAGACAATGAAGTAAACTGCAGCACAAGAAGTAGAGCCAGATGAACTTAATCATATTAATGTAAGGACTAAAAATGCAA
This sequence comes from Tychaedon coryphoeus, assembly GCA_013398595.1. Lineage (NCBI taxonomy): Eukaryota > Metazoa > Chordata > Aves > Passeriformes > Muscicapidae > Tychaedon > Tychaedon coryphoeus. The sequence continues at coordinate 150,885 of WBND01000547.1, forward strand.
TAAAATAGCTAGTGCTAGGCTATTTCAAATTAAAACTCCTTTTTGCTGATAACTCAAACAAACTAAATAACAGAAATGGCTGTATTCCTACCTTTGAAATAGTCCTTTGAAAATGTAACTGGGCAGTCTTAAATTATCATGTTCATGAAAATTATTATCAGGACATCCAAGCAAATGTATGAAGTAAAAATTAAGCTATTTTCTTTTCCCTAGATGCTTGTAAGTGCTATCGCCCCCAAGGTGTCATTACACTAGTTCTACAAAGACTTAAATATTAATTTAGTACTGTGTATTCTATTAAATCATCTTCTCTTTTGGTCTCTTTCCAGGAGGATATAGAAAATTAAATATGCACCTCTATTTCATCTTCTTTCTTTTCTGGAATATTAGCATACCACCAAAAATACATATTTTTTAGAAAAGAGAATTTCTGTTGTATATAATTAGTTATTAGTTTTAAAGATTATAAAGCCAAGATTGCAGGATCCAAGTTTTCGAGAAACTGATTTGGCTACTAACATAATATTTTTATCTGCTGATATGGGGAAAAAATACTCAATCATCCCTTTGTGTAACATCTTTCTCTCAAAATACAAAACAGAAGTATTTATTATAATTTTTATTAATTAAATTAGTTTTTCTTAGTAAACAAATTTAGCTTTGTCATTTGTTAGTATTGGTATGGAACCCACGGGATTTATTTGATTGATAACATGTTCAAATGCCGCATTTATTTATATCAGGCTTTTGCTGCTCTCCTTCCAAGAAGAAAGACTGGTTAATAATATTTATAATGTCGTTATTTAATTTTGATTTAATTTGTAAAAAAACCCAACTTGATAACATTTGATTATAGTTCAATATATATCTAATAATTTAAAAATGGAAACTGTGGAAAATATGTGCCTTTCTGAACTGATTGCTAGAGATCAAGAAGGACACACTAAGAAAATGGAAAAATAACTTAGCAGACATTTATTTATAGGACACTCGATCTCAACTTAGCCTCTCTTAATTGTGAGAGAAGTTGAGATAATTGGCTCAAAGCAGACCTCGACCTCCAAATGTAGGTTTCAGACTGAATCTTATCAAGTAACTGAAGACACTTAGAAATCTTAAAAGCTAAATTCCCTCTGGAAGACTAAATTTTTCTGGGGAAAAAATTGACTAGATATTGGAATTACATGTTCTGAAAATGGTGAAGAGAAATATATAATTGATATCCCCAATATATATTCAATTAATGAATAATTATTAGGTTAACATCAACAGAGAATCATGAGGATGGGAAGGGACTCAGAGATGAACCTTGGTGCATCTTCCTTACACACGCAGGCTGAGCACCTACGGCTCTCAGATTTTCCTCATATGACAAATGCTCCAATTCCTTAATCATCCCCATGGTCCTTTATTAAGGATGTCCATATACTACATGTCTACATACTACTTGTACTGGAGACCTTGGAACCTGGACCTGGAATTCCAGATGATGCCTCCTTTCTTACTCTTTCCCAGGTAAGAACTCTGGATATCTGCCTGTGAGTTATGTGGCAGGTAATGTATATATGTTTTTATGTACATAAAGTTGTATATATATTTGTCACACTTACATTCATTTTGCGTGTTCATGTTGATAATAAATTTTCAGGCTCACTGCTGGCTGGACCTGGAGACATAAAGAAACAGCAGCCTCACCTCTCATGGGTTGCTGAATCTGGCATGATATATTTTCCTCTAATAACTCTAAACATAGAAATATCCTGATCAAAATCCCTGAGTTATGACTTTGACCAATTTTAAAAGACTGTGACAAATATATACTGAAAGCTCCTAAACCCTAAATATTAGAGTATTAATGTCACAGTTATCCTTTCTCTGTGATTTTTACTTTTTACTTGTACTTAAAGAAAAAAAAAATCACTTTTACTAGACTTATTCATAACTGTACTGCTTACAGAACCTACCACTATGACTTCCAATCCTACAATAGCAGATATCAGCCATTAATTTTTTGTACCAATGAAGTAAAACTTTGCTTTGTATTCATTCACCTAACAACTTCTAAAATTCTTAAGATTGCAGTAATCTTGAAAACACACAATATTTTAAACAATGGTTTAAAATTATTAATTTAATTGGTACCCATGATGATTTAAATGACACATCAGACCTTAGATATTCCAAAACCTTCTCTTACATATCTTCTGATTAAACCAAAAATATGTACTAGACTCACTAGGAAGTTCACCTAATTTGAGCTATGAAAAACATCTATAGGTTTAAACTTACAGAGGCTGTGTCTGGCATTGGGAGGAAAGAAAAAGGCAGTATATTAAATTATTCTCCTTAGAGAAATTGTGTAGTTTCCTTAAAAATTATTATTAGAAGGCTTACATTTCACAGGACAATGTCAATGCAAGCATAGATATATAAGAAAACTACACATTTATCATGAAAGCAAAGGATATCTCTTCTAATATTCAAATATTTCATGTCTCTTATACCATTTATCCTGTTCTTTAGAGAAACATTGCGATCAATATCTCAGTGAAGTTAGAATTTTTAGCTGATAAATTAGGTCTTTCTTTGGCCACTTTCCTCCTCTTTTCTCTCCAAGGGACATTAGAATAATGGGTATTCTAACCTTCATCACAGTCCATTCACCCTCTAGCTATAGCTAAATTACACAGTAAAATATAACTTTGATCATTCAAAATTTGTGTTAATATACTGTTCAGTGCAGGATGAAATAGATACTTTAAAAAAATAAATTTTAAGGTCATCTTAAAAAGGAGAGAAGAAGGGTTCTTCCTTTAAGACCTATTTAAACATTGAATCAAATTCAGAAGTGTTTTTTATCTCTTGCCAACCCTAAGTACTCAAGGTCTCAAATGCATAGACTAGACTTCAAATAATAACAAAATGCATAGAACTATTACAACACAGTATCCTTTAAAGATTTATGAGTATTTGGTGTTAAATTTTGTCCTGCTTTAAGACTTTTCCAAATAATGTATTCAGATACATAATTTGATTCCTTTTATATAGTTTAAGTAGGAGCTAAAATTTTCTTTTCTTTTCTCTCTCAAAATATCATGACTCCTTTGCTATCTAGATGAAAAATCACCCTGTTTATAGTTACTTACCTTAGGTGACGTAAAAAGTAATGAATTTTACTATTGTCTATTCCAACTTATAATGCTTATTTATACAATAAAAGCATACTCTACTAGTTTCACTGGAGAGAACAAAAATTACACTGTAGAGATCAAAACAGAATTTAACTCAATTCTGCATTCTTATTCTTGTGGGGTTTATCACAATCTTTAAAGGATAACTTTCTAAATGCACTATTATGCTTTTATTTTTCTTTTCTAAGCTGTTTTAAAGCCAGACTTAAAATATAATTACTCTTTCAATGGATGCTGCTTTGTATTAGTCAGTAGAAGACACCATTTCTCATCATGCTGATTAGCAAACAAGTTTTCTTTGGCTCTTTCAAAGTGATTTACGTTATTCTTTGGTTTGATTAGCTAAAGCCAGATTTGTGTTGTCTACACAATGTGGCTTAAATTTACATGTTATTTTAAGCAGAATTTGACAGCAGAATACAAGACAGAAATACTCCGGTAAAAAATAAACCAAACAAATTTTCTTTTGTGGTTTAATCCTGTTCAGTAGCTGAGCACCGCACACCTGCTCAGTCAATTCCTGCCCTTTGCAATAGTGAAGAGAATCAGAAGAGTAAAAGTGAGAAAACTCATGAGTTAAAGACATTTTAATAGGAAAAGCGATAGCTTTGAACACAAGTAAAGCAAAAGAAAGAATTTATTCACATCTTCCCATGGGCAGACAGGTATTCAGCCATCTCAGGAGAGCAGGGCTCCATCACATGTGATGGTTATTTGGGAAGACAAATGCCATCACTCTGAATGTCTTTCTTTTTGTTTTTCTTCCCACAGATTTATATACTGAGCATGACACTGTATGATGTGGAACATTCCCTGGGTCAGTTGTGGTCAGCTGCCCTGAGTGCATCCCCACCCCCTGCACCTCCAGCCTGCCTGTTGCTGGGATGGGTTCTGAAGGAGAAAAGGATTGAAAAGGATGAAGGATTCTGTGTAAGCATTGCTCAGAAGTAACTAAATCATCCCTGTGTTACCAGCACCAATACAAAACATGGACCCATACAAGCTGCTCTGAAGGAAGCTAGCTCTATCCCAGACAAAACCAGTACATGTAAGAAAGCAAGCAAGCAAACAACCAAACAAACAAAACACACAAGCATTGTTAAGAATCTATTTTTTCCGGTTTTCTTTCTTCAAATTTGAAAATTGATAAGGCTATTATTATATTTTTTTAAAATCAAAAAAGTATAAATTATAAAACATAAATACCCTGAAACTCAAAGCAGTACTCAAAGCTGAAATAGTGTTTTCTCCAGCAGCCAGAATATGCACAAAAACCCAGCATGAGGTTGGTAGAACAATAAGGTGAAAGTGAATACCACGGAGAATCATTTTCAGAAAGATTGCTTAAGCATATGATTATTTGTATTATGCTTTGCATACTGTTTATTATGTGATGACACTGTGAATACATTATTTTGAAGCAAGTCCAAATTACAAGATATTATATTGCACAAGAATACATTTTAAACTCAAAATATTTATGTTTTATCAATATTTAGTGGAGATAAAATTAATTTAATTAATTAATTTATTCCAGGGAAAGTTAGATGTTCTTATCACAGACTTGTAGGAGAGCCAAAAGCCAGGGCTTCCTACTCCAGATCTTTTTTCTTATTAGAAGGAATGCCATTTTTTCAGTAACACATGATCTGTGTTGTGTCTTAGGTATTTAAAATCAAACTAAGACCAAGACAGCAATCTTACCTGTGTTTTTCCCATAGCTTGTTAACCTCACTGGCACTCAAAAATACATAATTTCTTTATAGTCTGATATTCCCTGTGTGTCTAATTCCAAAAGATTTCTTAGTAGCATCTGTTCTAGGGCATTGGTATTGATCTATGTTAGGTAAAGTGAATAGAAGTGACCATAAAACCTTTCCAGCTTCCATGAAGCACAGCTAATTTCAGAATTGGTTTTGAAGGTCCCTAGTTGTAACACTTAACTAGCAAATAGTAATTTCTTAGTCCCAAAGGAGGTTAAACAAATTCATTTGTTGACAATATGACAACTACTAAAGTAAAGAATATTTTAGAGATAGGTATTAGACTTTCCAGACTGGATCAAGCTTGTAGTATGCAAAACCCCTTAGATATCTGATTTATACAGTGGCTGTATCTCTGCAGATCTTCAGAGCCACTAAAATTTCTTACTGTACGATGAAGTAATCATACAAATTGCAATGACACACATATCTGCACCAAGTGCATAATATTTTGATAAGGAACCTCTTAATTAATTCACCTGTATTAATTCTAAGAGATATTATCTGAATTCCAAAAGCCTATAGACTGGAAATACAGTGCTTATGTCCTTCCACTAAGGTGTAGTTAACTTACTGTCATTTCTATTTGAAAGAGAGTTACAACTTACAGAATGTTAGAAAGAGAAGACCTGACAGTACCATGTGATAATTTAGGATATCTTCTTCACAACTTCACTTGGAAGATGTACTAATTGTCAAGCTCTGCAGGTCAAAGTATAGTAGGTAGAGGTTACCTTTTCTTCACACATGTTTGTTGGTATTTAAAAATTCAGAAAAGGCAGCACCACCTTTATTGAGTGTTGTCTGATTAAACTACCTTTCCAAATGAAAAAAAAACCCTGTTGTAGACAGGCGAATACCTTCTGTTCTTATATCAACATAGCAAGATTTTCTTTATATATGATAACTTGAATTGCAATTACATTGCAAAATGAGATAATAAAATAGCACACTGCTGATATTGAGCTCTCATATTGCAAGGACCTGTTAATTAGGCTTCAGTAGAAAAAGGGATATTACTAAAATAAATGGACACATGTAGACGAGCTGCTTGGAAGATGCAAATGATATTTAACATCTGAAACAACAAGTTCTGCTGTTTCATCTCTTTTCATCCCTAACAGTAATCAACAGGGGGTACAGCACTTTGCTATTTAATGAGTTATAAATGATCTAATTAAGTGTCTGCTTGAAATTGTCTTTACATTTCTTTAGTGAGGTGGTTGTTTATTAAGCTTGAAATTTTATTGTCAGTTTAATAGTTCAGTCAATTTTAGTTAAATTTAGTTTTAGTTGAATTTATAAAGTTTTGATGGCATTATTTGAATGTGGACATGACCAACTAGTTAAATTTATTTTTTCAAATTCTTTTTTCTTCATAATAAATATTCTGTTCTTTTTTTCCTTCATTGTATTGAACTATATATGGAGATACACATTCAATATATGTGTTACAGATTATTTTACCAATACATTTTCTATTTCATCAAATTCCTTTGTCTCTCTCATGGCCAAATGAGAAGAAAATGGCATTTCTTATAAAATACTTGCATCACTTAGTGAATCAACTGACAAGAAAGTCCACCATAGGCAGCATGCAAATAACAGATTCAGTGGAATTTAGGTTTTTAGATTGCAAAATTTTTGGTTCAATTTATTGTTTTGTTTATATATTAAGACAGAATAAAACAAACAAACAAACAAACAAACAAACAAAACCCAAACAAACCCAACAACAACAACAAAAAAAAACAAACAAAAAACCCAACAGCTTAAAAGATAGGGAATAATGAAGATGTGAATAATGAAGTAAACAGCCATTGGAAACAACCACAAAGGGAAAGTATTTACAATGACTCCCAATTTCTTTATATGGGGAGATCAGTCAGGAAGGCAAAAGAAGCATGGCAATTAAATTTTATATCCTCCTGTTCAAAGACTTGCTATTTACAGATTCCATTTCAAAGATTTCCTTTGATTTTTAGGTATCTGTTTTGTGATGTAGAGCTAACAAATGAAGTTTGTGATGTTCAGCACACACTCCACTGAACCTAGACAAGACAAAGCCCATTTCTAAACTTATCCTTGAATAGTTAGCATGCTATTTTGCTGAATGTAAGGTCATTGCAAGGTTAGTTTACAGACTGCTGTTTGTCTATAATGAAGGATAAAGATCATAGGCTTGTCTCCCTTTCACTGTCTTTTGTGAAAATCATAAAAAATGAAACTTAAAAGTTGAGGTTTTTTTTTTAAATTGAATTGAAGCTTCAAAATTCAGTATTAAATCCAGCTATAGAGATGTGCTTCTTTTTTTTTTTTTTTATATTTTTTCATGTTATTGTCGAATTGTCCCTTTAATATATTCATAGTCCACACACTCAGCGTCCAAATAGATTATGATACTGAAAACCTGCTGTTTCAAGTTTGAAAAAATATATGAAGGCCATTGGAAACAACTGTCTTACAGTAAACAGTAGAATTTGATATGATGGGAAATGAAAAAATATATGCCTATCAGATATGGAAGTGTCCTTAGGAAAGAGAATACTGAATTTGTGATATCTTAATAGTATAAATAAAAAGCTACTCTAAAAGCTCTGCTAAGCCCAAAGTGAATTAGGGGCTTTGTAGTTATATAACTCAAGCCAAAATTTGATATACACCTCTATTTTGGATTTAGCTTTTTAAGTTATTATTATTCGGAAAACTAGATCTATATTTACTTCTTTCTCACGATCCCTTCTCCCCATGTGATCTTGGAGAGTATGGTCAGTTACTACTGTTTTGCTCCATCTGAGGGCTATTATTTAACCAGGTCCCTATGATGAAAGAACTCAGCTGATAAAATATTTTTCCACAATCTGTCAATCAATATGGTACTGGGATAGAATACAAGCCAAGATTAATCTAGTTTAAATTAATTAATGGAAATAGAAATATCTACATTTAGTCAACATTCAGCCACTCTGGAAGAATTAATCCTTTGTACACGCTTGTACTGTAATGGAAAAACTTCCATCGAGAGAAATCTCCTAATTCTTTTAATCTCATCTGAAGATGTAAACATATTTTCCTCCTTTCCAGTTTTCTCGATACTTGCATAAAGGCTCATCTTCTAATAGTAGCACAGAAGTATGTAAGTTGAAAAGAACCTTAAGAAGTCATTCAGTCCAAGGTCCTACACAAAGAAGGCTACTCAGAATCATGACCAGTCTCATTCTGAATATCTTCAGGAATATCACCAAGAAGATGCTTCCTGAGTTCAAACACACATACAGTGAAAGATCTTTTCCTTATATCAAGTCAGAATTTCCCATTTCAATTTTTTCCCATTGTGGTTTTTCAATATAATTTTTCTTCTATTGTCTTCCTTGGAAATTCTGGATCTGCTTTTGTTTGTTTTACTTTAACCACTTCTTGTTGGAGCTTGTAGGCAGCAGTAAGACCCCCATGGTATTCTCCACCTTTCAAAGCTTAACAAAACAGATTGTCTCATCCTCTCCTTGTATGGATGTATCTCCATGTGGTGCAGCCCCTATGCAGCTGCTATACTAACTCTTGATTGTGTCTTTTTATGTCATCCAGTCACAAATATACACAGTCCTACACATGCAGTCTTCAGGCATAAAAGAGAAGGAAATAATAACTTCCCTTTAACTGCTGGAAATGGATCAAAGAATTAAAATTCTGGTGCAATAACTTTCTTTAATTGTGGAGCATTTCTCCTTCAGATGGTGAATTAGCACCTCGCTTTCTGTTTTCTGTCTCCTAGACCTGCAGTGTCACTGAATGGGTTGTCCCTTATCTGTCTTCTGAGATAACATGAATGGCTAAACAAGGGTCACATAAATGAGAACCCCTTAGGGATACTCCAACTCTCCTTTCAGAAAAATCACCCTTATGGAATACACGCAGTCTACATTATTGAGGACTTTAAGGAAATTGCAGATATAAAGAATGGCAGAGGACAAAGACTTTTTTCTTAATTCTTTCTGAATCTACCTTCCACAAAGTTGTTAGGTGAAACAAAGACATAGCCAACTGAAAATTACAAGTTGGTACTAAAACAACTAGTTATTAAAAACTACTATAGAATATAAGGGAGGTCCTAATATTTCACAGTCATCACACAATGAAATATACCAGTGTAGAGAAAGTACAGGAGTAGACCTCAAGAGAGATCACATAAAGAGGGTCTGCCAGCCACATTGCATATACAAATGTTTGGGGACTGATGTGGTTTTATCAAGTGATCGGCTTGAATAGACCGGGTATAGATGCTCAAAATGAGGAGTGGCAGTTTAAAGATATTCCAGACATTGGCCACTGTATTGTCTCAGCGTTACAAAGTTTTTTCACACAGAGACTTCCAACCAGAGGTCAGAATAACTAAGTAGGAAGAAGAAAGGTCCTAAGAAATGTCATTTGAAGTTGCTTTATCTCTTATGCTTGCCATGAACAGAATGTCTAAAGCATCCATCCCTAAATGGCACAAATACCAAGAAATTTATCTACCTATTTAACTTTTAGATGGGAGAATCCTGTTTTGAAAAATCCAAATAAAAATACTATTAAATGCTGTTAAATACTAATACTAAAAATATTAATACTAACTATTGTGTGAAATGCACCATTAACCAGAGGAGCTGTTATTGTGGTGTAATACCAGCTGGAATCAAGCATCACACAGACATTTGCTCACTTGCCATCTTGCAATGGGAGAGAGACTTAGAAGAGTAAAAATGAGGAAACTCACAGGTTGAGATAATGACAACTTGATAGATAAAGTGAAAACTACATGCACAGGCAAAGCAGAACAAGGAAGTCATTCACCACTCGCCATGAGCAGGCAGGTGTTCAGCCATCCCCAGGACAGCAGGGCTCCATCGTGAGTTAGGGTGACTTGGGAAGTCAGACATCAACAGTCTGAACCCCTCCTTCCTTCTTCTTCCACCCGCTTTATATGCTGAGCATGCTATCATACGGTATGGAATATTCATTTGGTCATTTGAGGTCAGCTGTACTGGCTGTTGCTTCTCTGAGGTTTTTGTGCACCATGTGTGAACTGGCTAATGAGGTGTGTGAGAGTCAGAAAAATTGTGGAAGCACTGCTTCGCAGTAACTAAAGCATACTTGTGTTATCAACATAATTTTCAGCGCAAATTTGAAACACAACACCACATCAGTTACAAAGAAAATTGAGTCTATCCAAGCCAAAATCAACAAAACCATTTATTTATTTATCTCTAAACATGAACAACTAAAAAACACACACATATATCTGCAATGTGCTGGTTGCCTTAACAGGTTGATTTCTCTTTGAGTAAATGTCATCTATTTTTTCTATTTACAGCTCTTTGTTTTCAGTGTTTGTGCCCTTCCAATATTTCAAGTTGCTATTCTCATTAGCAATTTCCTGAAACTAATATATAATAGGCAGACTTTTTATTCTTTAATATTCTCATTAGTTCTTCCAAACTGTGAATTTGGTTTATTTGAGTCTCTAAACATTTACAGTTTGTCAAGCTACTCTTCATTATAAAGTGTCACAGTCTTCTCAGTGTTCTAAAACATAATTTCTAATACCAAAAAGCAAGGTGTATCTGAGTTTATTTTCCAACATCACATTTCTGCATTTTGGTGCTGGTTTGTTGTTTTTTTATTCTTTATTGTTAGAGTACCTTCTAGTTCAGATGAGTTTTTCTATTTTTTTCAACCCTAGTTTTATTTTACCAAAAAATTTCCTCCATCCCTCAAATGGTCTTTGTATATTGCTATTCTCCAGATGTACAGCTTGCATATTTCCCAAGACTAAATATAATTTATTTACAGCCAATAATTCAATCTTCTTTTGGTTTTGCTAGATTATTTCTTTATACACAGTGGTATTTGCAATAAATTCCAATTTCATAATATCTGAAAATTTAATTAATGTGACATTTGTTCATCCATCCAAAACAGAAATAAATCTGCTAAATAAAACTAGGTCTAACCCAAGTCCTGGCTACATCTCCTTGGCCACTGCAATTTAACATAACTTTGTAGGTTGACCTTCAGCAGTTTTCCACCAGTGTGATCGTGCCTGCTTGAATTAGTTTTTTTAAATAACATTAGAGTTTTATCACTAAAAGTATTCAGTACAGGATATTATAATACACAAATGTTAATTTTGCAGCCATATTGTATTTCCTGCCATGAAAACTGCAGACCAAAGTTTAGTGTTTTTTTCATAAAGCTGAAGTCTTGAAATAGCAGAGGTTATTTGAGACCTCTGTGTGGTGCTAGCAGATACTTCTGCAGGAAACCACCCTGAGACTGGACAGCATACCCCATAATGCCAAAAGTGACATTAACAAGCAATATTTAAAACCAAATCACTCCTTTATTTTCCATCTTTAGTCAGTGGAGTACAATAAGCAGTAAGAAAAGGTTCTTGGCTTATAAGCATAGGTATCTACTGTGTTGCCTCCTAGAAGAGTCCTTTTTTTTCTCTGTCAATAATGACAATTTATAATAGAGCTACTTGATGTTTTGTAGAAGATGCCCAAAGGATACTTCTCTGGTGACCCAATTGATCTTCTGAACTGGCACTGGAGAGAGGTTTCCCTTTAGTTTTCTCTTCCTTTCTTTCTCTGTTTTATGTTTGGTAGCTTTAAATTCATGCATGCCATCAGTTACAGACCTTGAAAAGGAAATTTTCTTCATTTAAGATTATTCCATCTTTGTGCAAGTTCTGTACCATAAAAGCAACCACACAAATGAAAAAGAGAGATGAAGACGGTATGTCTGAACTGGCTTGACACAAAACTGGGTTGTTGCTGATGCATATCTCAAGATCCATCATCAAGAAGGATTTTAGGTTTTTTAGTCTGCACGAATTTGAACTAGATTATCTTTCTTTTGGAATGTAACTACTGAAAAAGAAAACAGATGGAGATAACAAAACCTTTGTATTATTGAATCTGATTATAAAAAGGTATCATTTCCTTCTTTGTTTTTTTCCCCAGTTTTATATTGACAAAATTGCCTTTTCGTAACGTATCTGTATGTTGTTTTTTACCACAGCATATAGGTGTTTAAAAATTCATCACAATAAAATGAGATATCATGGATAAATCTCATAAATCACAAATCACATAAAGGTTTTACTTTTTAGATGCCAAGCTCCCAAAGCTCCTGAGAATAAGCTAAATATGGTCTACAGCAATAGTCAAAGCTTTCTACTTGTTTGCTGTGCTTAGTTCTATAGTGTTACTTACATTCCTGCATTATTTACATGGTTTGGAACTGTTGGATGAACAAGCATCAATAAATCTCAATATATATCTCCAGAAAAGATGCTTACCTACATACCTTGAGAGGATACTTGAAAAGGAAGAAAAGACATCACAAATACATGTTTTAAAGGTCTATTGCAATGTCATCTGCATAGCCTAAAAGTAAAGTAACATTTGTGAAATTATTAGTCTACTTTAAAAAAATAAATTCCCAAGAAAGTATCTGAAGCCATGGATATAATTCCAATTTCCAGGAAAGAGTAGAAGAGATGTCTAGCTAGTCAATTGTTTATTTGGATTACTTTAAAAAAATTTTTTCTAATTTTTTACATAGTTTCTTCTCAAAAAAATTCATCTTCTTAAAAATAATACTAAAAGTGTTAAAAATCATATTAAAAGTTATTAGAGGCATAATTATATGCCAATTTTCTTTTCCCATCAGTGGACAATGAATATACCCATTTAAAAAAAATTCATGCCAATATAAAACAGAGAATTGCTATTTCAGGAGGTGTGCTGCAAGCTATGTAAAACCTTTGTACCGGGCATCTCTTGTCATGGTGTGCATTTTAAGCATGGGATAAGAGCAAAGGACTTGAAAACCACTACCAACAGCTTAGTCAATCAGCTGATGGTGTAAAGGCTTCCCTGAGCCTGTCTGACTAGAATAGGAGGAATAAACCTATGGCTCAGCCCAATAGAAAAGACAAAAACCGGACAGTTGGCAAAAGTATTTCAAAGACACCAATCGCCTTGAGCTGGCATCAATACATGTATTCTTTCCCGGTGATCTGGGACATGAATATAGTGATGATGAGCATTTTATAAATACCAAGAAGGGGAATCACATTGGAATTGTCGTTGAACTGTGCATGGCACTCACTGTATTTTGCTAAGTGCAACTTTAGTTGCAAACAAATGCACACAATTTGTATTGTGCTTTCAGGAATTTTGTATAACTTTTATAGAAACATCATATAACTGGCAAAATTAATAATCTTGTGAAACATCAATAATCTTCAAATAAGTAAGATTATATTAAGTATTATTAATCACTCTCAACTGTTTCTATCTGGAGCCTTTGAGGGTCATAAGAGGAACACACCTGTCCCTGGCCATGGCAGCAGGACTGGTCTAGTTTATGTTTAAAGGTCTCTTTCTACCTAAATCTTTCTGTGACTTTATTATCCCAGGAATTCGTCAGGAAACAGAGCAAAGACAGCTGACCCCAACTGACCAAATGAATAACCTGTATCATATGCCAGCATGCTTGGTGAAAAAAGCTGAAGAAGGAAAAAGAAAAAGGTGGGGGGGAGTTATGATATTTGTCTTTCCAAGTAACTTTGACACATGATGGAGTCCTGCTTTCCTGGAAGTGGCGAAGTTGGGAATCAATTATTTTTATTGCATTGCTTGTATATGTTGCTTTTGCTATTAAACCATCTTTACCACAACCCATGTGTTTTTGTACTTTTACCTTGGGGTTACCTCCCAGGTTCCACTGCCGAGGAGTGAGTGAGTAGCTGTGTGAGACTTAAGTTTCCTGCCAAGCCTAATCCACAGGAAGTGGAAGCTGTGGAGTATTGCATTTTGTCTCTTTTCGTATTAGACCTGAACATGCCTTTTCAAATTGCAATTGTACCTTCTGTTTAACTGTGATACTGGCCAGTGTTCATGAACACCGGGCAGTCAATTTTTTATTATATAGTTAGACTAGTATAAGCAGTATCCTCCCAGAGGAATTACAAACTAAACCAAGTACGGCCTTCCTGCTACAGGAAAGTAGGAAAGACTACTTACAACTTTGTTCACATACTGGGATGACTCCAGATGAGTTATCCAGAAAATGGACCCAACTAACTTGTCTTACTTTCCCAAGTTTGTATGTTTCTTTTTTTTTTTTTTAAAGGAAGCTGTTAAAAAATATATTTTACCTGTTTAACACATATTAAAAATAATGAATAAAAGAAACATAATTGCTAGGGTCAATCCATGAGTAATTCCTTTCTAAAGAGCCAGACTCATCTTGGGGTCAACCCATGAGTAATTCCTTTCTAAAGAGCCAGACACATCTTGTCACATTTACTTCATTATTAAACAAGCTTTGTTCTGCTTCCCCATTTTTCCTGTGGTGAACACAATTACGCAAAAATTTCTCATAGACTAACTGTAACAATTGTTTTTGTAGTTGTTAATTTGAGCCTGCAAGGTTTTTGTAGATCTTGCTGTCAGTTTATGTTTGACAACAGGAATTAAGTGACAAAGTTAAAAATCTCCTAGGCAAGTACAATGTAGTTATACACAGAAAACTAATATTTAAGCAATGAGACAAAACATAATATTGAATATTTTTTATCTTTCATGTCACTTAAATTCATGGACTTCTATAAATGCTGAAAGATCTAATTCAGACACATGTTGCTTTTATTCATACTCTGTCCCTTTAATAAGAATCTGGAAATTTTTATACTGATAAAAGACTCTGTCAGGCAGGATTTTTGGTTCTGATATAATCTGACCTATGTCCTTTTGTCTTTGTTTTAGGGAAGTCACTTTCATCGCCTGCTATTGCACCTTACAGTCCATTCACAATATTTCTGTTTACTGTGGACAGAAATGGAATCCAAATAAGCTGGTTTGCCAGAAAACACGCTATTGGCGTGAAAATGAAATTAATTCTAGAATTCATCCTCAGGGTTATATTCTCTTGTAATCCTTCATATTGAATATATTTGAAAATAGTGGTTTAAGTATTATTTTTTCTTATAGCATTATTGGGAAATAGAAATATATCAGTTTTGCATCAACTTGCAAGACAACATTGGTAATTCAGACAGAAATCAAGTTGACAAAACCAGAATGTGTGAATATGTAGTATTAAATTCAGCATAGACTGAACAGTGTTTGCCAAAAATTTTGGCATATTCTCTGGCACAGATTTGACCAATTTCAAGTAGCACTTAACCAAGTATTTCCTGGAGATAGTTTAGCTCTGAAGCTCTACTTTCCCAGTGTGTAATGCTTGGGAGCCTAGGGCATTTTGCTAGCACAGAAACAGTCTGGATCATGGAGTTATCTTCAGCTCCCAGGAACAGTTCAGAGCACTTTTAGTGCTCACTTAGAACTAGGGCAGATAAAGCTTTAAGATCTTGCTTAAATGCTTCGTATTTCTGAGGAACTTCAAATTGAGATCAAAGAATTGTACTTAAAAATCAATATGTACACAAGATTAGGAAAAATAATTTTAAGTATTTTAAGTATCTGGTATCTGGTAGCCTGCCAGATAATATTTACCCTTCATATAAATTAAAATAAATATATTTATTCACAAGCACAGCTTTTTCTTATGTCAAATATGGAAAAAAGGAAATGCCACTTGCTTATGTATTTGTATGATCAAGAGTCAGTCAATCAAGTTCCTTTGCTGTATTCACAAATTTTTCTACTCAAGTATATGAATATCATTGTGTGCATGTCCAGTTATGATTTCAATTTCATCCTCATTTTTCACCCATTTTTTTCTACTTTCAAGCAGAGAGAGATTTGAAATTCAGTAGTCTTCTTTAGAAGGTAGTCCAGGGTGAATATAAAAAACAGATGAATATTTTCTGCTGCCAAAAGCCTTGAACCTTTAGATCTCAGAAGTATCTTTTTTATGTCTACACTTTCTATTTCTGTGTGTTCTTTATAAGTACAAACACTGACTTTTTCCTTAAAACAGTCACCATACATCAACTTTGTGAAAAATACAAAGTATGTTTTGGTGAGATGATTAAATACAGGTTAAAGAAATCAAACAAACACATTTGAGTGACTTTCTTGAAGTCACCAAAGTAGTCAGCAGGAAGACTGGGTCTTCTGATCTAACTGAAAGAGTTTGTTCTCTCTGTAATGAGCAAAACAGAGTATTAAGTCTCTCTGCAGACAAACAGAAAGCAGAGATCACTTTCAAAACTTCAAAATCCTTTATTTTTTTTCTCTGAAATATGCCTGGAATACAATTTTTCATTTTATGTACCACTGAGCTCCTTCAAATTTTCTTATTCAATGGAGCATAGCTTTCATCACTATCTCCCCTTTCATCACTATCATCAGCTTTTTATCTGACTTTTAGATAACGCTTTTCAAAAATAACTTGCAAAATGAATACTTATTTCATGATCTTTTGATGCTGAAGACTTAACTGTTCTTGGAAGCTCACTTATCTAACACTATCTTGTGTGTTGCCATTACTTGAAGTACCACATGGACAGGCACATAGAACTTGTGCCTATAAATTTACACCTACCTGAAATATTGTAAGAAGGTAGACAAGTGCCAGTCAGTCATCTCTTTCTACTCTTTTTCTAGGTTGAAATAGAGTCAGTTTGCTGTTCAGTTTTTTATCATATAATCAGTAATATACTTCTTGCTTTGGGCTATGCAATAACCCGCTAGCAATAATAACTTGTTGTGCAGACTGTGTATGTGCTTATGTGCATGTTTTGCATGGAGCTGTATGAGATTGGGCTTTGTAAAAGCATGGTATAAATAATAAATATTTAAAGCGGTGTCAGTAAGAGCCTTGGTCTGAGGACTTTAATACTGGAGAAAACAAAGAATCCCATAGAGGATTTAAAGAGACAGCAGTTACAGGACAAAGCTGCCAGTGTCTTGTAAATTATTTTTAAAGTTTTAATAAAAGTGTATGTTCAGTGTCATATACTTTTTCATGGTCAAGAAGGGAGATTTTCGCACTTTACCCTGCACTAGTGCAGCCTCTTGTCAAGTGTTGTGTGCAGTTTTGGTCAACACAATATAAGAAAGATATTAAACTACTAGGGAGAATTCCAAGGAGGGCAACAAACATGGTGATAGCTGTATGACGAGCAGCTGAGGTCACTTGGTCTGTTCAGCCTGGAGAGGAGGAGACTGAGGGGAGACCTCACTGCAGTTACAACTTCCTTGTGAGGATAAGGGGAGGGACAGACACTGCTCTCTTCTCTGTGGTGACAGTGACAGGACCCAAGGGAGTGGCCTGAAGTTGTGTCAGGAGAGGTTGAGATTGGGTATTAGGAAAAACTTCTTCACCCAGAAGGTTTGGACACTGGAACAGGCTCCCTAGGGAAGTGGTCACACCACCAAACCAACAGAGCCCAAGAAGTGTTTGGACAGTGCTCTCAGGCACATGATATGTCCCTTGGGGACAGTGCTGTGCAGGGCCAGGAGCTTAAATGATCCTTGGGGGTTCCTCCCAACTCAACATATTCTGTGATTCTGTGATTCTGTAATTCTGTGAATCTGTGCTTCTGTGATTCTATAATTCTGTGACTCTGTCCTTCTGTGAATCTGTGAGATTAGAACCACATGCAATTAGTATCCAATGAACAACTGGACAACTAAGCTTAATAAGCTTTTAAAAACACTGTTGTCTGGATTGCTGCAGGAATTGCCTAATATTCTCTTCCAATCACTTATTAAATAAAGCAGTTAACTTTTTACAATATTGGTAGCAGTTGTTACTTATGAATGATTTCCTATGCTTTTTTCTTATTCCAGGACCACATTTTTTCGGTATTGTTTTTATCCTATTAGAATTGTGTTTCACGGATGTATCTGTTTAAATCTTGATGCACAGTGAACAGATGGGTCCTGAAAGTACTATTTCATTCTTTCTTTCAACTCTTTTCAGATGATTAGCGCCTACAATACAACAGTGTCATCAGATAAGGATGTTAATAAATGTGAAATCTATAAATGCAATTATCACACAGGCAGAATAATGTTAATCTTGCTTGAATTTCCATATTTAGAATATATACATGGAAATAACCTATAAATACAGATAAATAGGTGTCTAATGTAGGTTTCTACCTAAATGTTATGCTATCTCTTTAGTGTCAGTGGCGATTTGTTGTGGGATTCAGTTGTCTAAACATATGCACCTAATGCCACTTAAGATATTCTGTGGAATCCAGGGGGCCTACTTGGGGTTGGAAAGTATGTCGCAAGTTTTGTAATAGTCACATACATTTCTGGGCATAAGGCCTAATCTCATTGTTGTCCCTCCTTATGTGGGAAGCTGGTGTCGTATGATATTCCCCTGGGAATCTTGCCTGGTAGATCAGTAGATCTATTATAAAAAGGTAGAGGCCCAAAAGAAGATCTGTGCCCAGGCAGGTAGCTGGGCATCAGGAGAAATCCCAAATGGTACAAGCCATCTAGTTGATGGTGGCTGCACTGATCCTGTCTGTTTAGACACTTAAATCTGTATGCCTATAATCTGGAGCTGAATGACAGTCCAGAAAGTGTGGATGCCAGCAGTCAGGTTTAGAGGGTCTGACCTGAAAAACAGTTGACATGAATCACTCTGGAGCAACTGACCAGAGAGTCAGGAGTTAGATTAAGCAGCAGTGGAGGTGTCATATTCTCCATTATTAATATTCTCCATCATTATGCAAAAAGTCTGCAGGATTAACTCAGCTGTATAAATGTGAATCATAGTTGTCCACATTTGACTAGATGCATACAACTCAGAACAGTTTATATAGCACTATTCATTCCATTCAGATGACAGTCCTGAAACTTCTATTTATTCTTTCCAGCATGTAATTTCCCATGCAGCCTTGTAAGTTTAAACAATCCTTTGAAAGGTCAGATGTTGACTACTTTGATCCATTTTAACATTTATAAAAGGTGATGTTTAACATGGCTTACTGATAAAACAAATCCCATCATTTTTATAAGAAATGCTTGCTGTGTCAGCCTCTGGAACACTAACATTTCTGAATAGAAGTGACTTAAAAAGGCCAGTTTTAAACACACATATGTGTATTCTTCCCTAAATTATATATAGTTGATGGAATGTATTCTGTCCACATAATTCAGTCCTAAGGAAACAAACATACTTCCAACAACTAAGTGTGGTACTCAAAACAAATTCAGAAACCACCTCTGTTCTATAACAAAAAATCAAGACAAAAATACAAAGAAATTAGAAGTTGCAGGGAAGTTTCTATTAAACTGGAAACAGTAATTTGGTAATCTATACTTCAGAACTGGAGAAACCATCATAAAACAAGTTTAGAATGCTACATCCTGTTTTAAACCATTGATGCTAATTCTTGAAACACAACTTATGAAATATTAGGCAAAAAAAATATAATAGAGGATTTTTACACACTCATAGTTGTATTTTTAAGTTGTAATTCTTACCTAAAGTAACTGTCTCAAATGACACTAAATAAAAAAAATTAAGAGGCAATATTTTACCAGAATGTATCTTTTGTTCCACATTTTAAATGCCTTTCTATTGTAAGTTACTTATCTACATAATATTCAAAATGTTTTTTATCTTTCAAGTTTAATTACATATATTTCTGATTTCTGTGAAATGTTAAACACATGAAAGAACCAGTACTTGCATGAAACAAATTTCTATCTCCTTATTGACACTGTTTCTCCTTTGGCAGACTCTCAGGCATGGCAGATATATTCACCAGGATGACTGTGTTGTGTTGTTTTGTAGCCCTGGGTGTAGGTGCCCAGGTGCTGGTAGCAGAGAGCCTTCAGCAGTGGCCTCTGTGAGGAATGCCCTGTGCCAGACACACAGGGTTCCAGCTGGCTCCAACCATCCCAACTGAGGACACGGCTGTGCCAAGTCAGGATGGTGGCACTGCCAGGAAAACATAATTAAGAATGGGCAAAATGTGTGCAGGCAGTCAGAAATGAGTGAGGAAAAAGCAAAAGTATGAGGAACAAGACTGCAGAAACTAAAGTGAAGGCATGCACAGAGGTGCTGTAGGTGCTGAATCATAGGTTCTTCCTCAGCACTTGGAGAAGACGACAACACTGGAGAAGACATCTGCACTGCAGTCTGTGTCAAACCCCATGATGCAGGAGCTGGATACCCTTCTGAGGTAATGGCAGCCCATGGTATAGCCATGCTGGTATAGGGAAAATGTTTGAGGAGAAAGAAATGTCAGTGAGAAGTTGTTACGGACTGCAATAATTTCCACGGTTAAGCTGTTTCTGGGTACACAGTTACAATCACAACGAACACCTGACTTTTAAACTAAGAATATTGTGCTTGTGAAGGACATTGGTAAGAAATGCACCTACACATCATATGAATTCTACAGAAATCTGAGAAGATGAGAACATAGAGATGGAGAAATTTTTTTAACTGCTTGTATGTGCAATTCTGGTTCTAGTTTTAGTTCTAGGTAATAATACAAAAAACACAGAAAAGAAGTACTTCAGGAATAAATGATGATGAGCCTTTATAATGCAAATAAATGTGTTATCCTGGATATTCTCTTGAAGACAAATGTTTGTTTTATTAATGCCCCTGATAACAGAAGATGAAGGTTCAACATCATCCTAACTTCATGGCAGAGGTTCAAAATGTTATTTTCTACAGAATGTTTTTTACTGAAAGAGTATTCATTTAAAAAGAGATATCATAAACATTGGAGGACACCTTTGTAACTTTTGCAGACTTTTGTTCAATCTGCAAGTATATGAATTAATTGTCTCATGCTTCTTGTGTGATACTTCCAGAAGCTGAGTAACCCCTACAGCTGAGTTTGGCTGATACTTTCTATAAGATTTCTACAATCAAACAGAATTCACTTTTGCATATCACATTTTTGTTTGGGGCTTTTAACTAGGAGAAGTGACAATCAGAAAAAAGTGAATGTGAGAAAGGTTTAGGAAAGTATTATTTTTTTCTGTATTAATAAGTACTTGGAAGAGGTTTTTGTTTCAAAAAACAAACAAAAAAGTAAATACCACCATTATTTTTTGAACAAAAAGCTTTTGGTATGCATCATGTTACATTGGGATCAGAAAAAAGCCTCAAAATATGCTCAAAACCCCCTTTTTTCTACTAATGTTTTATATCTTGAAAGCTATTCTTCACATATGATCATTGTAAAATTGCCATGTATTATAAGATAAAACCCCTAGCAATTCTGGACTGTGATTTGGTTGTGGGAGATGAGAAGGATTTCTACTCTCACTTTCTCTACATTTTTCAACCTCTGAGAGGACACACAGCAGCAAAATGAAGGTTGCCCTCAATGATTAAATTTCTGCCTGCTTCTGAATCAGAGGAATGAGGGGAAAAAAGGGATGCTGTTTCTTTCAGGTTTGAAGTAGAAGTTAATTATGCGATGATAAATATAATTCTGCAATCACTTGAAATAAAAATTATAAACAATGGAGAGTTTGTCTTTTGTTGATTTCTGGACAAATTCCAGAACAATTGGGTGTGAGAAGTGTGTAGACCATTCTTTGGTTATGTGTTTAACTAAAGGATTTCCTAAGAATCAATGATTTTACCATAGGGCCAAGTATGGCTATTACTCTTTGTATCAAATTTCAGTGAGTGAGTTGGTAACTATAAAAGCAAACCAAACTAAACAAAAAATACTGCTACACAAGGACCAGACTCCCTCCCTCCAGCATTCATTCACCATACTAACAAAGTGTTAACACAAAGCTGCCTATTGCTGCTTATAATTGTTTTCTTACTACAGCTGCTGTTTGTAGTGATTGCAGATTCAACCCTGCAAGCAACCATTGTAGAGGAGCTAAATGACTTCAAATAATGGTATGTTTATTCATTGGTAGGAATAGTTTTAAACCTGTAGGAAGAACGAGGGATAAAATGAAGTTATATTGTTAATCTCGCCTAAGAAACATTAGAAGCCGTGACAACACAAATGAAAATCCATTTTAGATGGTTGAAGCAGCATAGCTCTAAGTGCTATCAGTACCCAGTCTCTTTTCTTGTTGAAATTACAAAGTGAATGAATACAACTCAGAAAGAAATGGCTGTGGCACCTGGATGTCAGTGCTCAATGTTCAATTATTTCCTTGATTCCTCTGTAGATTTTTAATGTGATGCAGAACAAATTATTTCAATATAACTCTTCACAGGTGATCATTAACTGTGCATTTCTCATTCCCTGGTGCTTAAACTGAAAAATCAGGGTTCCCACAAGCAAAGCCACTAAGCATTTAAAATGTGCTTTGAATGAGAAGTGTAATTGGAAAATATTGTAGTGTTAGAACTCTGAGGCTCAGAAACAAACAGAAAAACGTCAAACAAAAAACTCCATAGTAAATCAGGGGCTAGGCTATTAAGTTTTTTCTTCATCACTCTATTTCAATGTTTTCTCTATAACATGAAGATTTCTTTAGGTGTAATTCTGGTGGGTTGACTACTAGGCGCCCACAAAGGAATTCTATCATTTATCTTCCTCATCTGGATAGGCGGTAGAAAATAAAAAGTTTGTGGGTCAAGATAAGGACAGAGAGATTGCTTACAAGTTACTCTCATGGGCAACACAGGCTCAACTAGGGGAAATTAATTTAATATTTCACCATCAGATCAAAGTAGGATATTAAGAAATAGGAAAAAACCTAAGAAGTTGCACATTTCCCCCTCCCTGTCTTCATGAGTTCCACTTTCGTGGTAAATTGTCAGATTTTCTATAAAGGGGCTTTAAGTTGGTGAATAATTTGAAGAATTGGTGAAGGCTGGTTGAAAAGAGTATGAGTTGATCCGCTGGCTTGAGCAATTGAAGAGTGTCTGGTGGGAAGTGGAGGCTCAAAGAAAAGCACCCACACATCTCTACCAGCCTTTGGCCTTACTCTTCTTTCACCCTGAAAAGCAAGCCTTGTCATAAATCTGGTCATTTAAGGAGTTAAAAGTGCATGGAAAGACTGTCTGAGAAAGGTCAGACAGCTTTTACTGCCACTTTAGCGGGTGTAGGAGGACGAAAGAGTTTATTCCACATCTTCAATCAACTATAAATTCTGACTGAAATAACTGAGACCTTCATTAAGTCCTATTTGCATATTAACTTTCACATCCCTCAGAATGCAAATGAAGAGAAAAGACAACATGCCTTATATGTAAGCCCACAATCCCCAAAACTCCATTTATAACATGGGATCATTTCGCCCTTTTGGGAAGGAACAAAAATTATGGTATAGAAGGGGCAGCTGGAGCAAAAAAGAGCAAAAAGAGAGAGAGGGAAGCACTTCCGATTGCTCAAGATCAGTCAACAGACTTTTTCTCTTCTCCTCCTCAGAAGGGTCACTTTTTGGTGAGCTTTGTGCTTCCAACTGCATTGGAAAAGAATTGGTAAATTATTCATCTATCTATCTATCTATCTATCTATCTGTCTATCTATCTATCTATCTATCTATCTATCTCCTTGTTATTAGGGCTCTATTAGTATACATTCTCTCATGACACACATTAATACTCTGTAGTTAGTGTATTTATCAGCAGCAATCCTGAACCTGCCTTCCTGTAGCTCCCATAAACTCTGCTATCTGTGAATATGGATAATGTAAGTTCTAATTGAAAATGGCCAGACCTGTAGTACAGAGCTGGTAAACTGCAGTATTTTTGATGTGTGACTGTGCAAAAAATTGAGCTCAACCAGGCTGACAGTGTTATATTGTCTATAATCAGAAATTAAGGCACCCAACCCCTCTGATCTCTGAGGACCAGCTGTAATGCAGACGGCTTTATTCTCTCACAAATTTCTATATTGCTAATGCAACAACTTGACTCCCAAATTCTCTACCTGTTCCCATCACAGGGGCATAGGGAATGGGTGTTGCAAGCACTTTGCCAAAGTCTCTCTCTGCCAGCCTTTTCTCCTCATGCACTTTCTCTCTGCTCCAGCATGGGATCCCAGCCACGGTAGATAGCAGTTCATTCTCTCTCCAATGTGGATCCTTCCAGCAGGCTGTAGTTCTTCACAAATGGCTCCAGTTTGTCTTTTCTTATCCTTCAAAGACTGCTCCAGCATTAGTCACCTGTGGATTCACAGTTCCTACCAGACAACTTCCTCCAGCATTGGCTTCCTTCACGGGCCAGTGTTTCTGTCATGAACCTTATTCAGCAGAGGCTCTCCATGGCATCACATCTTTGTTAAGGACACACCATCTGTGACTCCATGATCTGCAGGTGGATCTCTGCTCCCCTGTGGACCTCCATGGGCAGAAGGGGCACAGGTGCCTCATGATCTTCATCACTGATTGCAGGAGAATCTCATCTCCAGCACTTGGAGCTCCATCTCCTTCTTCCTTGAGCTTGTGTCTGCAGAATTGTTGCTCTCACATATTCTCGCTCTTCTGCCCCAGCTACTGCTGTGCAGCTGTTTTGCCCCTTCTTAAAAACATCATCCAAAAGGTTCTATGAATGAGTTTAATTCTGTCTAATAGATATATTCTAAAAACAAATTCCTTTATATTTATGAAGAACTTATCTCTAAGAAGCACCACAGCAAAACTTATACACTTTCTTAAATATATATTTTGAAGTAATCTTTATATATTAAAAAAAAAATTATTTGTCGCATGTAGAAAAAGGTGAAGGAGGAGTGTGGAATTGTTTCTATATGAGGTGATACAATTAAATAGTTTCCCATTTATATATACATAAAGAAAATGAACCATTTGTGGCTTAATTTTCCTTAGTTTTCTGTGTATTTGATACATATTTTAATACACACTGTAACTTTTAAGGAAAGCTTAACCTTATTTTTTCATCTGATGGAATTTTACTGCACCTATTCTTACCTGCATGAAAATAAGTTTAGAAGTCCTATTATTTTTTTTTCATTTTACTTACAAAACCACTTTACTGTACCACATCTCAAATGGAATGTCAAATTATGTACTTTGTTTGCTCCCTTTGTTCTTCTAATTAAAGCCCCAGTTAATAAAGGCCAGCAGTCAGTTTGGCACTAGTTTCAGTTCAGTAGTTTGTGCTTAAACTAAAGCTCTAGTTCTTACTCTCTTACTCGTGTTGATTGGTGTTTTTCTTCTATGGTGCCTTTCAAACAAGAGATTTCTTCATGGATTAAAATTACATGCAACATGAAAAATAAAGAATGATTCAGTCAGTGAATTACTCACACTCTATGCCACTAAGCAAGTGACAACATTAAAGTATGTTTTTATGTCCAAAGTTGGAAACAGAAAGCGGTTATATTGTTCCAGAAGCGGAACTAAAAGGAGTGGAATCACAGATTGAGAGAACCACAGAATATTTTAGGATAGAAGGTATCATTAAAGATCGTCTAGTTCAAACATCCTGCTATGACGAGGCACATTTTTGATTAGACCAGGTTGCTCAGAACCCCACTCAGCCTAACTTTGCGTGCCCCATCTATCACCACTCCAGGCAAACTGTCCCAGTGTTTCAACACCCTCCCAGTAAAGAATATCTTCCCTATATCTTAATCTAACCTTACTCATATTAAAACCATGACCTCTTGTCCTATCACTAGATACCCTCACAACAAATCCCTCTCAGCCCTTGTAGGTCCCTTTTAAGTGCTGGAAGACCACAATGAGATCTCCCTGGAGCCTTTTCTTTGGGCAAAATGTCCTCAACTCTCACAGCTTATCTTCACAGGAGAGGTGTTTCAGCCCTCTGATCATCTTCATGACCCTCCTCCCGATTCACTCCAACAGGTCCATGTCTGTTTTCTGCTGGGGACCCCAGATCTGGACACATTATTCTAGGTGGGGGAATCTCATCTGAGCAGAGTACAGGGGCAGAATCACCTCCCTTGATCTGCTGGCCATGCTGCTCTAGATGCAAGTGCATTGTTGGCTCATGTCCAGCCTCTCATCCACTAAATCCTTCTCAGCAGGGCTGCTTTCAATCTGTTCATCCTCCAGCCATTATTAATACCAAGGGGCATAACTTTTCACATTGGTATGTGAACCTCAAAACACAGCTGCAGTGATTTCCCACTCATGTCTACCGCAAGGTATGAAATATGTATCAGTAGCATTGGAAAGTCCATTCTCTGCATTGTTTCTTTACACTCAGCAGTCCAACAACATGTTGGAGGGGTAATGTGTCCCTAATTCTATAATCAGAATTCCACAGAATGAAAATTCCACACTACATCTGGCTTGTTACTTTAGATTGCCTTATCTGGATAATTTTAAGTCATCCAACATTATCACTGGACTGCTGACTCTTCTTGAAAACACATGGCAGGTAAGTAAGAAAATAATTGCTGTCCATAGTACTAGTTCATTGCCAACCAACTTCTAACCTTTACCACTTCGTTGTGATTGTGGAAAAGAAAGCGTGGCTCAGCTACAGAATTCAGTTTTTAGTGTTTCCTTGCTAGCTGGTTCAACCCTGACCAATACATTTCTGTGTAGTACTTTCAGAGTGTGTAGATCTATCTTTTAGAAGCTCTTGCTACTTATATGGATACAAAGCAAGAGGGGAGGGGAAGTTTTTGTGAGATTTTTTTTCCCTAGAAGTGTGTTAATAAAAGCATTTTGAGACAGGACAAAGCAGCCAAGAAAAAATTTAACATTTCAACAGAAAAAATAATCTGAAGTCCAAGTGTTGACTGAAGTCAATATTGGCATTTGATCAAAGGTATTCAGTTTAAGGGTGTTTGGTTGCAATTACCTCCCCAAATATTCTTGCTAAAATTATGGAATAACTATACAGATTTAAAATACTTGCTGAAATGTCAGCATATAAAGAAAATTTGATATATATGTAATAAGTTCTTCATGCTATTGTGGCAAACTTTCTTTTCATATGTACTATTTTATATCTAGTAGTTTTGACATGCCTACCAAATTTTTTTTTTTTAAATTCTTCTCCTTTTAAATATACTCGAGAACTGAATGGATACTAGGAGATACATTTTAAATTTAAAAAAATCCCCCCCAAAATGAAATTAGAGTGTGAAATATTGGTTTATCCTTGAAGTAAAACCTCCAGAATATAAAAACTGTCATACTTAATGGAGAAAGTGATCCATCTAGCCTAGTATCCAGTCACTAGCTTTAGCAGTAATAGTTGCAATATGAATTTATACATTAATTTGCAACTGGAAAATTTTCATATAACTCCATTAGGTGGATTTACACCATGGGTATATTTAAAGCAAAAGAATAACATTTATAATTTTTATTAAATTCTCAGGAGTCTAGATGTACTCCACCAACAACATTGACTGCCAGCTGTTGGGGTGGAGGAATAATGCCCAAATAAAACTGAAGAGAGAAAGGATTCATATCAAAGGGGGTGTACCTACAGATACTCCACTTCACTCCTCCCAGAAGTTACTGTGAGGTGTGATCATACCCCTAAATCCTGCAACCTCACAGATGACTGACACTGTGAACCTTCAGGTGCAAAGTCAAAGGGTGATTTCAGCACTGGAGCAAAGATTCATAATTGCTGATGGAGGAGGCTGTATAATTTTTATCTGTATTACTACAAAATATTTTCTATATTCATTACATAATTGGATGGGTAACACATTAATGGGAATAACATTTGAGTGATTTAGTTTGTTCATTTTGCTGGTAATGAGATTTTGAGAGATTCAGCAATTTCTTTTTGTGATGTTCAGATTTTAATCCCACTAAGTGGAATTCCTTCTCATGGAGAGAATAGAAACTTAGAAACTTTTTTTTTTCTTTTTCTTTAATTACTACATGTTTTTATAGAAGCAATCTTTATATATTTGCTACTGACTTATTCACTGTCTGACTTTCCTATTTAATAATTATATATATATATTTTTTTTTTGCAGTTGCATTCAACTGAGAAGAATGACCTATTTAATACTGGACTATATCAGGGACAGATTAGAAGGAAATCTCAGAGGACATTTCATTCTTTCTATCTGTTGCCTGTTAAATAATATGAAAAACTGTAAAATTATACAATTGTTCTTTGTACTTGAATAATAGCTCTTATCATCTAAGGATTTTTGCCCTGAACAAATTGTACCACCAGACTGAGGGCATGTTTTCTATTCACTCACCATTGGTTCCTTCAGAATACTGGTAAGAGACCCACTGCAGTAAGGAAAAAGCTTTGCTAGCATATCATACCTCACATTTACACATTTACAGCACTGACTCAGCAAGAACGACAGAGGGACATATCACCTCAGTATAACTCTGTGTCTATTAAAATTGAGCTATGTTATGCTTTGTCATAACATAAAGAAACTCTGGATTGCATTTTCCACATTCCCACAGGTTGTCTGAAATCTAATGCTCTTTCTTGGGTTGTGGTTCTGTTCCTGGTTGCAGATAGGCTTGGACCACTTAGTCTATTGCTTTCTGCTACAGCAGCACTTGCACTTTGCCAGCTCTTTGTAAGCTCTGCTGGGGGCTGTAGACAGTTTAGGACTTCTTTCTAATCACAGAGCTCGTGGGATCCACCACAGACCATCAGTGACAGATCATTCCTAAGCTGATGCCTTCAGCTGCATGCAAGCTAATGTAAAAGAAAAGAGTGGAATGGGTGCAGAGGTCCAAGCAGTGCTAAGTAGCCATGTGAATTATGAAGACACTATCCCACATATCTACATGTAGAAAGGCCAGATAAAAGATAAAAATTAAAAATCTCCTGTGACTTTGTTATGTATCACTTATGTGTGGAGCTTATTCTGTTTCATTTTCTCACTACCTGATACATACACAACCAGCTCAGCTTGAATATTACACTCAACTATTCTGAACACTTCATAAAATAGTGCCTGTTCTCCTGGAGTTTCTGGGGTGATGAATGCACTTTGCTGGCCCTTTGAAACTGCTATAGAAAATTCTGTTTAAGCACAGTCTTTCACATTTATCTTTGTCTGGAAATCTTCCCCTTGCTTATGGTCAGTGCTGCAAACCACATTACTCCTGCTCTTCTCATTTGGGGGAGAAATAAATTATGCTCTTCTCCTGAATCAAAGGAATCATCAACAAAGGTTACCTTGCTACATTTTTGTTTCTGGTAAATGAGCAGAGAGAAAAACAGATTTCAAGGTATATAAGCAGCAGATTCTTAGAAGAATCTTATCAATTATTTCCCATATAAAAATGTTCATATATATATACAATTTGCAAAATTACACAGTACACAACTGTGTCATACTAGCTCTGCTTCTGCTTGCTAGAGATTTCCTCTGGATTTTTTTATAGTGTCCAATTATTATAGGATTTCACAGAATCACAGAACTGTTGAGATTGGAAGGCACCTCTGGAGCTCACCTTTTCTAATGTCCTTGCAGGAAGTAGTGTCTAAGACCAGCAGGCTTATCAGTGTCTTCTCCAAACAGGTTTTGAATATCTCCAAGGATGGAAAATGCACAGCCTTCTTGGGCAACCTGTGTCAGTGTTTGATCACCATCATAGTAAAGATGTTTTCTGACACTAAAAGTAATTTATGCTACTTCAGTTTAAGCCCACTGCGTCTTATTCTTTCACAGGGCAGCATTGAGAAAACAGCAGCAGCCCTGGCTCTGGGTAGGTAACAGATATCATTCAAATTTAGTCTGGACAAACAGCTGCTGAAACATTTGGACTGTTTTCCCACTGAGACTATTAACTGAGTAATAATTAATGTGAAAAGTTAGAGAGGAAATTTGTTTGTTTTCAAGGGTTTGAGTTAAATTTCAGTCCCCACTCTAAACACAAGATTTTTCCTTTTCTCCAGTGAGCCAAGATGAGGTAAATAGATAGCAAATAAGGCTATAGATAGCATATAGATATAGATAACTGCTTACATTTGCTAAAAGGTCAAACAGACTTACAGTGTTATGATAACTATAAAAAAGATGAAAAAAAAATATATGATCTGTGCAGTGGCATATGACCAGAATGAAATTAATTAATCTCTGACATACATCAGTATTTCAACAAGGATCTATCTAAACGGGGTGAAGAATCATATAATAAAACTTTATTTTTTTAAATACGTCTAGTCCTATATTAGCTATTAGGGCTGTAATTGACTTTTAAAAAATATATTATTGTTTCATTATTTAAAAAAAGCAAGGTGATACTAGGTGTGTTAGTCTAGCTATTTGCCTGAACAAAAAAACTGCATTTACACTTAAATCAGACTTTAGTTTGACCTTGTGGTCGTGAGGTAATGTCAACCGCATAATTCCATATCCTCTTCAACAACAGGGTTGTATGGCCTTCTGTGAAAATTCTATAGCACCTGGTATCTATTTGTGAGCTCTAAAAAAAAAAAAAAAGTGCATATATGAATGTGCTTGTGGATTTGGACAGAAGAGAGTGATGATCTGTACAGAAGTTCCTCAGTCCATTACACATTATTTACCTCTCATTTTTAAAGCAATGAACACCAGCATGCTGTAGCCTCCTTCATCCTGACATCAAAGAGATTTTGGATTGTCATGTTTATTACATGGTTGCCTCCAGCTGGTGAAAATCACTGGGAAAGAATGATGCTCTATGCAAGTACAGGTCCTTTGAGAAAACTTGACTGCCAAGTGCTTCAAAAAAATCCTGTCTGGTCCTGAGAAGATATTGGTAATTTTGACAGTTCAATTTTTCACTTAAGATGCTAGCACTGAAGACTGGCTTTGGAAGTCATGATCATAGTTTAAGTAGTTTGAAAAAAATAATATTCAACAAAAAGAACACTGAAAATTTAAAAAGTGAGTTCTGAGCTTTAGTTGTATGAAGACATACACACAAGTAAGCAAACTTGCAGACATGCAATGACATCAGGATTCAGGTCCATGAAATGATAGCCACAGTTTATCTACCACAGTAATGATCTTTTCAATGACCTTAATACACAGGACAAGAGATGAACCACACCCAAGTGTTAGTCTATTTACACAGAGGCAAAAGTCTAAATTAAAAAAATGTTTAATCATTCTTGTAGAGAGTTGGGATTTATCTTCCTTTAACCTGAACAGCTTATAACTAACGTGAAGGAAAAATATCCAGTTATTAAAAATCTGCTCTTTGCTGCTTCTGTTTAAGGTCTAATAATTCCAACACTGTAATAGGGGAATGAACAGAAAGACAATATTTGTCACTGATATTTTTCACTATTAACATTACGGTAAAAAAACTTCAAGAACAAGTAACAATGCCTCACTAAGTATATCTGATTGGGCAGGGTCTTCCAACCTCCCTAGTTTTGGAATATTGTTTAAAATGCATCACAAGCAGAAACAAAGCATTTACCTGTAGCACAGCTGGATGATTTTCTACTGCTCTCATCCACATTTCCTACTGTTAAACACAGGCGTAAAGCTTTTGTCATAGTTTTAGATGTGGTAAGACACATATCCAAGCATCCTAGGATATAAGTGGATCATTATTGTGCTAGATATTGACATTGAAGAGTGACCTTGGTACCCTCATTTTTTTGTTACTTTACGTACATATATTGCTCTCTGAGCTGTGTTGTAACTCAACTCAGTGAAAATCGAGCAAACAAATAAACAAAAAAACCCAAACCAAACCAAACAAACAAAAAACAAATGTTGAAAGCAAGCCTGGAAAATATAATTTTACCTTAAATTTATTGAGAAATAAGGATAACTTGAAAAGATGTGGGGGCTTATTCATAACACACCCTTGAAAGAGCTGGCTTCTGGATCTGCTAGGCTTTCATTGCTTAAGGATGCAGTCACCTTTCACCTGAGATTATTCTACTGAAATCACAAAGTATCTTATAAATCTGTGTTTTGGACGACCCTTTGACACGGAGTAAGATTCATAAGTCTGTAGTATAAATAGCTTAGAAGTGGTTCTTTCTTAACTTTTCCCTTGCTACTCCATCATTTTTTCAAGATCTTCGGTCTTTGAAACTTCTTTTTCAACAGGAATGCAGCTTACTGTGATTAAAGAATTACACCTGGGGAGTAGAGAGGGCATGACATTATTAAAAAAGAGTGCTAAACTTCAGTAAACTGGAGATCTATGCTTTCTTACTTAGTGCCCTTTTTTAAAAAGCTCTGCTGCAGGATTACTTTTTACTTTAATGCATCTGAATCTTTCCATTGCTTACATTGCTCTAAACTTCATGGAAAGAAACCACTCTAGATATATGCCTCAATTCAGTACAATTTCTCCCACTTTACTGATCCTTTATTGGAATGGTCAACAATAATTTTTAATTTTTAAATGTATTGAGCTTAAATATTGTTCCAGGCCTTTTGTGCACAGGTGAAGGCCCCAGGAGAAGCTGGTCAAGTTCACCAGGACTCAATAACACAGAGACTTGGCAACACCTATGTTTATTTCAACAGGTATGTTTACTTCCAATCATTGGCATAACTTCATCATCTCTCAGCAAAAACGGGCTTGGGGGTCCAAGTTGGTAGTTGCACAGACATGATCCAGCAGTGGCTCCTGAGGCTAAGAAGGCCAGTGGCATCCTGGCCCATATCAGCAATAGTGTGGCCAGCAGGACCAGGGCAGTGACCATTACCCTGAACTCGACACTTGTGAGGCCACACCTTGAGTTTTGTGTTCAGTTTTGGGACCTTCACTACAGGAAAGACACTGAGGTGCTGGACCATGTCCAGATAAAGGCAAAGAAGTTGGTGAACCTTTTAAACTGCAAATTGGATATTGGGAGTATAAGTGACCACACTCTGTCTGAGAAGGAGATTGGTAGCAATTTCTGGGCCAACGAAATATCCCAACTGGATACAGTACGTAGTTAAATGAAAGATTACAGAGGAGTTAAGCAATTGGAAGTTTGGAAATACTGCCCTAGCATCTTTTGCTTGTAAAAACAGACAGACAGACAGATAGATAGATAAATACATACATACATGCATGCATACATAAAGAGGATTTGATACGTGATTCATACACACTCTGTTCCAGCCTCTGAAAAAATGTATTTGACAGTAACCATAGCAGCAAAACTGATTAGGCATACTTGAAAGACCAAATGATGTAATAGAATTTTTATTTAAGGTTTCAATAAAGGAAACTTAACACTGTAAACAAGTATATTCAGTTCTAATCTAAAATGTTTTGGTGGATAAAATGGCCGAAATAGTCACATTTTTAACAGAAGCAGAATATTATGTTTTTTTCATACAGTCTTAAGAAATTCGAGTCAACATTGTGTGTGTGGCTGAACTCATGAAAGTAACCTTTGTAATTTTTTTTCAGATCTGTCTTATAGCCTACATCCTTGACATCTTTCCAAGCACTTTCTGCTTTTGCTGAGTTCTTTCTCAGAGCATGTGTTATTTCAAGACAGATGCAAAGCAGTTATTATGTTGCTATTGTTACTTGATGTACTGCTGTAAACTACTCAAAATGAAGGAATAGCACACCGTGGGAATCCATAGATGAAGAATTTCTGCCTACCTGAAGCAAAGTGTTTTCTTTACAATGCTAGTAATTCTCATACTGATCTCCATAAGGAAGATATTTAGTGACTATTGCAGAGCAGAAGACATCATTAGAGTGATTTAAATACATGGAAATTTATCTCATACTTTTGCCCTCTAAGCATTGTATAACAGATAGGATAATTTCTTTCTCCATGTGACTTTGCAACATACTACTATTCACATCTAAAATTAGCCTTGTTATGTTTAGAATATAATTTTTACCTGTTTCTTCCTGCTTTTTTTTTTTGTGAGTTATCATCATATTTAATCAAGTAATTATTGTATGTCTGTGTTCCAACTTGGCTTCAACTTTACTTCTTCATCTTTACTACTTCTATTAGGTATGAACCCAGAGCTGAGAAGTAAGTACCAATATCTCAGTTCCTGGACTATTTAATTCACTTAACAGGTCAGGTTCTGGGTGTGTTTAAAATAGCAAAGAAAAGCAGTCATCCATATCCAAATATATGAGTTTGGTAGGTTGAGTTGTAAGAAGGGGTTCCCACAGAATCCTCATTTGACATAAGCTGTGCTTATTTAAAGAAGCACAAGGAGAATTCCTACTCTCTATTTCAGCTAACCAGATACAAGTTAGTAGACAGAAAACAAAGACGCTCTTTCATTTTACCTAAAACAATGTTATTCTTGGTGGTAAGACATACTGAAATTATACTCCTGACATGGGTGAATTTCACTCTCTTTGACTGAATTTTGGCCAAACTTTGGCCTACAATATTCCTTGTAAACTACGGCAATCTAATTCTTCTTAATTTTGTCTGATTTAAATAACCTAAGCCAGTTTTGTCTCAATTTAATTGCCCACACATAGGCATGCCATACCATTTGGATGTTAAATTATTCCTCATAGCATTCATCTATTGCTTCAGAAAGAAAAAGAAAAATCAAGCTTCTAAACCACAAAGCATTGTCTACTTGTTTAGGGTGTTTCTAACCTATGATTTCTGGAATCTGAAAGTCTGTGTGGTTTCATGGTATACATTGATGTGCTGTTCTTTACTATTGGTGACAGTCTTGACATCATATCAAGCTTCCCTGGGCACTTCAGGAATTACCATGTTTGAAAACTTTGCATGCTTAGCATGTGTGATATGTCAGTATAACAGGAAAAAAAAAAAAGAAAAAAGCATCTCAAAAAAACAATCATGTCAGTAAAATGTTACATCTGTTCTAGGAAAGCCTATCTACTAATAAATTAAACAGAATTCCAAAAGAGCTTTTGTAGTAATTTCACAGTTTTCATAGTTATTAATGAAACCAAGAAGATGTGTCACATACATTTTACAAATATCTTAAATACAATGAATCCAGTGAACACATTTTTGATCAAGTGAAGCTGAAACAGATATAGGTCTAAAATAAGAAATGGTTTATTCTTTCTTTCTTTTTTTTTTTTAGATTAATCTATTATTAGAAAATAGTATTTATGTTTTTTTTCAGTAAAGAACTTTGAAATGCATGACAACAAAAGGAAAAATAATTGAACTTATCAATTACTATAAAATTACTAGTATACCTTCACATGTATAATGCACTACTTGATGAATACATCCTATGTTAAAAGAAAAAAAATTGACAATACATTCTCATATAATGAATATCCTCAGATGACTCAAACAAAATCAGAGCTAGGTGGCAAAAGTGGATCAAAAGCAGAGAAGTAACTAGGAGAAATAAAATTGTTTAAGAAGATGCACTGTGTGAGTTTAACTGTTGCTGAATTATGAAGATGAGGAATCATTAGGGTTTATGTTCATGCAATCACACCAAAAATTTACTGTTTTAACAACCATACCTGTTTCATCTTAGAATGTGGAGTTTTAAGCTTTGAAGACAGTCTTAAAAATATTTAAAAGCAGAAATTGAACGGTAGCTGAATTATGCCATGCTTTAACATGTTTATTTGCTGACACCAACATTTCACCTAGCACAGATTAATCCTGCTTCCACAGGTGGTTTGAAGAGATCCTTGTAAAAACTGAACTCTTCAAACCTGTATGTGGAGTCATCTCTTGACTGTTCAAGTAAATTTGACCATTCAGAACTTTCTCCACTTATGGAAATTAAAAGTCTTATTATATTAAAAAGGTGTAAGCCACTCTTTAACCCTCTGCAGAGACAGCAGTCTTTCCATCCTGAAGCACAGAGGTTTCACTTCCAGAAATAAAAGAAATTTAAGGAACTTGAAAACAAAAAATAAAATATTACTAAAATGGGTTTGGATACATGATAAAATAAAGGTATTAAATTCTTTATAGGAAACATGCTCAAATGACACTTTTTAAATGCATCTGTCTGACAATGTTCCTAAAAGAATTTCTTAAAAAGTATTTGAATGTGCAATAAAAACAATTAGAAGAAAGATAGCAAATATTTTCTTTAAAAAACAACTAATTAAAACAATTTCTTAAAAAATGACTGAATAAAAACTAGTCAAAAAACAACTTATAATACACTATTTTGGTTTAACTCTGTTAGGCAGCTAAAAACAAAGCAGGTACTCTTTCACTGTCTTCCAGTACAATAAGGGAAAGCATTGGAAGACCAAAAGTGGGAAAATGTATGGATTAAGATATAGACAGTTTAGTAAGTAAAGCAAAATCTGAACTTTGAAGCAAACGAAAATAAAAAATTCATTCACTATTTCGCAACCACAGGCAGGTGTCCAAGCCTCTCCAAAAATAAGGTTCTATCCCATGGCCACGCCATTGTGACCTTCTTCTTCCCCCATATTTTATTACTGAACATGATTCCATATGATGTGGAATACCCTTTTTGTCAGCTAGGGTCAACTGTGTTCCCTCCTTGATTCCTGTGCATTCCCAGTCTCCTCACTGGTGTGAGGAGTGGAAAATGCCCTGACTCTGTCTAAGCACTGCTTAGCAACAGCTAAAACATCTCTCTGTCATCAACAAAGTTTTCAGCAGCTATCATTTCTAATTGCTACAACTCACTATATTTTTATTATATATATTCAAGAAGTCCTATAGATATTCCCCAAAATGTGTTAGTAAACTTGGTTATATCAACTTTCTTAACCGGTCTCTGGAACAAAAAACAAGGTGATGTATATCTTTGTCTCTATCATGAAGTCTATGTGAGCTTCTGCCACTAGGATCTCTGGAGAAAATAATAGAGTCTGCCATGTGAACATTTAATTTTTCATAAGTGGCCAAAAGAAGAGTTAAATTTATTGTTCTCAAATGACCATAAAATAAAGAGGTATTAAAATTAATTTATTTCCTTGGAAGAATTTGTAGAATAGTCCTAACCAGCAATTTTTAAAAATATATATGTGATACTATTTGATGCTTTAATTAAAACAAAATTTCAGAAAAACTTTGGAATTGAGAATGTGTTTGTCCAAATTGTTCTCTGGAGTACAATTCCTCTAAGAGGATATTAATTAATAATAGCTTAATATTCTTAAAATCTATAATCTTTCTAAAATATAAAAATATTATCTGTGTGTAAAAACTGTCAAACTGGAATTATTAAGTATTACAGTAAAGATGAAAAAGTTCTTTGATCTCAATTTAAACTTTTTCTATCTTTATTTTTCATAAGGAGATGGAAACAAAATCAAGCATTTATCAGTTTAGGTAAAGCATTATGTCAGAATTGACAAAGTGTCAGTCTATTAGAGAAGAGTAAAAAATCTACATTCCCATAATTTTAAGTGTCGTTCTTAAGAAATCCATGTGTGTTATTAAAGCAAAAATCCATATAATAGAGAGATAAGAAAGCCAAATTCAATTTGTCATGTATCATAGATTTGCAAATATTTTCAAATATTTTCTCATGGTTTTGAGAATTATGAATTACTGTAATAGATTAAGAATAAAAGACAGATATATTAACATGCATAAAGGGTGCAGAAAAGAGGTGCACAATAGATTTTTTCCTCATGTAACACACCAGTTCCACAAAACAATAAACTGAAACCACACCTATATCTACAATAAAATAAACGTACAGAAAATTTTGACTCCTGATCCTATTAAACATTAATTTTCCTGCACTTCTCTGGGGAAATGTCTTAAATACAATTACAAGATACTGATTTTGCATCAGAATATCTTTTTGCTTCCGCTCTTTCCCTTTGGTAGCAAATCTGGAAAGATAGGTAATTCTGGGTTGTGACATTGGTAACCGTGTGTATTAATTAAATATTCCCTATCTCTGGCTCAGCATTGGAACAACATAAAGTAGGCTGAAAGCTGACAACACGGATGTGAGTATCAGTTCTTTTTCCTCAGAGAAACTTTCCAGAATGATGGGAACCAATTATATCCTGAAAATTCCAACAAAAGTGTTGGATCAATTCTAAAGTTACCTTTGGAAATTTGAACGTGAGTTTCAATCTGGTTGTTCTTTCATGTTGAGGACGAACTAAGGATATCACAGATAAAGTGTTTGTCAGTGGTTTTGGGGGTTTTGTGGGGGATTGGGTTTTTTTGGGGGGTGTGTGTATCTAGGATAGAATGGGTCTCATAACCATATAATTAGAATAAATGTGTAACATAATTTTTTCATCCTATCCCATGATTTTATCATAAGTACAGCTATAAAGAAATCTTGAATACCTGAATAGTCAAAAATGTGATGTCTGCCACTTTCCACACAAGTCATAAATGTGGCAATGGGTACAAGATCCTCTTAAACAAGAGATTACATTGTGACTTTTAAGGTCAGAAATCACCTGACCTTAGAGTTACAGGGACATCCTCTTACCTCACATAAGGTTCTTATCTTCTTATCTAAATAAAATTCTAATGCTATATTCTCTTGAGCTTTTACAGAAATATGTAAATAAGTTTCTTCTAGTAATACAACAAACAGTCCTTAAACTGGACACAAAATTTTAGTGAAGACTTGTTTCACCAATACTTGATACAAAAAAGAAAAGAAAAATATTTTAAAGCAAACTTAGAAATTTTGAAAATATATTTTATTTGCAGAAAATAGAAGTTCTGATGTAAAAACTCCAGAATTTTTCATGTAATTTATCTATTCACAAGAGTCCTGATAGGAAGACTTTGTATGCATTCATTAGCATTTATGATTTTTAACTAACTAATAAATTATCACAAAAGGTAAAATAAATCTAATATTAGAAAGAGATGGCAAATAGTGTTCTCGGCTGAAGTTTCTTTTACGGTGGCACATAGTTTGCAATGATGTAGGTCCTGAGTAAGTCTCTATACATCTACCCTTTATTCTCTGGCTCACCAATGAGTAGCAGCTCCATTTCTCCAGCCTGCCCTCAGGCTGTTAGCAACTCTGCAGCTCACTGGCCAAACTTGGGAATTAGGCACCTGTGTGCAACTCTCTCCCATGACAGATATCCCATGCACAGAGACAGCCCAGAGACAGCTTCTGCCATGGCCTCAGCTTCCAAATCCTAATGCTCATCCATCCCCATGTTAACCTGATTAATATAATGGTATCCCACTTCTGTTATCAGCATCCTTGTGGTTTCATACTAAATTGACTGTGCAACTGTGCAGGGAGTAAATGGGCTTGGACATCAATGCACATTCCCTTACAGATGTTTGATGTTAACAGGTGATACATGACCTCCTTTTCCCAGAGGGAAAAAATGCAGTCTCAGAGAAAGCTCATGCTGGCCAGTGCAGAACTCCTGTCTGTGCATGATGTGTGTGTTCAGGTCTCTCCCTGAGTTACTCCAGGTCCTGCCAATTAAAGGGCTGGGCAGACAATATCTATATCTGATCAGCCCATTCAGATTTTTGAAGCACCTGAACAGGTTGTCACCACTTCAGGTGCTTTCACTCAGTAATTCTTAAAGATTCTCTGCATCTCTCACAGAGACTGGTGTGTCTCTTGCCCTTGAATTACAATCTCACTCCTGTCTCAACCTTTATGATCAAATTTCAGACACTCCCAGCCTATGCCATTTGTCACAGGGCCCCATGAAACATGGGAAGAGGCTGAGACAACTGTGTTTGTTCAGTCTGAAGAAGAAAATTTTACAGGGGACTTAATTTCTGTCTACACTGCCAAATGAGAGAGCATGGAGAAAATGGAGCCAAAACTCCTCCTGGGTATGGAGAGCAGGGAGTGGAGGAAAGAATGAGAGAGATGGTTTTTCTAGGTAACAAACAGGAAGTGAAAAAGACAGAACAATACTTATGAAAGATAAAGAGGAAAAAAAGATATTTAAAAAATAGTATTTTTTGCACCTCGTATTTGCAAATCCAGTCTCTAAGGGCTGTTTGCATTTTCTTTTAGAGGAGTGAAGTTACATGTTTGCATTTAATGACCTGCAGTGGAGTACAGTGTTTTCACTTTTAAGATTTTTCTCTGTTATTATCTTCAACTTGTGCATTGACTGAAACTTATGCTTTTGAAAGAAGTGACAAAATTGTCAACAAATGCCAAACACTTATGTGATTATCTGAAGATAAGTTTATAAAGATGAAGACTTAAGGACCTGTCTCAGTTTTTTTTGTGATCATAGTCTCAAGCAACAAGTACAATGAGTTGGGTCATTTAAAATAAATATAAATGGTATGTTTATGTTGTTAATAATTAAAAAAAATTAAATATGGTAAAAAGTCTATTTAAGAAAGTAAAGGAGTGTAAAAGCCTATTGTTACAGAAGCTAAACTCTGAGTTTGGCACTGAAAAAAAGGAAAAGAGGTAGCAATATGTCTCACTTTCTTACCATCACTGATAAATGAACAAATTGCTGGATTAAAGTTTTGATTAAACCTAATTACAAGGAGTAAAAAAACAATGGTATACAATTATATTTTAATTTAAATTAATTAAATTAAATTTAATTTAAATGAAGCTTCAGGATGTAACTCTGTATCCACAGAGTTATATGAATCAGACCTATACTAGGTGCTATGTTTTCCTCACCAGAAAAATACAGAATGGGTGTATTGGAAATAATAATGTGTTTTGGAAAGGCTCAAAGAATTCATTAAAATAATAGAAATAAAAAAAGTTACTGAAAATACTTCAGCCTTTAAGAGAATTATTTTGTGTTTCTTTTTTGTTTGTTTCTTATTGAAGCTCAATTTTTAATATCAATCAGTGGTTTTGAAAGTAGAATATTCAGGTATAGTAGGATGCTACTTAGAACTGATGCTCATAACATACTCTGAGTTTCACGGAGGCTAATGGTGTCTTTCCCAGGGGCAGGTAAGATTTGTCTCAGAGAAATGTGTTTGGATCTGTGAGACTAAACATGAACTTGAGTTGTCCCTCACAGGAAGTTACTATGAGCCCTTGATACAACTGCCATGAATATGTGCATATAGGTAGTATAAAACTTAAATAGGTGTGAATATATGGCTAAAAACAGTACTTCAGAATAATCTGGAGACTAGGGGGATGACGTGAACTTCAAGTCTTGTTAAATTGCATGGTCACTTCTGAGCAGGAATTTCTGCATCTGCGTAGGTGTTTGCTGTCTGCATGCCAATATTGTATTTCCTTTGTTCTCATCTGATTCTTTTCAGGTTTTGAAAGATTTATGTTGAATTTCTTTGTAGCAAATCATAGGAGCAACCTTATTAGCAGTTCCTGGTGGGTGTTTTATCTCCTGACTTTTATAGATCTTCTGCAGACTGAGAAAAAACAGCAAAAGAATACAGACTATCTCATCCTTTTCCAATGAGATTCATGTTCTGGGGAATTTATTGATAGAGAAGAAAATAATTACTACATGATTTGTGATGACTTATTGAAAGAAATAATGTTTTAAATTAAATATCTACTTATCTGCATAGTACTTCTCACTTTTGAAGGACACCTACCTCATACAGACTTCTGAATGGCCCATTAAATTGTGGAAATTCTTGTGTAAAAAGGTCTTGTGAACATAAAGAATATAATCTGTTTTAAAAATTGTCAGACAAATTAGCGATTTCCATAGTTATTTATTATCTTCTGTAATAGGAAGTGCCTAAATTACTGGCTGAAGGAAAATGAAAAGGAATAGGCAATGAAGGATGGTTTTTTATGTTAACTACTGGCAGAAACTTTCAATGAAGACAGATTTGATTTTGGTCCATGCTTAAGATCAGTGGTCTTGTCCTCTGTTTAGTCATAGGCAACTACCTGAAGAAGGTTTCTGTGCAAGTCAACTGCTGAGAGCAATGATTTTCACTGCTCCAAGTGCTATTAGCAATATGTTAAGGGTCTCACACCTATCACTTCTCTCCATATTGGTCTCATAGTCAAGATTTACTATGAAAAGGCTGGGAACAGCTTCTGATCTTTAGAGGAAAATTTTAGAGTAGCATTAATCTCCACTTTAGCCTTTACAGTTTTATTAGTTTAGCTTACTAGGTCAAAGAACAGAGTTTTTTTCAAAAAATAGAGATTTAT
Organism: Tychaedon coryphoeus; assembly: GCA_013398595.1. Lineage (NCBI taxonomy): Eukaryota > Metazoa > Chordata > Aves > Passeriformes > Muscicapidae > Tychaedon > Tychaedon coryphoeus. The sequence continues at coordinate 192,692 of WBND01000547.1, forward strand.
TTTTTTATTGTTGTTTTTCTTTTTTCTTTGTATTAGGAACTCTCTAACTCTATGAGTAGAGTCACCAGCTTGTTGGACATTATTAGACCATGCAGCTTCCTCACGGTTTAAACTAGATTCTTCCACTGTCTTGAAATATCTGCCTTCATATTTTTTATTATCATGATCCATCAAAAAAGGATTATGGAAAATATTCAAAGGTAAATTACAATCCTTGTGCTAAATTAATTTTTATCATTACTGGAGAAGTAAATAGTAACCACAATATGTTTCTATAAATAAATTCTAGGAAAACCAGCATCTGCTTTCCAGCATCTAAGAATATTTTTCCTGTCAACTCATTCATATACAACTTCATGCAAATTAAGCATATTTTGTTGTGTTTTGTATATATCCCAGTGTGACTCTATCTGTTTAAAATATAATTTTCATTTCAATGCCTGTACAGTAAAATATTATAAAGCAAGTAGGAAGAGATAACTTTGTTTTATCTTCTATATGGATACTTTATTAACTATACTTGAAAGTGCAAACTAATTAAATAATTACTTTCACATTCATTTTAAATTCTGTTATAATTACAGATCTATATTTTTTCAAACATCTATGAATGTCTCTGAAAGCCTGTATATAGTTTCCTAAAATTAGTAAATACACTTCTTACTGTTCCCCATTGTTTAAACAATATCTTGCCAGAGGTGTGAGATTTCAATCATAATTATAAGAGAAGATTGAACAACTGTCAGATGAGATTAATTTGCATAACTCAATTGAACCCTGTGGAGCTATGCTGATTTATGCTGACCACGGATCTGGTTTCATATTTGCAATTCTATGTCTAATATTAATTTCTATTTAACAAAAAATAAGCTTTTCTGAACAAGAAAAAAGATGGATTCTGATTTTACTGTGTTCTAGGTTTGCATGACCAGGTTTTGTTAGTGGAGAAGGTTGTGGGGGCTTGCCAGAGTGGTTTCTGTAAAAGAAGCTTTTCCTGTGTCTGACAGCCAATGCCAGCTGCTTTAAGACAGATCCAAAACTTCCCAAGGCCAAGCCCACCAAGGATCGTAGTAATACCAATTTGATAACATATTTAAGAAAGGGAAAATAAAAGATTATGGCACAGAAATGACAGAGGTCAGAGAAGAGTGAGAATATGCGAGAGCATACAGACAGCAAGGCCAGGAGAAAAGGAGGGAAAGAAGGGCTCCAGGTGCTGAGATTCCCCTGCAGCCTGTGAAGGAGATCACGATGAGGCATCTCTCCCCATGCAGCTCATGGAGAACCATGGTGGATGGCTGAAAGAAGGCTGTAATCCTGAGGGAAGCTCTCATTTCAGCAGTTTCTTATCAAGACATAGTGACCTATGAAAAGAGAAGCCCACACTGGAAAAGGTGTCCTGGTAGGACTTGTGACTCCATGGGAGACCAACGCTGGAGCAGTTAATGAAGAACTGCAGCCTGTGGAAAGGATTCACATGGGAAGTTCATGACAGCCTGGACCCCACACTGGAACAGGGACTCCTTGCCTGTGGAAAGGATTCACACTGGAGAAGTTCATGACAGCCTGGACCCCAACTGGAACAGGGACTCCTCCCCTTGAGGAGGGAGCAGCAAAAGAAACGTGATCTGACTGTAAAGCCCATTCCCCATCTCCTGTGCCTCTCAGGAGGGTGGGTGGCCAGTAGAGCTTGTGAAGGAGGGAGAGGTGGGGGAAGATATTTTTAGAATCTGTTTTATTTCTCATTACTTTACTCTGATTTGATTATTAATTAAATTAATTTTCAAAAGTTGAGTCTGTTTTACCCATGACAATAATGAGTGAATGATCTCTCCTTGTCCTTATCTCAACTGTTGTGTCTTTCATTATATTTTTTCTCCCCTGTTCAGCTGCAGAAGGGAATGATTGTGCAGGTTTGATGGGCATGTGGCACCCAGCCAGGATAAACCCACCACACTCTTATTGATTTAAAACTAGAATGATGTGAATTACTTCAGTCCTTATGTAACTGAACAAAATCTGCTCATATGCATTGAACAGAATAACAAGACACACATGAAATCATCCTTGGGAAATGATTATTAGTATAATTTCTTTTTGTTTTTTTAAATAAAAGCTACTGACACGATTATATGTTCTGCAATGTGGGTTTATTCAGCTTTTAGCAAGCCAGCTGCATGGAGTCAAGAGCTCCTTCTGAGAACCCAAAGGGAAGAAAAAAGCAGCAACCTCTCAGTGAACATGAGTGCCCTTCGGCTAAAGTGTGTAAAAATTCTATTATCCGATTTATTTCCTGTTTTAAAATCCAAATTGAACATGGAAATAAAACTAATGTGAATTTATACATCTGGTATCTGGGGAAGTTTTCTAAACATCTAAGTCTCCATACTTCGTTCATGATAGAAGAAGCATGCACTGCCCTTTTTGATGATAATGCCACAGGAAACAAAACCAAGCTGAGAACCAATATAAATGCACTGTTGGAGTCTTGCTCAATGTTATTGTGTTATTTTCTTAGCTCTGAGAGTTGGAGGGTATGGAAATTGAAGCTTTCAGCAGAACAGCCCATATGGTGAATTCATAATGTGTGATCAGGACAAAACAATTACTGTGACTAGTCCATGAGTGTACATTTCAGTGATTTTAATTAAAGGTAAGAATATTTTCATACCCTCAGACGCCTGTCATGATTTTGGTGTTGTCCAAAGATCTCCCCATCTATTTCTATCTAAGGGCAGTTACAGAATCACTGAATCATAGTCATGCAGAAGAAAGGTGGACTAGTAAGGAAAGAACTGCATGCTTTGCATGTTCTTTCATTAACACTGCTAGAGCTATTGCTCTTTTGATGAGAAATTCATGGAGTGACACAAGTACAGTCACAGGCTTCTATTATTATATTAAAGAACTCCTGCAAAAGTCAGAAATAATTCCTTTAAGGTCTTTATCAGTTTTCTGATGCCCTTGAAATTATTATCTACAGACATGTTGCAAAACAACCCAGGGATTTTGACCATGGAGTAGATTAGATGTCATTTGGAGCCTGAGTGCTTGCTTTTTAGGAAACAAGGTTGCATGGTAGTTTGTATTCAGTCCCAGCCATGCTGTGGAGATAGAAAATTGATGAGGGTGGATTCAGAAGTGGCAAAAAACACCTGCATTCTAGAAATGAGGTTTAGACAGAAGACAGAATCTGCGTTATAGATATTGTTGAAGGAGAGCTGTTCAGGCGAGCTCATCATGAAAGTAATGAGATATAGACTGCTGAGACAGACAGTTGCTACTTATTGCCAGTGATATATAGAGAGAGTTATGTATCTAGTAAAACTCTGCAAGCTGTGTGTGTTGCTATAAAAGTTCTAGGTTTGTCCAGTATGCAAAGTCAGGTGTTTCTATCACTGAAAAATTTATCAGGCAGCCTGTGCAGAACTGTAGCCACAGAGACACTCAGAAGATCATTTTTACCAGGAAGCCACCTTGTAAAACCTCCCCAAAAACCCCCAAACTCCAACAACCAAAAATCTCCAACAACCAAAAATCTCCAACTTGCAGTAGGATATAAACACTGTTTTCCTTGCCATGCTGCTGTACTGACCAGATTTTAAGTAATGTATGGACTGTGACTTTTAATAAAGTCATAGTCAGTTATAAATGTGCAGCAATTTTTCAATGAGCTCTTGATCATTTGTCTCAGATGATGCATTTTTAAAGGTACTTAGTGTGGGTAGAAAAGATTGTAAATGAACTCTTCACAATATAAATCTTAACTTACTACACAACAGCAATAAGAACTCAAGATGTTTGTACAAGATGGATACTAATAGTGTGTTCCCAGTGCATATACTTAGCCCTGAAATAAAACTACAAGAATTCACATGTCTACTGATTGTTAGAGATTGTTATGTTACTTATTTTGTTACATTCTTTTTTTTTTTAAGCTTCTTCTTCTCTGATGACTCTTGGTATCACAAATTCCATATGCGTATGATCTCATAATCTTTTTTTTATTTCTGAGAAAACTACAGTCCCCATCCCACACAAGAATATAATTTGCAAAGAAAACTAACAAAATCAGGCAATGCCTTTGTTCCTAGTGATTATTTTCTATGCATGGGTCCCCATACCAATTTTTTTGGAATGAGTGTGTTCTGAGGACCTGTAGAAAAATGGGGAAAAAATTTTTTGCCGGGAAGCCCATGGGTTTTCCCAGCTTAACTTCCTACTTGATATATGACTAACTTCAGAACTAGATGAGGTTCCTCTAGGTCTTGTACAGTTGCATTCTGAACAGCCTGAGGAATGAAGATGCCACGGACATTTAATTCCACAATCTTTTTGTGAGATACTATCCAGTCTGGGCCAACGTACTTATAATTTCTGTGTGAGTTATGTCTTGGAATTGTTTCATAACAATCTCCATGGTGTTACACTCTTCACCTGAAGGCAAGGGTGACTGAAGTTCTCTTTAACAGATCACTTGGGGAAAAGTAGAGTGAAACAATACTAACAGACCTGTGTTTTTATATATGTGTATATGGCAGGATTATTTCAGAAAATTTGATTGAAATGGAAATCAGATATGTAACAGTTATAGTTATTATCTATAGAAATATAGCAAATTAAAAGCATAAAAATATTGTTTAAGAAGATATATAAGGAAAAGAAAGAAATAGAGAGGAAGTAGAAAGAAGTAGAGAGGAAGGCTATCACCACCCATGGATGCAGTAATGAGACTCGAATGTGACAATTTTGATGTCCATTAGTTGAAGTGATGGGTGCAGTCTTTATCCATTGGGGGTGGGAGAAGCCCACAAAACACAAAGTTCAATGGCTTGACCTACATTCAGGTTTGGGTGGGAATGCCCAGGTACCCCCCACGAACAGGTAAACTTTTACACTGCCTTTTACAACACTGTGGGTTATGCAAAGTTCTATGGTGGAAGGCCCCAGAAATGAGCCTGGGGGTGCCTCAGGGGTCTCTGATGGTTTATGGTCTTTTTTAATGACATGACTGCTGTTTGGTCCTACTTCTCTCACTTCAGTTGAGCCAGTGGTGCCTATCAAAGGGGAAATGGCATGACAGAAGCACCACACCACCTCTGCAGGATCTGCATCTTATTGATCTTTTTCTTTATCTGGACAGAAAACAGCTTGTTTAAGACATTAGTCTCAGGTTATCAGGTACACAATAATTCCAGGGCTCAATTATTATATATATAAAAAGTGAGTCTGTCATGCTCACCCTTTGGTAGTGGGTTCTCACCCCCTTTGTTTCATGTGGATCAGAAATTTTCACCACTACACAGCCAAACTTCTCCTCCTCCCCTTCAGTTTGGGGGTGCAAACTTGGCCTCAGCAAAGTACCTGCTGCTTTTGCAAACAACCAATTTTTTGTCATTAGCCTCTGACATTTCACCCTTATATATATGGTACATAGTTGTGATTTTTGATCTCTTGTAACTATATCACACTGTTAAAACTTTTCACTTATCTTGATTGTATACAATACTTTGAATAGTAATTGCTTCATACAAGAAACAGCTTTTGAACACTGCATAAATTTAACCTTTGCAATTTTGAAGTTTTACTTCATTTGCCTCTATTCATGCATATTTACTCTTTGCTTAGTAATAACCTTGAAAGCAAAGAGGATAAAGATAGGAGTATTTTTTTGCATTTCATGACAGATTGTATACAGTATACTCTAATTATTTGTCCAGCATGCCACCTACAAGGGGGTCAACACTGTAAAAGGTATGAGGCCCTCCCATTCCTTAATGTCTCCAAAGACCTTCCTTTTATCATTTCTGCTGGAGCATACATTCTCTCCTGCTCATACTATAGAAGGAATTCTGCCACTTACAGAATCAATAGACAGAAAATATTTTGGGTGCACTCTCTAGTTACTTTCTTCAGAAAGTGGTCAAAGGAATCCTACAATAGCACAAATAGGTATTCTGACTTACCACAACACAAACAAATCACAGATATTGTAGTACAACTTGTCACTTGTGGGGTAATTTTATAAAATCCAGTGTATCAATTTAGGTCCACATCTATTACAAACATATTACTTTATGTTTAAGAAACCGCTGTTCATATCTTCATCATCCCCATAAAGAATGCTGAGGTCCAATATGTCTTCCTAGGTCCTGGTACTCTTTTTAGATGATGTTAGGCCAGGATTGCAGAGCTTGTTAATTTTTTCTCTGAATTCTTCTTCCAAAGCAGTCATTCTTTGTGCAAAACTGGTTACTTTTTTTTAATCACAGATGTCTGGTTGTCCAGTACAGATTGCAGCCATCTCTTGCTTCACATTCCTTTTCACTTCTGATAACTTTCATAACGTTCTAAATCTAGCTTAAGTTATTGTTAAACTGGGTTAGAGATAAATGGTGCATTTGTGGGTGAGGGATCAACTATTCATCATTTCCTCCCTTTTAATTTTAACTGGCCAGATGGCTTTACAAGACCCTTAATACTACTTGAGTTACAATACCTCCCACTGCTTCTGTAAAGTGTTTGTAATTCATCATGTGTTGCAAAATATCTTTGCGTCTCTTCCTGTACAATCAATGCCCTAGATACTAAGGAACCAGGCTCAAAAGCGAATTGAGAAATCTAAAAAAAAAGTTTTACGTGGGCCTTAAACATAAATACACATTCAGAATCAACCAAATTTCACACAGCACTAACTTTATATTTTAAAATAATTCGGTTTGATATTCGTTTTTTCATTTCCTCTGCAAATGATCAGATAACATTTTTTGTGGGTTTTTCTCTTCACTTCTTTCTTGACTCTAGCTGAAGCAGTGTGTTTTCAAAAATCTACCAAGCTTCAAAAAATGCTGATGTTATTAAAAACCCTGTCTAAAAGTATGCCTTGTGCAAACATAAACCATAAAAGAAATACTAAGTGCACTGTTACCTGTGCCTCCATTCTAAAACTAATGCTTCCTTTTGCATTACAGCCTCCATACTGTACAACAAAGTGTAGGATGGCAGCTCTTTGCTCTTTGGTTTGGGGTTTTGTTGTTTTTGTTAACTTTTGGGCTTGGATTTTTTTTTTAATCTGGCCATAAATTAAACTCTATACATCATTTTTTCAGAGTCTCTGTTATTTAGAATAGGAAATTTCTCTTTCTTGGACTATTTTCATTTGAAGCTGATACTACAATACTTAATACATGATCATGACAATTATCCTAACAATGGAGAGTAATTTTTTTGAAAATTAAATTTGAAACTACATATTACAGTCTTAAATGTTTCTTTTAATAAATTATTTTATTTAGTACTTTGCATTAAGCATTTCGTCCCCAGAAATAAATTTATTAATGTTGAAACACCAAAAATATATCTCTCTAAATCCTTGCTATAGTTTCCTATATTTATGTAACATATAAATTGATATAATGGCAAAAAGATGTAAAAAGCTGTTCAGCTAAAATTTCAGCACTGGAGAAGTTGCATCCTTTAACATTTTCGGGAAGATGAAGCACATTTGCAGAAAGAGATTAGTGACAGCACAAGTAGAATCAGACAACCAGAAACGACTGAGGAGTGTCAAGATTCCATGAGCAGAAGATACCAAAGGTAGTAAGACAGAGGTAAACTAGATGAATAGAAAATGAGAATGGGAACATTTATCAAATCTCTAACCTACTCGAGATTACAATTAATAACTTAATACAAGTAAAAGTAAAGATGGTGGAAATGCAGAATAACAGCAAACAAGCAAACATACACTGTTTTACTGTTATACTGTTCTTCTTTCAGTGTTCTTGCAGCACTGGATGGCAAAAGTACGTAAAAATACAGTAATACTTGTAACTGTAAAAGACAATAAAAGCCCTTCTGCTATATAGCAGCTATATTTGGTACTGATCAGATGGGTCAATTGAATTTAGAATTAGACAACACTTTGCTTCTCAGCATCTCCTGGATGAGAATATTAGGTATTTTGAAGCAAAACACACTTTGAAAAACACAGCTTGTCCTTTCAAGTTTCTTTGCGATATTCCCATTGGTACTATAGCCTTGTTCTAATATTGTCTTTTGTTCTCACAGTAGTAAATGTAATTAATAATGAGGAATAGCAGGGAATAGACTGTAATTTTAAGAAACTATAACAGAGAGAACAGCTTTCCTTCCATTGGATTTTGTGAATGATACAAATATCTGGTATAATTTTTGGTTTTCAATACATGCTGTGGTACGAAGGTTTTAAACACCGTCAGAGCAAATTTGGTTTAATTCCTTTTTATTAGAATCACACACTACTGTTTTTTTAAAGCATCAACAAAAAGATCTAGGTTATTCTTGATAATTTTGGGTATCCAATAGGTAGATATGTGCATACGAAATATGTGATTTAAGTGTGGACTTTTTTCTCCATACTTATTAAAATTTGCCTCTACCATTGCTACTTCATATGCATTATTTTTCACAATTACAATTTGAAATTACGGATAGTTTACAAGAATGAACAGCATATGAAGGCATAAGCACGTTGTAAAGAATCCACTATGAAAGGACTTAAAAAATTAATAAGGAGGTGCTGTATATTTTCTGACAGAAAATAATTGAGAAAAGATCACCACCACCTGAAAATGACACTATTTTCTCTCACGAACTTTTATTCTTGGTCTGCAAATACTGTAATAAAAATATTTAAAATTTAAATATATCTTACATTGAATGAGATACGTATCTCTCAAGATGAGCTTTGTCCTGGGATTCAGATACTAGAATTAATTGTGTCTACAATATAGTTGTTAATAACATTTTGTGAACTCTGCACTTTTGTTTTTTGGATTACGAATTGAACTTTTATTCAATCTTACTTTTAAATGGGATTGGTCATGACCTTCAAAATGTCAATTGATGTTTGCACTGCAGTCTTAACAAAAGCCATTTGAGGACTAAGTTGAAGATGTTTATCATTACTCTAGGTGGCGATGGAAGTGAATTGCACTGAGAACAAACACACAGAAAAATATAAATGGAAAAAAAAATAAGTCTTTGACCAAGATATATTTTCATACAGGGGTTGTCTATATATGATCAGGCAGTCATGATCCTACAAAGCATGGTCTTAAATACAGATTCTGAGTCAGCATGTTTTTCAGACATATATTTACACTACCCTGCTCCCTCACAGCTATCCAGGTGACAATTATTTTAAGGACCACAGCTCAAAATAAAACATAAATATAAATCTATTATGAGCTTGAAGCTATGCTTTTTGGAACCACATTACATTTCAGGATGATTTTCACAGAAAAAATGCAATAATTTATCAGATATATAGTATCCTGGTACAGATAAAGCGAATGCTGAAACACTGCTTCAGATGAGATCCTCATATGTTTCTGATAATTTTGCACAGGTCTAAGGCTGCATTAGTTAGCATAAATTAGCAAAAATTAGCATAAGAACTTAAGTTAGATTTAGAAGTAATGCTATAAGGAAACACATTAAAAGGAAATAATCATTAGATGAGAACACTTAAGAGGTGCTGAATGTTCCACAGCTGACATTTAGATGTATTTAAACACAGAATGATGAAATTGGACTAGTTAAAACTAGTTTGACTTCAGATTATCAGAATGAAAAGCATCTTCTTGAAATATTTGCATTCAGATAGCTTCACATTAGTGATTTTACGATAAAAATGTGTCTGACATAGAACACTGAGATTTGGTATTTGGATGTCAGAACACAAGGCTGATCAAATCTAGGTTTTGGAAATATTGTTTAAATGTAATTTCACAAAGTTTTTTTTCAGTGAATGTGCATATTAAACAAACTTGCAATAGCTACCTTTTAAAAAAAATGTTATACAACCTACAAACTGATTTATTTTTGCATTCCAGTTCCTTGAAATAAGTCCAGCTGTTATTATTCAAACTTCTGGCTGTCTTCCCACCTCTGCATGACCAAATTCCTTAGTTTTCCTTCTCTCAGCTTCATCTCTTCTAGCAGTCAATTTTCTGTTGTCAGATTTGTTGTTGTTATTATCCTCTGAGATTTAACAGGGAATTTAATGTCTCCAGTAGTGCATGTGTTGCATCTGTTCTTCTAATGAAATCATCAGAATTTATATATTCTAATTCTCTTCTACATGGCTGATGACTTGAACCTTTGGTAGAATAACACTGTGTTTAACACTACTGAGCAGACACCAAAAGATAACACGGCCTAAAAATTCAGTGACAGAAGAGTTTGAGTGGGAAGATGTAAGTAGAAATATTGTGAGTATTGTGTCTGAAAGGAGCTGTAGACAAGATGTCTAATCAAGAGAGAAACTGGCTAAACTGTGAAAAAAGAAAACAGAGCACTACCCTGAATTCAGAGTTCTTACTACAGAAATGGTCTTTACACCCATGACTGCTAAAAAGCCTTTGCAGCTGTCATCTAACTATGGTCTTGTTTCTGCTCTGGAAAATCTAACTTATTTATGTCATCTCTCATTAATATCTCCCTCAAATATCTTTTGGGTCAGACCTGACAACAGGAAAAAATGGGACTTAGTTAGATAGCTAAAAAACCAAATTGCACCTGAACCTCTTTTAAGTTTAGAGCTGCTGCATTTTTTAAAATATTTTTCCTCAGCAATTTAAAGAAAATAATGAGTAACAAAAGGCCCAGTGAAGTTTTCATGACAATTTTGCATGAGAAGAGCCAGAAGAAGAAGATCTGAGGTTGACTTCTGGAAGCTGGCAAATTTGGTGAATTTTGAATTTGTACCATGGAGTCATGAGAGAGAGTGTAATAAATTATTAGTTTGCATTAGGAATCTCTAAGAGTATGAAATTCACTTCACCCTGCACTCTTCATACTTTTAGGTATGTCTGAATCTGAAGTATAAGCAGCCTTCAAGACCGGTTTTTATTAACTTATGCAAGAGATTTTGCAGAGTAAAGGAATAGAGCATCTTCAGGACTGGCAGAAGAAGATGTCTGTAGCAGTAATTTTAGTATTTATCCAAGTTGACTGCTGATTTTGTGACACTAAAAATGACCAAAAAAATATATTTGATGTTGAAAGGCAGCACTATTAGCCCTAACCCATTCTGGCAACAATAGAGTAGGGAAGCAAAGGTGGGAAATTTAGGGGTGAAATTCAGGTTGCTAGGGTTCTGACCAGCAGGGAGTCCAAGTCTCTGGTCAACAGCTTGTGCAATACTGCCAGCTGCAGATGCAAAACCTAAAGAAACCATATGGGACAGATGTGTTTCACATTAACTAGAAGAGAGCCAACCTGAACAGAAATGTAATGCAGGAGTGTTTTCAGTAAAAACACAGGGAAAACCAATAGACATGGAAGAGTATTTGGACTTGATGTAGCCAAAATCTTTTTGCATGAAGAAAGGAAGCATATATACAGAAAACAGCTCTATTGCTCCAGGTACAGAGTCCTGCTGTGTCTCTGGGGCCCTTGAGCCAACACCACCAAACCCCTCAGTGCAAGCTGTGGGTGTTGTTCCTGAGCATAAGGGGAGATGACAGTCAGACTTACTAGAAGAACTGATAAAGGAATTGAAAAAAAAATTTATAGCCTTATGTTGACTTTTCATAACAGAGAAAGATCAACAAAAAGATCTCTTGGGTGACTGGTATGATCAATTTTTTCAATATCTTCATTATTAGCCTGGAAAAAAGCTAAGGGTTAGATCTGTGAGTTTGGAAAAAATGTTAAATTACTTAAATATAATATTGATGTCTCCAAGGCCTTAGAGGACCTTAAAAAACTGTGCCTTGGGTTGAAAAAAAGAGTTCCTGTGCAAAATAGTAAGATAAATCCTAGGTAAATTGTCTGCATCATGCTGAACTTTGCATCAAGCTGGAATTTTCATTTTGGAGACAGTCAAAACTTGACCAGAAACAGGTTTGAGCAACTTGATCTAAATTAGTCTGGCTTTCAAATGTTGAGGAAATAGTGAAAGATGATGCCCTTTACGGGTTAGAAATCATGCTTAGCCTATGACATATTCTTCTATGATGAGTTGATTGGTTCTGTGTGTGAGGGGAGAGAATGAAATGTTATTTTTATGTGGGAGGACGGTTTGTAAGGATAGTGGTGAAGGCAATCTCCCCTAATGTATTACAGCTGTATAGTAATTACCAAAGAGTGGAAGCAGCCTTGCCTGTCCAATGAGAATGGGTGTTATAAAAGAATGGGTTAGGTGGCTGTCAATCAGTTGGAGATGGAGTCTGTGGGCTGTGCTGAGAGGAGGAAGGGCTGTGTAAGGGCTAGTCAAGGTAAACTGTCATATGAGAGGCGTACGGAGTTAGGTGGCTGTGTAAGGGACAGAAAGGAGTTAGCTGGTCATGCAGAAGGGAGAAGGAAACTTGCAGAGAGAAGGAGGGAAGGAATGTGGAGCTCCCTGTAGAAAAAGGAGTCAGTGCGGTGTGGAGCTGCTTGTGGAAAACTCATGGAGAGAAGGCATAAATAATTTATAAAGATAGACTGACACTGGTGTCAGTCATGCCTCCACTGTCATTTTTATTTTATTAAGGCTTGTCATAAGTAATACTAAAGTTATGTGGTGAAGTGCAGATTTCATAAGTAGACAGTGAAGGGGATTGAAAACTTAACTGATCCATCTCAGGTTAGGAGAGTTGGACTATATAGTTTCCAGAAGACTCCTGATTCAGAAATTTATCTATAATGACTAATGTCATCCATAATGACTAAGATTATGAAGGTATTATGGAGTTTTCTGTTGACCCAAGGCAATATAGAGTGAGGTAACTCCAAGAAGAGATTTAGGCTGTTTTGTGACATAAAACTAAGGTGTGAGTGAGTAGGTGGGTAATGATTTCTCTATCTGACCCATATATACATGATCTGTAGATAACATTCATAACAGTAAAAGTGCCAGGGTCTTGGAAAATCAGATCATTCACTCCAGCTTGTTGGTTTCTCCAAATACTAAGAGATGTTAAACAGCTTCAGTGTTGTCTTGGCCCTTTGGCTTGATGGCAGTTGTTCATTGAGGCATGTGGGTTTTTGTGTATGGATGGAGACATGTATTTTAACTATTCATTGCTTCTCCAGTTTAATAGCTGTCATGAGCTGCCAATGACGACTTTAAGAAGTTACATTTTGCTTAGCTTTTCTCTTTTTTTTTTTCTAGTTTGTACTCATGTAAGGTCTAAATATAATCAAAGGCTAGGGCAAAGTTCACATGAGCTGCTACCTTATGGAAGTATCTGCCTTTATTTCATTTCCAATGAGCTTTACAGGCACTAGTCTAATGGTTGTGTCCTCGTGTAATTCACACATACTGCAAAAACACTTCTGAGACAGTAACTTCAATAGAATTACTTTGAATATGTTTGAAGTTCAGTATGATTAGGCTGGAAAATTACAGCATCATCAGTCTTGTGACTGCAGAATTATGGCTGTTAATATACTAATTCATACTAGGACTGAAAAAGGTAATTTTAGACTTTGTGGAGCAGCATCCACAGAACGAATGCATTAGTAGAAATTAGAAAAAAACCAAAACAAAACCCTTCAGTAAAAGGATTAATTTTATATTTATTTATGTTTCTTTGATGCATCTAGGAATCTGGAAATAAATTATAGCTCTCTATTGTGGTGCAATTAGGCCCGTGTTGTACAGTACTTGTAGTCATTTGTGTTACCTGTTGTTTGTTACATGATGGCAGAAATAGTACAATATTTTCTAGCATATTTTTTCCCCAAACAACCAAAACACTGTCTCTGATCATTTATGCTGAACTTTTGTAACTGACATATACACAGAGGGACAACCCAACTCTTCTATAACTTCTAGAAAAATTAAAGGAGAAAGCAACAGGTTTCTGGTGTTAGTGTCACTGTGTCTGATGTGAAAATTAATATTCAGAAAATGATTGTAAGGTTATGATCATGGCCAAATGAAAAAAGAAAATATTTAACTATAATAAATCCCAGACAGTATTACTTGATAATAAAAGTAAGCATTTTTGTCTTAAAAATCAGTTCTGGATTTCTTACATATATTATTTTGTTTTACATCCGAGATTCACAAAGCATCGTTAATGCAGAGGAGACATACTGCAAAATTGCTTTTCATTACAGGAATTTAGTTTTTTTAAGTTGAATTTTTACTTGGTTATCAAATATAGGTATCCTATGTGTTTCTCTCTCCTTTTAGGCCAACCCTGAACTTTCTTTGCAAAGCATCTCAAATGGACCTATGGAACATATAGGTTTGGAGGTGTGACTGCCAGAACTTTGGGAATGGTCACACTGGGAAGTTTCCTTAACACTTGAGAAACTAAGGGGTTTTCTACCTTCAGAAGATAAAGGGGGAATTCTTCCTATTTCTTTTTTGCAGCTAATTAATGGAACATCATAGTGATGTCAGGTAGACTTTTCTCCAAGGTGGGCAGTAGAAGGATGGGAGGCAATTAACACAAATCTCAAAATCCTAGGAAATTTTGACTTTATAGAAAATCTGTCTCACCATGGAAGTGACCAAGTACAAGAGCAAGTTTTTAGAGAAAGCATGGAATTTGTGTCATTAGACATTGTTAAAAGTCAATTAGAAGGCCTCAATTAGAGTGTATTAAGGAAGGCCTTGAAGCTATTAAAGAATGAGGAGATATTTAATGACTATTGCATCAGCATGAAAGCAGTCCGTGCATAAACACGTGGATAAAACTATAGAAAAAAAAAAAAAATCCAGGCTGTTCCTTTAAAAGAGATCTTGTTTTAGTGCTTCATTAAATACCACAACTCACACTGATTTTTCAAAAACAGGTTTCAGACAGAAAGAGGAGGTTTTTAAGCTAAAGCTGCCTATGCTTAACTTGACAGATTAATTACTTTAAGAAATAAATGACTTGGAATTTATACTTAAAATGCCAGAGAACAAAAAAACAAGGGGTAAAAACATTTCTAATGGTATGTAAGATGATGGAAATTATAGGAAAGAAAAATTGCTTTTTTCCCACATGAAAGTTTAGGTGGTCATGACAACAAGAATATAAAACAAAAAACAAACAGAAGAATAAAAGCTTTATGTAGCTAGTGAAGCTGAAACACATCCAGGATTTAATTTCAAGAGTATGCAAAAATTAGTTCACACTTACTGGAAAATCTGAAAAAGTATCCTAGAACACTTAATTTACTGTTATAAAAGCCTTTTTATCTCACTCATGAGTAAACAAATTGCATCAACATTTCAAGGACGGGAATGATTGTGAATACTTAAACTCAACAGCAATTGAACCTGACCTTAGTTTGGTCAATTAATGGTAATGATAACACATAACTTTTATGAGATCAGTCACCTGCTACAGCAACAGTAGATCTTAATGTAATACTAGAATAAATATGTTATACCACTAACTCACTTTTTTAGACTCTGATCTGAAATGCGAGGTGTAATATATCTTTGAGTATATAAAAGAAGGAAAAAATCTTTGCTATTTCTACTACAAATGAGAAGTCTTCCTAAATTTCATCAGCCATATCAGTTAATTACTAATAACTGATAAGGAGCAGACTGTATTTTCATATCTTAATGCTTAAATTTGTCCTGTGCATCTCAGACTATATTTTCATATTTTAATGTTTAAACTTGTCCTGTGCAGCTCACAATGAGAACTGAAAAAACAAAACTGCTCTTGGTTGCACATTTGGTTGCATCTGTTGGTCTCACTGGCTGACTGCACGTAGAATATGAAAAAGTTGCCCACATTTTATCAAGAAATTGAAGATTGTATGAATCCACAGTAGAAAATGTGTTATTAAATGCATAAAATATTTAGAAATTGTGAATTTAGTCATGTGCTGAAATAAAAAAAAACTGTGTGGAATACGTGATACTGACGACAGTCAGTCTATATAAAACATTTTGTGGTTCATATGTGTGTTTACAACCCCCCAAATATATTAATTATTTCAATAGCATGGCACTCACAATCTCTAGCCTTAAGAAATCTGTAAAGAAGAGATATGAAGGCAGAAAGAGGGTTCACATTTAAAGAAACTGCACCTGAGTTATGTAAAACACATTATCTGTAACACTCCAGGACGTGTTCTCTTTTCTGTCCAGCTTGTGTAGGCATGTTGAAACATACATGAATGAATACACACACACACACAGAGAAAAATGTTTCAGGAAAGTTTTTTAAACCCATTGCCTGCCATTACATGATTACTCAGGTTACATTAACCTGTCAGAAAGGAGAGGTTAGGCTGTCATAGCCACGGAATCATCAAACAAGGCTGGTACTCTCCTCTGTGGTATTTCAGTCAATGTGTTTGATGTTTCTCAAAAAGCATTCTTGCTGAGAACTTTAGTTGCTCTGTAGGTGTTTATCTAAAGCAAAGAACCCATCTGTTACAAGACTCAAACTTTTGTTGAAGGGAGACTAATGTTTTATTTATTAGTATGTACTTCTTAATCTATCAGTATTAATTTATCTTTCAAATAGGTTTGATGGTACAGAACTTGCAGGCAGGTAATTCCCGTGTTAACTATTGGTTAGGAAATAGCTATCAGGTAGACTTACGGAGTTTTCTAGGCTTCTTCCTGTTTGGTAGATTTTAGATTGGTTTTGTGTGTGTGATGTTTGTTGATTGATTGTGCTTTTGTTTGTTTGTATTTTTCTGAATCTTTCAATATAGAGAAAAAGTCACTTTTACCAGTTATTTACAAGAGACTTGGAAAACAATTTCTCCCTGTCACATTCATGGCAGCCTTTCATCTACTTGAATATTATTATCATGACTACTTCTCTGTTATAGAATAAGCAGAAATATTCCTTCATATTGTGTTAGTGTACTATTATCTTACTTTAGTATGCTATTATCACACACTCTCTGAAAAAGATAGTATTCCTTTCCTGGTTATTCAATATACCAGGTTATGGAAATTTCAGGAAATTCTGTGACCTACTTTTAGTCCCCTAATTATTTGTTTCTTTCTTCTATACATGCCACTTGAATTTCAGTTCTTCCTATTGCTGCCAATCTTTATAGTCAAAATTAGTAAAACACAAATTAAGTGAATAAATAAAGAGGAGGGAAGACTGCTGCTTGGCAGTTCAATATTCAGTCTGGCAGTTCTCTTCATTGCTTCTTTGCTGTTTATTTTGGCTTATAAATTCTGCACTTCAAACAAAATCTACCCATTACTTGACAGCATACAGCAGTGCAGCAGTCACAGAGCGGTCTCAGATTTGTGTGACAGAAACAGTGTAAAGCTACTCATAGAGTGGTAGACCTTGTTTTTCATGGCATAACATAGGCTATACTTAGCTGAAAACAGTTGCATCAGTTCCTGTGAGACTCTTCTATGTGTAGGGAAATATTCAGCTGTAGGAAAGGTGACAAAGATCAATGCACTATCTTTGAAGCTTTAAGAGGAACAGTATTCTTATTCCTCCAATTCATGTTAAGCACTGAAAAAAATCCTTCAAAAACAAAAAATATTCTGAAATTAAAATGTTTTCAGATGAATTTTAAGGCAGTTGTGCCAAATTCAATTACTTTACTGGTATTTATAGATATTTCATAGAAAATATGAAGATGTAAAAGTCATTCTAAAGTTATGTTTTAGCATATGTAACTACATATGTCTTAAAAACACTATGAAAAGTATCTATAGGTAAAAACGTGTAAGATAAACAAGTAAATACGGATATGAGAGCTTGCTTTTTTGCTGTCTGCTGAAAGATATGTAAACAGCCTAATATGTCCAGTTTGTGTTTTTCTGTGGATCTTAAAGACTATCCTATTTACAAGTGAAGGAGACACCATGAGTGATGGAAATGGAGTGCTGAGAGGAAATTAACACCCTTAACTTCCTTTTCTATCAAGTCAGCATTTCAACCTGCCAACTTCCATTTTCTTTTAACTCTCAAGGTATATGCAATACATGTAATTCAATTGCAATAGTAGAGTAATTGTAATAGCAATGCAAGAGTAGCAGTAAATTGCTTTGCTCCCAGGAAACTGTGGTAAATGCATGGTAGACTCATCATATGTACGTCCAAACCGCCAGCTGTGTAGCCAGATATTAATTTATTAAATAATTTCTTATTTTTAACCCCTAAATACATACTTAACTGACAATGACTAGACCTACTAGTCCTTTCTCCAGGTTCCAGACAGCAACTTAGAGGCTGCCCCCTGCTTTTTCACAGCCATTCATTCTTTCTTGTTATGACGCTGCCACCTTTGACTATGTATTGGGTTCATGTGTCAAGTCTTGTGTGTTGGGGGCTGCAGGGGCAACCTTTGGGAGAAGGTTGGGGACTGGTGCCAGCCTGCTTTGCAAAGGAGCCACAAGTGTGAGGATGAGTGAGATGCAGAAAAGGTCCTGTTATGGACTGACCTCAGCCACCCATTCTCTGCTGGAGGTAAGGGCTGGGGAGACAGAAGACTCAGGAAGCAAGGAATGAAGTTGAGATGGTGAAGAAAGTAAGATGTTTTTATTTTTAACTTTGTTTAACGCTATCCAGCTCTAATTTTAACTGGCAATAAATTAAGCTAATTTTCCTCAAGTTTTGTCTGTTTTGCCCGCAATAGTAAATTTGAACTATGAATTACTTAGACCCACAAGCTTTTGCATCTAATTCCCCACCACCACCTCCCTTGAAGAAGGGGACTAGAACAGCAACTGGGCTGGGGTCTGTCAGCCAGTCAAGTTCAACTCACCACACTGTAGTAGTCAATTTTTAAAAAATTAGGTCTATAAAATAATATGTATGTTTTTATGAATAGCATGATTATTTTCAGTTATTTTAGTATGCAGTTGTGGAATTATAATTATGTTAAATAATTCAGTTCTGTTCTGGAAAATTCTTACTGCATTTTCTTATTCCTTTCCATAGTCACATTCTCATCTAGCTTCTGCTTTATTATTTATTTATAAAACCTTCTTGTTTTTCTGTCTGTATATGCTGAAGGCCTCTATGTTGGGGGAAAGAGGTGTCATTTATATTTTATAGTCTCCTTCCATTTGCTTCACAGGAAGTATAGATTTTTTGCTTGTATGTTTTCACTATTTATTTTTACACTGAAGTTAGCAAGTGAAGATATTGATTAGCTTGGAAATGTCTTAAATATTTACCAATTGTTGTCATACATTTCTACTCATATCTTTTTCATCTAAACTTTCAAAGTTTTCAAATTCATAAGGTTCATTTGTGTAAAGCTTTTCCTTTCACCAAAAAACTTCGTGAGATCTACCAGAGTGCTCTCCCATTTTGGATAAAGGTCTTTCAGGGGAAAACAATTTTTTCACTGCAACTTCTAAATTCTGTAGATACTTCATATTTGAAGTTTGAGCATCATAGCATATCACAGATTTAACACTGTAAGTTTTATTTTTCAGATGAAAATCAGAAAGCTACTTCTTCATGCACTGGTTAGCCTCCTCTCTAATGTGTTTTGGGGACTTACTGCTATACATTTTGGTAATGGAGTCCAAACAATGAAACCTTCCTCAAAAAAATGCACTCTCACTCCCCTTGTCCCAATTCAGTTTTAACTGCAAGTACGATATATAGTATTCCTGATTTTAATATTTCAGTCATGAGAATGTTCCTAAAACAGAGATGGATTTAGATACTAAAATAGGATTTCCATTTAGTTTGGTTTAGCATCCTTGATTTTGTAAAGGCATTCAAATAATTGTTGAAATACAAGTTCAAGATCATAAAAGAGTCTCTCTTAATAATAAAGAAAAAAATCTAGATTAAAATAATTTTTCTAATACTATCCATAATAAAACAAAAAAATGAATTGGAGAATGGAATGAAATTTTTCATATGCTCAATCTAATCCCTTTTAGCCATTCATTTCACCATTCTAGGGATTGTTTGACAAGAGTCAAGAGTCTGTTACATCTTTCCTCAATGATTAAAGAGGGGATGGGCATTTCTGTGATTGTAACATTTCAGTGAGAGCAAATTGGTATGTTCTTCAGCTTAAGAATATGCCACAGCCATAACCAAGAACAGTAACAGAACCTTTTGTACCAACTGTGATCACAGAATTTGACCTCTGCAATCAATATCTGTGTCTTCTGAATTCCCTGAGGCAACTATTTTGTATGCTTCTAACTGGTGCTCATATTAATATGCTAGTTGAATGTATGTGAACAACCATTTCAAGCTAATCAATCTAAACTACGTGATACCAGATTTCAAAGAATGATGTTGACATGTGAGACATTAATGTTTTACTAACACAGCTATTAGTGAAGTCTGATTCAATGGTAAAATTCAGGGAAATACTGGGCAATCTTCCAAAGATTTTTGCAAT
This sequence comes from Tychaedon coryphoeus, assembly GCA_013398595.1. Taxonomy (NCBI): domain Eukaryota; kingdom Metazoa; phylum Chordata; class Aves; order Passeriformes; family Muscicapidae; genus Tychaedon; species Tychaedon coryphoeus. The sequence goes on from WBND01000547.1 coordinate 212,993, forward strand.
ATATATTTGTTATGTTCTTTGACATCTTTGACAAGAATTATTTCATGAAGATTTTCATGTCTGAAAATTAGATTTCTCGGTTTAAACCAAGCTTTCATGGTAGAATGAAGAGTAGTGGCATACCCTTCAGAGGAAAGTGAACCAAACTTTCTTAGTTAGCTTAGTTTTGACATAATTGAATAAAATGTTTCTAGGAAATATATATATTTTTATATATGTAAAAACCATATATGAACTTTATATGAACATTATATGAACTCATATTCATATATTTATATGACTATTATATGAACATTATATGAACTAAAAATATATATTCACTAAATATTTTATATGTACATAGTTTTAGGGGCTGGGGAGTTGTTGGGTTTTTGTTTTTGTGGAGTTTTTGTGATTTATAATCTGGTTTCACATAACAAGAAATATATTGCAAGGGACTTGAATAATAACAATAATAATAACAATAATAATGAAGGGCAAGACACTGCAAACCTTTCCTTCCACTGTTCTTATTTTGTTAATGAATTAAACCAATAAATAAAAGAAGCTGTGCATGTTTCCACTCTGCTGGGTGCAAATACTTATTCTGAGATAAATAGATGAAGACAGTGACTTCCCTAAATATGCAAAATCAGGTTTCTAAACTGTAACAGTAGTTAATTTTACAAACGACATGCTAAATCAGTTGATGTGTATTGCCAGATTTAACTCTACAGTGATTTATGCTTTTTTTTTTCTGAAAAGAAATCTTTCCTTATCTTCTCTAACAATGAAATCAGATGACAAATCTGGAATGTATTTCCCCTCAATGTCATTTCCTGGCTGACTTCTGTCATGGTCTTGTAGCTGATTCCACTTTCAGCTGTGGTTATTGAAACAAGTGTAGTTCTAGTTCAAGATCAAGCTTAAGGACTGGAATTTTACACATTTCCACTTGAATTGCTGTTGGCTTCAGGGACAATAATTTGTGTATCACAGGTCCTAGAGCTTTGCACTTGGCTTTAAAGCCATTTTAAAGCTGATCCACTTTCAAATGGCAGCATTCTACTGTATGTAGAAATAAGGCACGCCTCATAAATGTTAGATATTGCCCTGAAATTTCCCAAATGTAAATGGTTCTAAGTGGAATCTATGCATAAAAATGGTATGATGTTTTAGGTAGAAGTGGTCCCTTATGCTTTATACAACTTTTCTTTGTTATTATTACAGAAACAGATGTCTCAATGGGGTCCCTATTAATGTACACAGTTAAAGATCAGGATTAGTTTGTTTAGCTTTACCTATTATCATTGGTAAAATACCTACCTGCTATTTTTATAAGTTGTTCTTGCTTAGAAAAGGGCTTTTTGGTTTGGGTTTGTTGTTGTTTTGGGGACTTCTTTGGTTTTTATTTGATTTTGGTTTTTTCCAGTGAAAGTTCTTAACATACAAGAAGACTACACATAGAATAAATATTCTTTTCTCATGCATATGCTTCTGATTTTTATTGGAACAGGGTAAACATTGGATTTCTTAAGTCATCAGTGAGAAAAAAACCTATTTGAAAAAGAAAGAGTTCAGGGGAAAAAGAAAAAAGAAATGTCTTTGTTAAAAATAAGCAAAAAAGCTTACTTGTCTATACTTGACCATCAAAGATCTCAGATCTGAGATTCCTTCTCACTTAGTTGAAAGAAGAGGGAAAACATTCACTTTCATATTTTAAAGTGTTTTGGGATATGCAGACCAAAGAGTCAATGATAGGAAGCAAGAAAGCAGGAACTTTACTTTGCCTCATGTATATTATAAATAAATCAAATAAACATTGCATGACTTCAGAGCTCTCAAAATCTATCCTTGTTCTGTGCAACTGTCTAATAAATCCTAACATGCTACAAGAAACCTCATGTTCTGAAACATAAAAATAAACAAAAAATACAGAAATGGCTTGTTTCTTCTTTCTTTAAGCCTTAGGGAAAATGCTAGTTCATCATGTCCTAAGTACCTACAGTCTACCTCACTAAAAGAATTCTGAAATTTATGTAGAGATGAAACCGAGAGTTTAAAGCTATGCAATGTATAACACTATAAAAGAAAATTTTTTTCCTATCTCTCATTCCCATTCCTTTCAAATTCATACTCCTATGGTACTTCTACAGCTTCCCAAATAAAGTTCCTCTGCAGATTAAGCAATCAAAACAAATAAAAAAAAAAAAAAACTTGGCAAGTAAATTGGAAGAAGACAGTCCTTAATCTGTTCATCAAGACGAAAATTACATGAGGTAATTTCTATATCTATTCTCAGACCACAGGGCTCATGCACATTCTCCTGGTTTATCTGAGTGAAAATGAAATTCTAGGCTACCATAAAATTATGGATTTCCTTTCTTGTCCAGTACATTTTTACAGGTTTTTTTATTTAACTCTGCCATGACTCCCTTTCTCATTTCAATTTTCTGCTTCATGAAAAGACTCTCTGCCCTTTTAATATCTCACGCTCTTCATTGGTAAATTTAGAAGTATTTCAGCATTTTCTGTCTCATATTCACTACATTTTCAACATTCACCTTGATTCTGTAGCCTTGGAAAGTTTATCTTTCCTCCAATGAACCATACATAAATTACTGCTTTTATCCATGTCCTCTCTTACTATACGTCACTTGCCCATGCTGCTTAACCAAACCAATTGAAAACATCATAATGTTATTTTTTAAAAATAAAAAGTAATGTAGCATGTAACTGCTTTCATTGGGTCAATATTGATATGGTTTTTTTCTGGAGAATTCCAAGATTACTAGACACAGTAGTTTTAAGTAGTTCACTTCCCATAATCTCCAAACCCCATATTTTTTACTGAAAACCAGAGAAGTCTTTAATATTTTTCACATTAAAAGCAAAAACACCATAATTGAATTATTTTTCTCATAAAACTCTTTTAAGTTAAAGAATTCAGTTTTGGATGGTGTAACTAATCTTTTTTTTTTAATTTTAAATTACTCTAATTAGGTTTTTATTAACAATAATGTAAATTAATATCTGAATGAGGGCCTACCTGCATTTTTACATTAATCACATAATGAAAAGTACAGAAAGTACAAAATTTATTAGTGTTGCACCCCGAGAGCAACATTTAGTTAATTCATACTGAAAGCATTATTTCTGTTAAGCAAATTAATTCAGTCAAAGATTACTTAATTTCTTCAAAGATGATTGTTGCAGAAATAATCTTTGTCAATAGAAATTTTAAATATTAATAGATTCTGACTTGACTGCCTTATCTTGGAAACCAGAAGTTATTAAGAGGATTTTAAAAGGATAAGACTATCCCTGGGACAATCCTTTCTCAGTGGGAAAGCTATCACAATACCACATTTGCATTCTCAGAGTAAGGTAAAATGGAGAGTCAGTATTTTTATTAGGCTAACTCTCATATTTGGGTAAAAAAAGTTTAAAAAGAAGTCTTGCAAGCATTTCTTTCTAAGAATTTGTACCATACATTCAGCTGTATAATAACTGCTGACCTTACATTTTATGACTATATGTATTCTAGAATCTCCAAGAAGAAATTGGGCCAGTTTAAATGTGGTGCTCAGTGTCTGCAAATCTTTGAGTACACTCACTGCTATCCATCGACCACGTATAGAACTTATGCATCTTCTTCAGAAGATTGCTTCAACATATGCTGAAGATATAGAGGTATCTATATCTTTGACAGCTAAGTTGGTTAAAATAATTCAAATGTTATACTTTTAAGTTTTATGTATGTAAAAGCACAATTTCTATGGCAATTTTAGGCTGGTACAGTGATTTTAAAGCTTGGGAAAACATAAAATCTAATCATTATGGCTGTGTAATTAAAATAATGTGACGCTTGGGATCATGACTGATGAAGCTTAAATTTGGGCTATATCTGAAGTTGACCAAAGGAATGTGAACAGCTACATAGAAGGTGTTATAAAGAGCCTTTTGGTGAGCAGAAGTCAGTTGAAAAATAAATATGTTTGAAGATTATTTTAGCTGTTATAAAATATGTGCATGCTTCTTGTGCCTCTTGCACACCTTGAAAAAAGAACATATAAGCATGTATAAGGCTGTGTATATTTTTTGGTAATATAAACATTCTTTGGAAACTTATGGTAGTTAACAGCCAAAAATAAGCATGTGACATTTCATGGAAATTGTAAATCAAATTTTCAGATTAGGAGTAATTTTTGCTTTACTTCAGAAGGAATAAGGAGATTAGATTCATAACACATTTTCTTTTTTTTCTCCAGAAGAACAGAATGCTCGCTGGAAGAGTACAGCAGGATTATTGCCTTCACACATTTGCAGATACTACTTTTGCTTTTTCTCAGGTAAGAAAGGATGGAAGAGTATAAGAAGGTTCTACTGAGGGTCAGGAAAGTCATAATACCATTTGTGGGACAGAACATTTAATTGGTGCTCTACTTTCACAGTGTCAACCCGGAACCTATTAAGTTAAAGGGTTTCTAAAACCTAGGAAGTCACACAGCATTTGTTTGAACAGAACTCCAAAGGTCTTGTAATTTTTTTATCCAAAAACATTCTGAAGAAATACAGAAATCAGATTTAATTTTATTTCCAAGTAACACAGTTAAACAGCTCTTAAAGCTAATTAAAATGTTTAATGCACTGAAAGAAAAAAGTACCACTTACATGCTGATGCAAGAAAAGCAGACAAAGAGGCACGAAATTTTTGAATGCTGTCACATTTGGCATAACACTTTAACTTCTCATTACTGCTGACATTTAAAAGATTTCTTCTTCTGTAAGTCTTCCTCCTTCCTTCCAAAATGCTAACAAATACATGAGTATTGAAAGGCTGTTTTATACATTTAATACAACTATCCGGAATACTGACTTTGGAAGGTAAATCAGACAAGAAAAAGCTGGCAGTGTGGAGCCCTCTTTTCCTCTACACAATATTTTAACACCAAAATCCCACAACTTCTAAACAGTTGTGGTGATTTTGAGTGGGGGAGAATTAATTTTCTTTACAGTGGCTGGTAAGGGGCGGTGTTTTGGATTTTGTACTGAACACAGGCTTGATATTATAGAGATGTTTTTGTGATTGTTCATCAGGGCTTACACAGAGCCAAGGCCTTTTCTGCTTTTTGCACTGCCTCACTGATGAGGGGGCTAGGGCTGAATGGGAGGCTGGGAGGAGACACAGCCAGGACAGGTGACCCCAACTGACCAAAGGGACATGGCATCATGCTCAGTATATAAAGTGGGGGTAGGAGAAGGAAGAGAGGGATTTTCTGGAGCAATAGTGTTTGTCTTCCTGAGTCACATTATATATGATGGGGCCCAGCTTTCCTGGAGATGGCTGAACACCTCATGGGAGCAGTGAATTTATTCCTTTTCTTGCTTTGCTTGCCTTCTTTCCCTATTAAACTGCCTTTATCTCAGCCGACAGTTTTCTAGCTTGTACCCTTTTGATTATCTTCCTGATCCACTAGTGGGGGAGTGAGAGAGCAGCTGCCCGGTGCTTGGCTACTAGCCAGGGTTAAAGCATGACAATAGCAGGTTTTTAGAACTTTGTGCCTTTCATTAATGAATTAGCTAGACAAAACTTTTCCTAGTGAAGCACTGCACACTCTGCTCAAAGCTTTTTATTCTAAAATACAGGACAGTTTTATTTCGTTAGGGCATTAAAATATAAATATCTTTGCTATAAATTGAGCATCACAAGATAGAGAACATAGGATTTCTTAAGAAATTGAATGTGTACAGTTCATTACATTTAATTTATTGCTAGAATAATTTTTATTAATGCAGAAACTAAATTACTGCTAATGGGGCAGACTGATATTCCCCTCTTTCCTAAATGAATTATGCATAGTATGCTTTGCCTTTGTTTTCTTTCTGGTAATATCAGAAAAACTATACAAGACTAAAAATGTTTTCATCACAAAATTGCTAAAAATTTTTTTCTTGTTTGATCATGATTTCTTTTTATATTATTTCTAGCTGAAAATTTATACCTGTCAGGACTTCTCTGTCAATTAGCATGATGAAAAGTCCAATATTTGGTCAGATAAAGCAGTGTGTATTTAAATAATAAGACAAGTTGATAAGTTTAATGAAATGATGTGTGACATTATTCAGAAAAGTTTCGAGTTAGAGGAAAGGTCTTCTTGTAATATTCTGAGATTTAAAGTTTTCTTCTGTTATCTCTAAAGGAATTAATACTTTGTTTGTCTTTCTTACAATTTTACATATAAAACCAATGAAAAATATAGATTAAAATATGACAATTTGAATATAAAAAAGTTTAATATATAGTTGAATATATAAAAGTTTCTAGATTTACCTTGACTATTCAGAAATAAGGTTTGAACCTTTGTCTTTCATTTATCTTGTAAAACTCCTAATGCTGGAGTCCTTTCTGATGTCTATTAATACATCAATAGAATTTGCTTGTTTCACAGTGACACCATCATATTCCTCTATAATACAGATATGAAATGACAGACATTTTAAAATAAAAATAGATTTTTTCTATAACAGTGAAACTCTGTTCTTTCTAGTTCAAGAATTAATTGTGATGACAAAAATTTCACATTTAGAACTGTAATAAATGTGTTGATACATGAACTAAAAGAGAAAATCTACTCTCATTAATTTATAGAAAGTGATAAATTGATTCAAATTTAGTGAGTGGAGTAGTATTGACAGAATTTGCTTTACAAGTTCCCTCTCTGCCCTGAACTGGTCTTTAAAATATATCCAGAGGGGAATTCCATTATCTATTTAAAACTAAGAGCAGAAGTATGAATTTCAAGGTCATACAATCTTTCAAAATTTGAATTCTCAGTAAAGGTTTCATACATTTTCTAATAAAAGATTGCAATTCTACAGCTGATATGGATTTCATTCTGTTGGCAGTATACCATATAGAGCAATAGGAAAGTTATTTTAAGAGCCATCATTTTATAAGGATCACAATCTGTTGAATCTTTATGAACTAATTTCTTTTTTAACATACATGGAAACCAGCAATAAACAAATTGCTTTTCTAGTTCTGAATTTCATTTACTGTTGGATATAAGCCTCAAAATACCTGATTGCATGTCCTAATTTCCTATGATATACATTAATCAGGAAATAATTAGTTTCACTCAGAAGCATCAGTATGTGCTCTCTCTCAAGCACTGGAAGTTTTTGCTTGTCCTTCAACCACTTCATAACTACCAATTCTTTTTTTCAGATAAGTTTCTTCTTTCTTGGTGGAAACACAACTAACATTTTGGAGACACGGACGTTCTTACTATCAGTACATCCTTTACAGTATTTTCTTTTTAACCTTAAAAAATGTTAATATCCTATTTCCATTTAATTTATGATTACTTACTGTTGCTGGTAAAATATTTTATTCTGGCTATTTATTTTTCATGTTTCAGTTTTTGGGATATTATATTTTCTTTTTCATTTCTCTCATAAATGGAATTTGGACCTCTTCATCTTCTAAATTAAATCTACAAAGTCTAAGAAGACTACCACAAAGACAGTGGAACTAGATAAGTATATCTTTCCCAGATGGTTCTTAAACCTCAAGATAAATTTGATCTCTTTTTTGAAATCTTTCCAACTTTTAAATTAATTTTATTTTCTTTTTAGGAGTATAGATCACAGAATTTTATTAATGGTTTCACCAATAATATCTTCAAAACTTATAACATCAATGCACTCTTATCTAAAACTTAGTTCTAAATATTTTAATTCTGTTTTTGTTTTGTTTGTTTTTTTTTTGCTAAGCAGAAAAAATAATTTATGTTTTTGATGGTATCATCATGGAAGATAATTATGTGTGTTCCACGTCTCTAAGAGTACAACATGAACTTAATAGTCCAGGAAATATTTATAACCTAAAAAAGAAGAAGTCACATAAACGAGTAAGAGACACCCTAAAGAAGGTTTATGAAGCATATCTAAATGGATTGAATAATAAAACAAAAAATGCTGCTGACAGAAAAACTGATCTTCTCATATTATGCTTTCATCTAAAAGGCTCATAGTTAGGAATTTTCCACTTATTCTTTTGCTTGTTTCTCAAAACAGAATATTTCTGATAGTTAAGCTGAGTGAAACCATTTTGTTTTACATTGACTAAACATTAAGGTGAATTTCTCTGGGTTGATACTGTGACTGAAAGAAATTATCCTGCAGAATACACAAGCCTCTGTTGTCTTTCAGGGCATGGACCCTGTACCCAGACATTGCATATAAACCACATGTATGTGTTAAGTTCTGCTTGTATTTTTGGGGCTTATTTTGAAAAACAAATAGCCAATGCATAATGAGAAACGTTGTCATTATTTGACCTTAAGCTCAATGAATTCTGTAGGAAAACTATATGACTCATGAAGTACTAGAACAACCATAGTATACAGATTTATAGAGGAAAGGTTAAACAAATTAATTCTGACTTACCTTGATAAATAAAATTCATTACTTTGATACTCTATGAAAGAGTAGGATTTTTTTATTGTTTATTCTGATAAATTTTGGCCTCAATTACTATGTTTTTTTTTTTTCTTTCATATGTGTTTTTCTTGTTTCATTTACCTGTAATTACTTCATAAGTTGCTTCTCTGTTCTATTTCCAGATAACATTTTGGAAAATTTTATGGCTGAGCTAGGTTGTAAAAGCTATTAAGATGCAGTTTCAGATTGTCACTGTGGAAGAATGCATCTATCAAAATTTTTGGGGAAAAAGCTTTTGTTCAGAGTTAGATGGAAAATAATATTATCTTTCTCTAAATCTTTCTCTATGAAATACAAATATATATTCTATTTTTTAAAAATGTATTATTACCAATTAGGTATACTTTTTTCATCTTGTATTTCATAGACAGCTGAGTGCTAACACTTTTGCATCCATACTAAAATGGCCTTTAAAATTTAAGGATTTAAAGACAGTTATTAAGAGGATGGGAAAGTCTACCTGTGATGAAAAATGACATCGTATGAGACACTGAGAAATTCCTGATGTTACTTTCTGACTTTTGTGTAGCATGTTATTTTAATATGCTAATCTAGCTTGGGAGTTTTCCAATTTATAGATGTCAGTTCCTTAATTACCTTTAAGTAGTCCATTAATGGAAAAAAAGAAAATACTTTTAGTCTCATTAAAAAGGTCCTTTGTCAACTTTCTGTTTTCCTTTAAATATTCTTCAGTACATTTGACCTTTCAAAGGGAACTAAGCATTATAGTTTCTACAAAAGGGCATTGTATCTGTCTGTGAGAATTTCTAGGAACTTTAAACAGGAAAACCTAAGTAAAGGTACAACAGTCCATATTATTTCAGCAGATTTTCAAAAACCATGTGACAAGGTGCCACACAAGAAAGCACTACAAAAAATGAATAATCCTAGATAAAGATAAATATTTAATAATCTCTCTAAAAGTATAGAGGATACCTAAAAGAAAAATAGATTATCATTATTATATTCCATCATAACAAAAGATTAATCATAAGGGATTTTGAGATTATATACTACTTTCATGTAGTTAAATATTTCCATCAATGATTTAGAAAAAATAATGTAATGGTGAGGAAAATATTCCAGGAAACAGATTTTTTAATTGATCAGCTCTACATAGACTAAAAAGAGTGAGAATGTTTCTACTAAATAGAAGTCAAGATCAATAAAAAAGAGAAGATTTACCCTATAACAGTTGAACTTTTCCTTAAAAAGCAAATGCTTTCAATATTTGAATTCACGCATTTGTATGTGTAGTCCTGAGCCTAAGGATTTGTCTGCTGCAGTTCTCTCGTCACTGGTACCTCCTAATATTTGGGAAGCAGAATATTGAAAAGAAATACTAACTAGAACATATGAGAGTAAATTTTATCATCATCAGTCGAACAGCAAAAGCTGACCTCTCAGACCAAACTCGAGCTGTCTTCAGATTAAAGCTCTAATCACATCAACAGCTATTTTTGCTAATGTAACATATGATTTTTTATATCACAGTTTAGAATAAGTTTAGATAAATTCACTTCA
>WBND01000547.1:228763-241804 GCA_013398595.1 Tychaedon coryphoeus
AAAGAAATATAAAAGAAGACAGATGTAGTGGCTTGCAGGACACTCAACTCTTTGCAATATAAAAATATTTGTGTGCTTCCAGTATTAGAATTTAAAATTAATGTAATTTCCTATAAAGAGATGGAAAATTAAATATTAAATTAAAAAAAAAAACCAACAAATTGTCTTTACAAGCCCACATATTTTACAGAAGAATGAGGAAGGAAAAGTACTAAGATTGGGATTTACATTTGTTTAACTTCAGCATAAGAAAGTATCTAGGCATAACTCACATTTTAGTAGTTGTCAATAATCAGCTCTACCCTGGGGGTAATTAACATTATTTATCTGCTTTAAAATGAAATTAATCACTTACTGGAAATGCCTTTCGTTAACTTGAAAAAGAGCTTTGATATGATTCCTTGACTATGCACTTTGGAATCCAAGTGTCTCTGAATCCTTTGACTTATCAGATCTGTGAAAAAAAAAATAAATCAGAACTTCAATTTTCTTATTGCAGTTGTATGAAACACAGCACAGCTTCTGATTTCAGATTAAGTAGATTTTAATTGCACTTTATGTTTACCTATTTATTTGTTTATTCTCAGAGAAGCTTAGACCATGGGAAGGAAAAAGAAAAAAATCTTCTTGGATTCTCCATTTTTTATTCACCTTTTTTACCTTACACAGTTTATAATGTTTTGTGTGAACATGGTTCTTATGAGAATTTTCTGCTATTGATCTATGCTGCATGACAGCAAGGCACAGATTCCAAGCCATTATCCCCCAGTCTACCTCTAGTATACACACTTGGTGGCACAGCCTGTAACACTGTCAGATTAGTTATGCACATTTAACCTACAACGATATTAAACTGCTTTTAACTGCACCCCAGGCAGATTTTTAACCTTGTCCAGTACACAGCTGTATCCTTTATTCTTTAGTTCCCTTCAAGAACTTCTGTAGTTCTTTCAACCAAAAGGAAAAAAAGGAAATGGAAGAAGACAGAGATATAGAAGGGACTCTTCTTTCCTGTAGAATTCCTGTCTGTTTGAGATACAAGGTTCCTGGAATAGATCAGACTCTTATTTAACTTTTCAGCTCCTATACAATGCATGTGATTGAATTATGGATACTTTCTTAATGCACAACTAGTGCAGAAGAGCTTAGAAAATATACAGCACTATTTGATAAACCCTTTAGCTAGAGTCAGTTAAATCTCTATCTAAAGGCAAGAAAATCTACAAAACTGTTGATTTAATGGAAGACAACTAAAGAAATAAAGAGTACAAAGTACATGAAAAAAATTCTATAAATGTGAATTTGTTGTATTGAAATATCAATTTTTATTTTATATTTTATTTTATCCATTGTAAGCATAACTTCATATGTTAAAAGAAAGTAATAATTGTAGCAAATAAAGGAAAAGCCCTGACATGGCTGTGTTATAAGATATATTATCTCTCATAATCTAGAATTTTAATACCCATTGACACACATAAATCTCATAAAACTTATTGTAACAATATTTGTGTTCACTCAGACTATAGTTTCTCTCCTTAATCAATAGTTTGTTCAGAATGCTTAACAAATTTTAAATGGCTTTTTCATACTCTCCAAATTCTGACAAGCAGGACAGATTTTTTGCTATCACAAAATATAGGAATATAAAGCCATGTTTGGCTTCATTTTTTCATCCAGTAAATAACCACTGTTTCCACTGAGCAAATGGGATGTCAGTCAGAAAAAGTGACTCATTTAATGGAAGGTGAGCTCACACATAGTATAGTATCTAAAATGCTGCTGTACACTCCAACCAGTTTAGTACCTAGCATTTAAAGTAGCAACATTTTATTGAAGTACTGTAATAACAACTTTGTTAACTACCCACAACTGTCACAAATATTTTCAGTCAACATTTTACTTCATGAAGCCAAGCTGTGTAAAACTTTCATTACAGAAAGCAAGTCCATGCAAAACAAGATTGTGTCGTGTTTCATTTGTGAATTCAGAACTCATCTCAGTTTTCTGGCAATATTTGGAGCACAGGAAAGATTTTGGTAATGCATAACTGTCCCTTCTAGTGAATTTATTTCTTTTCTTCCAAATTGTTGAAGATAAAACCATAGTGCCCATAAAGACTGACATTATTTTCTAGCTTATCATATGGTCTTGGAAAATATATTTTACTTTATTATATGATTAGCTTTCCAAAGCTTTCTGTCATAAGGAGGGAATGCGTCTAAATAAAGGCGAAAGGGGCACACACAACTGCCAAATATATCTAGTCATCTGGGAGAAATGTTTCCAGCCTCTTCCATTTTGAAATCTTGATTTCTGACTGCATTATCTGCTAATTTTTCTCAGTTGTTCTTTTGGAAACAAAAGATGAAAAAAAAGAAAGGCTGCAAATTTCCTGCCAATCAAAGAAATCCTTATACAAACCCCACTAGCATTTGGAGATGACCTTTTCTAGTTTGTTTCCTTAGAGAGAGGCTGACGACAATCTCTGGAGATCCTCTTTGAGAAACACAATAAGGAAAAATGGACATTAGGCACCCAAAGAAATAATGTATTGCCATTCATTTCCACATGGACAAGAATCTTTTCTAGGTAAATAATTTATGACACATGCTCTCTTTTAAGGGATGGAGTGAGTAAGGATGATTAAGAAAAACTTGTCAGTTCTTGGGTTTCAGAAGTTTTTTTTTATTTCTGACTTGCGCAGAGCTCTATGGCTTTCCACAGAGTCTGGTATTTACAATTATCAAAGTGTGTACATTTTTGCTGTTATTTGTGTGCATAAGTAATGCAAAGTGAGGGATTTGGCACAACTTTCACTGTAAATTCTGAATTTTTACCTAATAACTTGAAAATGAAAATTATTCTGTTTCATTTTTCTTTCAGTGTGTTTCTTTATAGTTGAACATATCCCTGAATTAAAAATAGATATGATGATGTTATTAGAATGATGGTGTTAAAAAAGAAAACTCAGTAATAATAATTCTTAGAACATGAAAAACTAAGAAATGGTAGGATATGCAAAGAGAAATGCTTTGTAAGAAAAACCTTAGTTAATGGTAGAATTTATCAATTTAACAAAAAGATATTTGGTCTACATTAAGGTTTGAGGAGTGAGAAAAAGTACCTTATAAATGGTCCTTTAAAAACATTTTTAAATCCTGATTGAACTTAGCCACTACTAAAGCACTCTGTAGGAACAATTACAGAGATGCAAGTAAGCCTTATCTACATCTTTATTTTTCCTCCATCCCTTCTGGTTCTTGCTCCTAAGTCAAATGTTCGTGAGCGAAACTAGAAATCTCTTTGCTCTAATAATACAATAAGTTAGAAAATAATAAGTATATGACCATTTGCCTATTCTTACTTAACACTGTTTGGGTTTTTTTCATAAAATAACTAAAAATTCTTTCAAAAAATCAGCATTTTTTGAAACTACTTTTATGTGACACTGGGTTTTGAGTTTGGTTTTGGTTTGGTCTGGGTTTTTTTTCCATTCTGAGATAGATTTCAAAATGTTCACAGATATCCATATCAAAATGTTGCTACCTTTTGAATTATTTTGATTTATCTCTATTCTTCTACCTAATTTTTTAGGACCTAGGAGACTAATCAGAAAATATATCTATTGGAAAACTACGCAAGCAAAAGTTACATATAAATAATCTGCTAGTAAATTTTAATGGCTTTTATTTCTTATTTCTCACAGAATAAATTGGTTTGGTTTTTTGTTTTGTTTTGATTTTTTTAAACCCAGCAACAAACAATGAGCTCTACATATGTAAATGTATGAAAACAGTATCACGCTAAAATTTTAATGAAGGAAAATGTGATTTGGAGGAGGGCAGGGCAGGGATATTAGTGAATTCAATAGGGTTGGAATAAGAGTAGAGTTTTATGCTTCCCATTTCCTTCAAGTTTTCCCGAAATATGACTATATGAAAGGGATCTTCTTTCAATTTCCTTTTTGGAAGTAGAATTTTTTATTTCATTGTCAAAATAATTGCCAAGAATATTTCATTCGTATAACAGAAATATTTAATTTTTGTATAACAGAAATATTTAAATTACCAGTGCAACTAACATTATAATACATATGTAAAATCCCCAGAAATATCCACTGTAGTTTTTCTATATTTACTAATTTTGTCTGGATAATTTATTTCTTTTGATTAATCCTAATAATGTGACAGACAGACAATGGATATAAGGACACCAGTAGGCACTACTCTGAGTAGTCTTCTGTGGTTCAATCAAGAATGTACTACTGTTAGTCCAAAAATTCAAGTGTGCTGTAAATATTATCAAACTTGAAGAAAATCTCAAGAGAAGCAGAAGAGATATCCTTGACCTTTGCTTAGTGCTCATAATTATATTAAATTGCAGAAATCTAATTTCTTGGGATATTTCATACCAAAATCAAGAGCAACGCAGTAGATTTCCTTTAATTATGGAGCTTTGTGTCTTAAATTAATTTGTTATGTATTCTGAAAAATCAAAGATTCTCTGTTATCCCTATAATTATCTCCAATATCTTCAAAGCTAACAGATAAAAGTAGCACTTTAAAACTTGAAGAAAATAGAGTTAATTATTGATGCAAATACTGAACTAAAATATATATTAGAAATTATATAAAACTCCAATATACTTGTGGGAAAAGAATGTCATTACAAAATTTATGGAGGAAAAACAAAATCAAATCCTCCCTTCTCTATTGGATCAGAGGTCCACAGATATCTAAATAGTAAAAGTTTAAATAGTCATCGAAGCCAGAGCTATGTGGGATACTCATCTTCATTTAAGGGTAAGGAATCACAGTAACTGTAGAGTGGGATAATAACTTTCATTAATTTGCATACGGTAAGCCATCTGAAAATGAGATCACAATGTTACCCATTCCTAAAACATAACTCAGGATTGACAGTACAAGAAAATGCATCTTATGGGTAGTTTTTATTCACAGGAGTTTTTCTGGCCTGCCTTTCTCCCTGTATTGCACCTCTGCTCACACATTGAGCTAGTTCATGGGGCAAAGTCACCAGAGGAATGGGAATGCATGTCTGGATGTAAGGAGAAGAGGAACTGAGCCGCATATTCCAGTCATACAGCCAGGCTTTTACACAGATCTGAAGTGGGCAATGCAACTTACATTCCCCCACTCTTAGTTAAAGTTGTAAAGATTAGACCTGGTTGGGAAAATTTTTGTTTTGTGGGTGGGATTTTTTAGTTTGCTTGTTCTTGTTTTTGGGGTTTTTTGGTATTATTATTTCCTGTGGGAGCAACTAATATGCAGTAAAGGCAATGAATCAAAACATATGAGAGGAGAATGATCCTTCTTTCCGCAGAAAAGTCAGTCATTTTGTTATTCCCCTACAAATACCTGACTGCAGTTCAGGTTCACTTCTCTGTTTGATCCCCAGATCTGTACAGATCTAAGCTCCAACCCATAAAATAATGTACGTACACCCTTCTAAACACATATATGGGAGTCTACTCCTGTGCAGAGGATGGGTGTGATAAACAGGGAGAGCATGAAAGAGAAAGAAAAATATCCAAGCCTATAAAGAGAAAAGTGGGACACTGAGCAGAGTACAACTGCCAGCAGCCTACAAGAATAGCAGGTAGAAAAGATGATTTTTCCTTAAGGTAGTAATTAGGAGTGGAAGAGCCAGCTGTGAGAGAGAGCTACTCATGGCAGACTTTTTTAGAACACTGTCCATCAAGCTTTCAGTACCTTATCCCTTCTCTTTATAAAATTATTCATGAGCACTTTCTTACACACATACATATACACAAAAGAAAAGCTGGTAGATTTTCATAACAAAGGATTTAATCCTAAAATAATTTGTGCATAAATAACACCGTACAATGTTGTTAATTTCTATATTTTCCCACAAGTGATCAGGTAAGTTTGCAAGCAAAAGAGCCAATTGTTCAGGAAGCTATTATGATAATTTTCTATCATGTTCTGTCAAATTACCTTGGTCTTCACTGCAAAAGTCTTATTTATGTATTCAAGGTCTTTCACTGCAAAAGTCTTATTTATGTATTCAAGGTCTTACACAAATAAAACACGGCAGTTCTGCAGACTTTTACAGTGGATTTTAGTGAAAGGCTGGTACTCTGAAGAAATTAGAGTCAGTCAAAAAAATCTCAGATTGTTTGAATATTTTCAAACTGATTTTGTTCCAAAACTCACAAAATGAAATATTAATAATTATATTTTTATTTAATTTAATTTATTATAGATAGATAGACAGACAGACAGGCAGATAGATAGATAGATAGATGATAGATAGAACTGCATCTTCATAAACTGGAGGATTGAAATACAAATACAGATGTCCCTAAAACAATACCTTTTATAAAATTAGAAGTAGTCGGACACGCTGACATTAATTTTGCATGAAAAAATTAAAAACCCCACAATATTTAAGGATGATGAATATGACTGCCTAGTAGAATCATTCATGTTTGATTACATATCTCCTAGTGATGATGTTTGTCACTCAATAATATCTTCAGTAGACAATATTATATATTCATGGTTTTGGAGATTGCATCTCTTTCTACTGATCAAAGTATTGAATCTTCAACAGAAATTAATGACAGCTAATCAAATTTACATAATTTGGAAGAAAATAATTCTTAAATCTTATTTTTTCTCTTTACTTATTAAAATATCAGATTTTTCGATGCTTACTTGTGACTGAAGCACATGCTCTTTTCTGAATTTTGTAACTTGTGCGTAGGTAACCAGCAGTGGGTCATGCATAAAATCTGCTCAGTTATGCAGTCTTCATTTTGTGAGAGGTTGTTTTTTTTCTTAGTAATCAAGCCTCCCTCTCTGTCTCTCCAAAGCAGAAGTTTCTAAATGAAATAGACAGTCCTCCTGAAGCAAATTTCTTGCTTTTCTGAAAAACTGATTCTTGTTTCTGTTGTGATGGGTTTTCCTCCAAGAATTTCACAAGGATTTGTTGATTGAATAAAAAAAAAATTAAAACAATATCAATACCATGTTAAGCATACTCACTATTGTAATGTCTAAATAATATAGATATTAGTTTCTCTTTCCATTGGCCTCTTGCTCAGGAATTTTTTAAAATGTACATTAAAATGAAATCTGAAAATTAAAAATGCACACCTTTTTCATCTTATTTATTAATTTTCAGAATAATCCACCAATTAATCTCTGCCAGAGTTGAGTGTCTGTTAGTGGGAGTTCACAGATCTGAAACAGATCACAGAGAATTTTATAGTAAGTTGACCAATTAAAACAGGAAGCTTTTCTTGGGGATTCATTTCTCTGTGCTTTATTATTTTTCTGTGCTTATTTGCTCATAGCTGACTGATGTTTCTGTGAGAAAAGTATAATGGGGATCTTTTGAAGGCACTTTTTTTACACAGACAACACTGTGGGAATGATTATACAGTCATAAAAATATGCTAAAATATCTTCCTCATGTCAAGGGACACTTTCTGCAAGTGCCAGTCAGAAGAACCTGTCATGGCTTCAAGATCTGTTTTTTCAGTTGGCAGGGAGACAGCACAACACATCATAATGTGACAGTCCCCCTGGGGGGCCCAAAATGTGTTCAGGGATTTTACTCCCTAGGATAGCAAAACAGGCTGTTTTAAATGCTATTAAGGCCATAACTCTGACACAAGACCTGATTTTCCCTGTCTCAACCAGAACTCTTAAGTGGAGCAGTCCAATTCAATCTATTGAAAAGGCCAGTTCAGGGAAATAAAAAAATTCAAGAGATATTTTAGGTTGTGGTACTCAATCCCAAAGACAGTTGGAGTCAAATGGATTTTCAATTACCAAGTATCACTTGGTGCACTGTAAATACTGTATAGAAATAAAAATGGAATTAAAGTTATAGTAACTAAGAAGGTCATGAGGAACGATTTGCCTTAAAATGTCATCTCAGAATCCCAAATAGCATGATGTCAGAAAAATTCAGGTGTATATATTCCGTCAAGTTCATAACACTTCCTGCAAATAGCTTAGGAAACCTCATTATAACTTTAACTTTTTCAGGTGATAGAGGTCATATTGTACAGCTTTTTGAAAACAGCAAAAAGTCTTGAGGAGAAAAACTGCATTAAAACTGCTGATCTATCTTTTCGTAAGATCATCAAGGATTTCAACGCAGAGATACACAGAATAAATTGAATAGAAGGGAAAAAATAGTCTGAAGTATAACAGTACTAAAGAAATTATGTTAAAATACAGTACTAAAAGAATAATTTAATAAAAACACTGTACTTGGATGAAGTGACCAAATGAATTAGTGTGTTTAGTTGAAATATATGTTCTGTCTGTGATGTTGCAAGATTCTCACCTGAAATAGGTCCCTCAATTTAAATAACGTTTTATTTTCTGATGAACTAATTTTTAGAGCACTTTTTCTGCAGATTACTCTGGAGAGACAATTATCCTGAATTGTTACTTCCCTATGTTACATTCCTTTTTTGATTTATGGTTCTTTTATATGCTATATCTCAAGATGATTATAATGGACTTCTAGTCTAAGAAATAGGAGGTTTGAGTGTTAGTAACACTTTGCTTTTCCATTTTGGTCTCTTTTTCAATGTAACCAATGACTATACAGAATTTTTCTCTTTCTTTAAACCCACATAGGGAGTCCAAAGTCATCTCCTGGCCTGAGGGGGCCCAGGGCACCACACTTCTCCTGGCTGTGATTGTGGGGTACTGGTGTAACTCTGCTGTAAGCCCACGCAATTTTATTTTGCTTGACTCCAGGAGGTTTTTCCCTCTGGACCCAAAGGAACATTGGATGACTGTAACACCAAAGAAAAGGGTTAGGAATTGAAAGGATTTTGTCTTGTAGTGAGCCTTCCTTCTGTTATTAAGGACCATTTGTGTTGGCATTGTTTGTCGAAGTCTGTCAAGAGTGATGCCTCCCTTCGTCTAGTCTTACACTCTTGTAATTGAGATAGCAACAACTACTTGTTTTATCTTCATTACACTGCTGAGATTCTGAAAGCAAAGTTCCCAAAAATAACCCTTTAGACTAGCATTTGGATCTACATATATGTATTGAAGTCAGTGGTAAGAACAGATTTTAAATTCAACAAGCAGTATGGGGTGAGGTCAGGTACAGAAGTAGACACCTGCACTTGGCCATTTAAATTACCTGCAATACAAGGACAAGACTGAACATAAATTCTTAGTGGCATTTGAGATGAGATGCCTTCACATATATACATTGTTTGAATTTCATCTGACCATACAGAAAGCATGATTATTTCCAACATCTTGTGTCATATATTATATAAGAATATATGTATATATGTATATATGTATATATGTATATATGTATATATGTATATATTTGTATATATTGTATATATTGTGTATATATATATATATGTTTGTGCAACTGAACCAAATTCAAGGCTTGCATTGGCTGCAACAGGAGCTTAGATATGTTGACATCTACATGTGCATGGACTACATAATTTCAATAACTTCTAAGACTTGACATGACAGTGATGTTTGCCTTATTTTAAAATTGCATCAACAATTCAAATTCACACATTAAACCTTCATAGTTTTCACTTACTCTTTTGCTTCCTTCATCCAGATTTATTTTGGGTGAATTTTTTTACCCTAACACGTCTTTGCAAACAATGTGTCTCAAGTTATCTCCTGGATATGTAAATGTGAGCATTTGTCATTAGCTCTAAACCTTGCCAGAAAGTGTGAGTCTGAAAAATGTGTGATGACTCTAGGGTTCTGATGGATCTCTAGATGCAGCAGGTAAGGTGTCGGTAGTTTACAAGATCTGCTGTCCCCTAAGGTCTAGTTTTTCAAACGGAGTGAAAGAAAATGCATCAGCTGATGTCATGAGTTTTAAAACATATATTGAGCAAGAAACCTTTTGGAAAGTCAAATCATCAAATTTGTAGACCCTGGCCTCACATACAGGCTTTGGCTAACTTAGAAATTTAATGGTAAAAAGCGTAAGCAGATTTAGATAAACTTGAATGTCTTGCTCTAAAAATCCTGAAAGACTGTCATGGAACTTAGCACAAATTCCTAAAATATATTTTATCTAGCATGTTTAAGTTTTGAATAGGATGAATTTTTTTAAGACAAAATGTTCATAATGTGATTGCCTATATGTAGCAGTGAGAATTACAACCAAAAGGTGGCAGTACTGTATGCATTAAACATTGAGTCTGTAAGATTACTAAAGAATCACAGACTATACTGAATTGGAAGGGACCTATAAAGATCATCAAGGATAACTCCTGACCCTGCACAGGACCATCCCCAACAGTCACATCATGTGCCCAAGGGCATTGTCAAAACACTTCTTGACCTCTGTCAGCTTAATGTTGTGACCACTTCACTGGGGAGCCTGTTCCAGCATCCAACAGCCCTCTGGGTAAAGAACGTTTTTCTAAAATTCAACCTAAACCTCTCCTGATGCAACTTCAGGCAATTCCCTTGAGCCTTGTCACTGGTCAGCACAGAGAAGTATCTGTCCCTCCTCTTCCCTTCATGAGGAAGTTTTAGCTGCGATGAAGTCTCCTCTCAAGTCTCCTCTTTTCCAGGCTGAAGAAACCAAGTGACCTCAGCTGCTCTTCACAAGGCTTCCCCCCCAAGCCCTTCCACATCTTTGTTGCCCTGCTATGGACACACTCTAACCACTTGAAACCTTTCTTATGTTGTGGTGCCCAAAGCAGCCCCCAGCACTCAAGGTGAGCCTGCCCCAGCTCAGAGCAGAGCAGGACAATCCCTCCTTTGCCCAGCTGCAGTGCTGTGCCTGACATCCCCAGGACAGGTTTGGCCCTTCTGGCTGCCAGGGCACTGCTGACTCATGTTCAACCTGCCATCAACCAGGACCTTGAGGTCCCTTGTTGTGGCAATGCTTTCCAGCCCCTCATTTCTTGGTCTATACACACAACCAGGGTTGCCCCAGCCCAGGTGCAGAATTCAGCACTTGTCTTTGTTGAACTTCATACATTTGTTGATTTTCCAGTTCTCTAATTTGTCAATGTCTCTCTGCAGGGCCTCCCTGCCTTTGAGGGAGTCAAGAGTTCCTTTCAGTTTTGTATCATCTGCAAACTTGCTTAAAACCCCCTTCCAGTCCTGTGTCCAAGTTATTTATGAAGATGTTAAAGAGCAGAGGATTGAGGATGGAGCTGTGTGAAACCTCACTAGTGACAGGTCACCTGACTCCTGCCACCCCATTCACTGTAACCCTCCGTGCCTAACCTGTGAGCCAGTTTCTCACCCATCACATGATGTGTTTATCCAGCTGAATGCTCCATATATTGTCCAGAAGGATCCTGTGAGAGAGTATCAAATGCTTTGCTGAAACCCAATTACTGTTGTGAAGGCTTATATACACATTGCTACATGTACCGTGATTTAAATATGTTGATGTGTGTTTATACTGTCTTAACTGGTTTTTGATTATGAACGAACAAGAAGCAGAAATTCCATTTTTCTGTGTTACTTTAATGACTTTATACTTCCATTAAGTTTTTTAAAGTCACAGGCCAAGCCAAAAATATGTTAATACATATATCGTGAGAAAATGGAATAAATGGGTAAAAGTTAAATAAAAATTTTCTTCAGAGAAGTGTAGTGAAACGTAGTGGTTGAAATATTCTGTATCTCAGAAGATTTATCAATTTTGAATAGGAAACATTGTCCTAAGAAAGTTGTTTAGACTTGGGATAGCCGCTCCATATTCTTCTTCTGTATGTTTACTGAACATGTATTTATTCTTTTGCAATAAAAAGGAAATATTAGTTTCTGACAAGACTTATGACCTAAAATCAATGAATAAAATTAACTAAAGTTAATACATATAACCATTCTGGATCAAAATAAAAAATTTGTATTACATTGCCTTTTATTATTAAGAAACTAATTATTTATTTAAAACTTCTAATTTCAAGAAATAGAAGTGTCAACATAAACTGTAAAATATGAACTTAAATGAGTAACAAGCACTAAAAATGGACAGGCTGAACAGCATAGCTTCCTAGTATTCCAGAGTGAAATTCACATGACATATCTCTGGGATCAGAGTTAAGCATATTTATCTTACACAAATGTCTTCAAAAAAATAAATAACTCTTAAAGTTTTTCAGTCTAGTGTGAGATACGTTACATGAAATTAAATTAAGAATTTGAAAGAATACTATTTAACATTTAGTTTTGTGTAATTTATTTAAAATTTTCCTTTGTTATTGAAACTTATCAGAAGTAAAGATGTCTTGCTCTCTTGGTATCTTTTATCTTTCTTACTGTATACTGCAAGTGTTTTTCCTCTTTCTCAGTAGGTATTTCACACTGCTAATTAATAGCTCCCTAGTTCATCTCTGCGCCTCAGTAGCCTCACCATTTACTCTGCATAAATGCAAGTTTACTGCTTTGAAGTCAGTCAGCATTTTCCCTCTGAAATAAGTTCTTGGTTCCGTGAATGGCCTACAAGAGGGCAGCTCCCATTGTGAAATTTTGATGAGTCGTAGCTGGGACTTGACCCTAACCAACCTCTGAGCTGTTGTTCACAGTCACAGAAGGCTTTCAACCCCTAAACTCCCCCATGTGTTGTCATACTGCTCTTTTGAAGTCAGAGAAGCACTTCCCTTACAATGTCCACTATGGTGACTCAGACACATTATTTTAGATGCTGTGAAATAGAAAAGCAAACGTGTTTTGGAGCCATGGAGGACTCAAGGAGACTCAAGGCCAAGTGCTGTAGGTGTAACCTGACTGCTCAAGTAGGGGTTAAGCTTGAGCAGCTGACCCCATCAGTCTGTGCAGGCTGGCCTCCAGGTCAATGATCAGGTCCAATAGAATATAAACTTAGAAAAATACTCAGAAACACAATAGTGTTTTTAATTCCCCTTTCCTGCCCCTCCACAAAGCTAGAATATTTTTCTATGACATTTTTGAAATCAAGCAAGTTGTGATGGATACACTCTACATCATATTAAAATCGCTTTTGCTGATACCTCTGATACGGATTCTTTAAGCCAACCAAATC
>WBND01000547.1:253069-313865 GCA_013398595.1 Tychaedon coryphoeus
GTGTCTGTTTTCCTTATTATTCAATTACATGATGGTAATTTAAATACTCCAAACTAGAGTATGGTAATGAGCTCTTCAGGGAATTAAACTTAAATCAGCCTGGTAACTGAAACTAGTATAGAACACAGCAGCTCACATATCTGCTGACATATTGTTTTGATATCCTATTATACCTTTATGCTCCCTAGATCTCCTGATGAAGATGTTGGTATTGCTGATTTTGCCTGAAGAGCTGAAGGTCCGGATTTTTCAATCCGCCCAGAGCTGTCACCTATGTGCTGGGATAAATTAGAGATCATCAGAGAGTTGATGAATATGATAGAGGACCTGTAGAATACACCTTCTCTTGGTGCAACCAGTGATCTATCAGGATGACCTCTGGCATATTAAATGGCAGAGTATATCTTTCTGTTCTTTCTTCATGGTTACATTTTAGTTTTGGTTTTGCTACTCTGTGAATCTTAGGACATGTGCATCTTTTCCTCAAATCATGGACAGCAAATTTCAACAAAACACTGACATGTCACAAGCCAGAGCTACCTTTTAGTACAATGAAATATCTTCCTGTTTCCAGAATTCAATTGTATCACCCTATTTTCCATTAATAATGTTCTAAAGTTCTGTCACATTGCCAATGCCCCTTAGTTTTGTATGACTGGTCCTTCTGGCATGCCTTTTCTCTTGCTATGTTTCTTTTTTTTCTATATTATCTCTTTTGGCTGGTCTTAAATATATTATGCTTGTGTGTGCTTTGCCTTGCTTTGCTTTCTGAGGCTCATATACATAGATTATATTTATGTCTATTTAACCTCAGGATTTGCCACATATATTTCACAGCATAGTTTTCTACCAATGTTAGTTTTAAATGTCTGCAAAGCAAATAATAATAATAATAAATATGAAGAACAAATGATAAAATGTCACAGTTGTTTTCAGGCACATTTCACATAAAATAGTAAATGTGGAAGCTTTAAAAGACTGTCTCAAAAACATTAGGTATAACCATGTTTCTGCCTTCTGGGCCAAACTATTCTAAGCAGTTCTGTTCCAGCACTGATTTAATAGTCCTCCTTCCCCCCTTCCCCCCAAATTTTGAATTGTCATTGTCACTGATACTGTAAAAAACTACCAGAATTACCCAATGGCTGGTGATCCAGTGCTCCCAGAACTTTTAATTTTTGCCAAGAAGTCTGTGTATTTTTCCCAGGTAATTTTCACCATCTTCACCAGTCTCTTCTTGAGCTACTTATATTTGATTCCTCACAGCTGAGGCACACAGTCAGGAACAGAACTCAAATGAATGATCAATTGCTGAAGTACATTTTATGACAAGATTAATTATTTCTAGGAGTGCCAATTCCTTAAAGTTAATCTGAATGTTTTGCTTGGATAAAAAATCGACATTATAGATATTTGAAGCGATAAGCATGTTCCAAGACCTTTTGAAAACCCTTGAGGCTGAAGTATGCCAGACCCAGTTGACATTCTGTCTTTATAGCCAGGAAATTGGTAAGAATGTCAACTGCGCTGCACATCTCCAATATCTACACAATAGATGACATTTCAGGAAAATTATGTATTTTTAAGCTCTTAAATTATTTTGGATTTTCAGATTTTCTGGGGGATGGGAGGAGAAGATGAAAGTATGTTTGCATTTAATTTAGACTAGATTCAATCTTTAAATAAATGCATTTTCACATTAAAATATTGAATTTTATTAAATTCTTATAATATCACTAAATCGATTTTCAGAGTTTCTCATTTCAGCTATAAATAATAGCTTTATCTTGAAAAAGATTCAAAATAAGAATAAATAAATAAATAAATAATAGCTTTATCTTGAAAAAGATTCAAAATAAGAATTTTCTCAAACCTATAACAAGTAAGCTTTAGGGCCTTTTTTTTACAGAAATATTGTTGATTTGTGTTACCATACTATTCCAACAGTGCATGCTAGACAGTTTTCTTAGACTAAAAATATCTAATAAATAAACAATTTTTATTTTTCATTTCATATGAAATAGAGAATAAAGATTCATATATATATATATATATTTCTCTATTGTCCATTTGAGGCAAAGACGACCATTTCAGTAATTTAATTTCATTTCTGTCATGGTGACAGCAAAGTCACATAGCCTTATATTAATGCATAAGACAGAGAAATATTCTATTTCAGTTTGTGCCAAAGTTCTGCAAGAAAGAAAAACAGGCAGTTAGAAAGTTAGAAACCCTGGGCATTACCACTGTTTTTATCTCTATTTCATCAAACTGACAACACAGTCACAATCCTTTTAGTTACAGCTTACACTGCATTTGTTGTGAAAGTTCTTGAGTGTTTTGGCAAACTGAGAATGCTCAGCATGAATTTCATCTAAGTAAAAAATCACAGTGTGACTTGGCATTAGGCACTGAGCCCTTTTTAAAAGAAGAAAGGGTACTAGTATTCTCAGTTTTTCAAATAATACAACCAAAATACATTTTAATTTTACTGCTTTCTATGCAAAAGCAAACTATAAAATAAAGGAAATAAGAACAAAAACAAGTCTCTAGACATCATCAATCTCTAGAGAGACTGATATCAGTCTCATCAATCTCATCTCACCCATCTGAACAATGTGTGAAGGCATAGCTAGAGAAGTTGCTGAAATCAATGCAAATTAGTACTTCTTGTGGTAAAATGTGATTGTACTGCACAGCATCATAGAATTGTTCAGGTGAGGAAGAACCTCTGGAATTCTGCCAGTTCAGTGTTCACATTAAGAGTAGGATGATTTACAGTAGGCTACTTAGGGCTGTGTCCAAGTTGAATTATAGATGTCTCCAGCAAAGGAGTATCCACAACAAGTCTGGGAAACTTGGTTGAGGGTTTGACCATTTTACAGCAAATTTTTTTTCCTTTTGGTTACACATGATTTCTTGTATATAAATTTGTGTCTTATCCATTCACTGAATACCATTGAGAGATTATTTTCT
The DNA here is from genome assembly GCA_013398595.1 of Tychaedon coryphoeus. NCBI lineage: Eukaryota > Metazoa > Chordata > Aves > Passeriformes > Muscicapidae > Tychaedon > Tychaedon coryphoeus. The sequence goes on from WBND01000547.1 coordinate 256,046, forward strand.
TCTTCCTGCCCCCAGCAAGCTATACCCCATCAAGTATTTAGATACATTGGTAAGATTTCCCCAAGCCTTCTCCTCTCTAAGCTGAGCAGTCCCTGCTCTTTCAGCCTCTCCTCATGTATCTGATACTTGAAGTCCTTAATGATCTTCATGATCCTTTGCAAGATTTATATCTTTATATCCATGTCTTCTACCTGCTGAGGAGCTCAGACCGGGACACAGCATTCCAGAGGTGGCCTCTTCAGTGCTGAGTTAAGAAGAATAATTAACTCTCACATTTTCCTGACAATGTTCGTCCAAATGGAGCCTAGGAAGTTGCTGGCCTTTTTTTCTGCAATAAAAAATTGCGGGCTAATTTTCAATTTTCTGATCATCAAGCTTTTCTTCAGCTGTTTTGTGGTACTCATGTACTCATGTATGCACTTATTTCTTTCCACGTACTTCGAACTTCCTTTTGCTGAAATATTTGGCATTATTATTGGCTGTTTTCTCCCTCCTACCCAAGCAGTTCTTGCTTAAAATTTTTAATGTTTTGTTCTTTCTTTTTATTATTTCATAATTTCTTTAGCTGCATCTAATGTAAAAACTATGTAATCCTGTCCACAATAAATTTAGAAAATGCACACTATGCTTCAATTAAAAAATCTTAAATACTCTTTCCAAGAACTTTCTTTTTATGAGAAATGTTAATAGACCTACAGTACGCTATCATCTGATCTTTCAATGTGCATTGGTTCCTCGAGACAAAAATGGATGCCTTCGGAAGTGTTAGGCATAACAGGGCAAGAAAATTCAGTGATCAAGTTGTTAGGATCCTTTTACAGAGAAACCCCTCTGCCTGAATTAAGGTGCAAACACGGCCATATGACAGTTATATGGATATTATTTAACAAAACAATGTGAGGTAGAGAGATGGAAATAGAAAAGGTAGTGAGGGAGAGAGACAGATGGATTAAGCGGAGAATAGTCACCATCCATGGATCTAGTGGTGTCCCATTGGTTCTTCTCTAGCCTGTGCTTCTCAGAGGTGGGGGGTTGTTCAAAACTCTTCACTTGTGATACATTTTAGTTAACAGAGGAATTAAGTTTATTGCCTACACAGTTTTCTTACTCTATTGCTTTAAGTTATTCCCCTGACTCTAATGTTAATCAGTCTCCATGTTCATTATTTCTTTTCTTTTTAGTCCGTGGGTTTCCTGAGTTAGTGGTTAGTGGTTGTGGTCTCCCCCAGCTGGAATTACCTTCTACCCATTCTGAGCTGATTTCAGCACAGATGCTGAGTTGGCTTTTCTTGTGGCCCATAAATTCTTATCCTTTTTGTCCCATATTAGTGATACATTCTTCTCCCCCAGGTTTGTAAACCACAACTTTAGTCTGAGGTAATGCTTGGACAATTCTATCACTTTCATCTTATCTCAGTTCTTGTCAAGGTGCCTTAATTTACAGTCTAAGTTCCAGGTATCCGTATTTGGGGCAGGAGGGGGTCAGATGACATCTGTCCCATAACTTGGGGTGATCTTTGTTTGACCAGCGATGTGCATGCGAGCAGTTGTTCCTTTACAAATTTTGCCACGGTGGGAATGTTTGTCTGGCTGCAGTACCCAGGTTACACTAACCAGATCTCACCTCTGCCACGCCTGAAGTCAGCACTATCCCATCACTCCATTCTGTGCTTATCTCATGGCAAAATCCTTCTGAGGCCTTAACAGTGTTTGAGACATGCAAGTGTTCTCTTTAAGTCCTTACACAAGTATTTTTTCCTTTCTGTCAAGTTTATTCCCACCAGAAAATTCCTAATTGGCTTCTGTGTGCTAATATATTTGAGAGATACATATGTCATACATATAAAGGTATGCATTTACATATGCATACAGACACATACATATATTCATAAATATATTTAAGACTAAATGGATTTAACTATCAATTATCAAAAATAAATACCATATGATATAATAGATTTATTGCAGATAATATAATAAATGTTTTTAATATATTTATTGCATATTTAATATGTTTTCAACAGTCCTTTCTCTGCTTAACAGTAAAATGGGCAAGGTATCTCTAGCTGTATTCAAAAATTATTAATACCGAGAGTTTTCCCTAATACTTACTATTTAAGAGTATATAGAAAGTTTCCTTCCCTATATCTTATTTTACTCCCTTTATTTTATATTAAAGTGGTTTTAATATTAACTTGATTCATTCTCAATGCAAGTTACTGATGGTTGTAATAAATATTCATCAATGAAGCTGTGCAGCTACAAATCCATCTCCACTCTGTCATACAGCAAATAGTTAAAATTACTGTATATTAATATTCGTATCATATGATGGCTTTTTTTCTTTTTGGAATAGTGCTTCGCTAATATTAAGAGGTCATCCAATACAAAGAGTTTGTTGATAGAACGTTGAAATCTTTTTTGCTATGCAAATATTTTCATAAAATATCTGCATTATGAACAAGCTCCTATTTTTCAAGGATATCAGTGAAAATAGTTCTGTAATTCAAAATTTATGACATGTTTATTTTTCAACTGTGTTGTCATAGTCATCACTTTAAGAATACATTTTGCAGATTTAATCTGTATATTTTTAGACTTCATAACTAAATCAACTATAAAAATAATACATTCTCGTTTTTTTTTTTCTGTTAGTATATAAAACCTCGAACAAAAAATATTTCCACTGTATCACACTCTTTCAAGCAGCACTTTTGAAATAGCAGAAAATTATTCTTTTCTGTCTGTGGTTCATTGTTCTCTTCAGACATTTCCTACTAAAATTAACCAGAACGGGCTCCATTTTCTATCTATTCAACTGCTTTTATTAGATTATATCATGCCTCTTCCCTCAAATTGCTCAAGGATTCGTCACACAATGAAAAGAAAACCCTACAGCCAAAAGTTGTGCTGCTGTTACAGTGACATCTTCTATCACACTGTCTTGCTAACCTCTACAATTTTGTTGTGCTGGCATCAGAGCAGGAGCAATTATTTTCTCTGTATGGACATGCTGAAGGCCACTGTGAAGTCTCTGCAATACCTAACTTCCATGTATAAAGTTAATGTAAGCAAAACAGTTATTTAAAGCCAGTTCCTGAAAACTTATATTGCTGTGGAACTGTAATTTAACGAAAGTCTAATGAGAATCACTGACATATCTCAATTCCTTTGTTATACTTGCCTCTGGAGTTACCAGTTATTTTGAGTCTGACAAAACATGATTGCTTTCCTTAGTTAATTAAAATATTAGATACCTTTTAACTTCATAGAATTGTTGGATTAAATTTGGCCCTTCTATCTAGTTACTTTCAACCACACTGGCTTATGCTCAAATGCCTGTCATTTTCTAATAGTCCTTTTGGAAACAGAGTAGTTTATTCTATTAAGCATATTCCCACTCTATCATTTACCTATAACAGAAATACAATCAAGAGCCAGTTCATGAATATACACAATTTATTACAAATAGAAATTTAAATGTAGTGGTGTTAGTAGGAGATGAGAAAGATAATCATATAATTTGAGGAACAAATGAAAACAAATAGTTTAAAAGAAGATAATTTCATGAATAAAATAAATGGGAAATAATTCCAATTGACAAAAAATTAAAATTATCATGATATAATAGGAGCATTTCATAATGGAGTCATGAGCCCGCTGTACTGTGCTTGAAGTTTCCAAGCTGAAAGTAAACTTCATCTGTGGCGGAATCAGTGAGTTGGGGGTCTCTGAATTTTTCAGAGAGAAATCAGAGCGAAGGGATTGAATTAAAGTCTTTGGATGTATTGAAGTATATTAAGCCACTGACACATAAGGTAGAGGTGTAAGTTTAAGTTTTAGGATAAGTAAATGAGTCAGTCAGTAAGTTTTAGTATGCTTTTAGTAAGTGAAAGGTTCAAATGCCAGAGTGGAAGTGTGAGTTCTAGTGAAGGCTGACAAACATGCTAATGTTTTCAGAAGAGGCTCCAGGACTGTAGTTGTAGACAGTACTTAGACATAATAGAGCTATAGTAAGAATATTGCTTACATTTTTTAGATAGAACAAGAAAGGTCGTATGTGTAGTCTATACATAACCTAGTATTTTAGCAACTAGAATTCTAATAGGTTAAGGGGTGGTGATCTGAGTTTGTGTCTTAGCTTGTTGGAAAGATTCTATTTAAGAGTGTGTATTGAGGAGAGTTAGTGCTTCTTGCCATTTGCTTTTGTGCTTTTTGCTTCTTGCCATTGCTTTTGCCATTGTCTTTTCTGCTTGCCTGTGGAGACTGATGTGCTTTGTAGTAAATAACCTTTTTAGCAACTATTAGCTGCTTCACTCACTTAAGATAACCCGACAGAGTTGGTGCCTAGAGCACCGGAGGTTCATGACCTCACACATCTGCAAAGATCTCACTCCTGAACTGAGATGAATGAGCCTAATACCTCAGCAGAGACAGAGAAAACCTATGACATCTAGCCAAGGCATTTATAAACATACATCTTAAATGATCTTGAAAACAAGGATGGGAGAAGCGTTGTTATCCCAAAGCTTTCTCATTTCCAAGGTGGACAATCCCAAGTCTCTTAGCCTTCCTCTGTAGGAATGCCTCACGGGAATCTCATGAAGTTCAACAAGGCCAAGTACAAGGTCCTGCACCTGGGTCAGGGTAAGCTGAGTATTGGGGCAGTCTGGAGGACACAGGGATTGATAGCAGTCCTGCAGGACTACAGGATTTGGGGATGCTGGTGGATGAAAAGCTAGATGTGAGCTGGCAATGTGTGCATGTAGCACAGGAAGTCAGTTGTATCCTGGGCTGCATCCAAAGCAGTGTGGGCAGCTGGGCGAGGGAAGGGATTCTAGCTCTCTACTTTGCTCTTGTGAAAGCCTGCCTGGAACACTGAACCCAGTTTTGGGGTCCCCAATAAAGGAAAGACATGGACCTGTGGAGTGGGTAGTGAGGAGGGCCACCAGTATTAACAGATGGCTAGAACTCTCTTTTATGTGAAAAGCCTAAGAGAGCTGAGATTATTCACCCTGGAGAACAGAAGGTGGGGAGATAATATTGTTGCCTTTCAGTATTTAAAGGGGTCTTACAAGAAAAATGGGAACAAATTTTTAATAGGGCCTTTTGCTATAGGACAAGGGGTAATGGCTTTGAACTGAAAGAAGATAGATTTAGATATATATAATAACTTTGTTTTGAGAGGGTGTTAAAACATTGGAACAGGTGACCCAGAGAGGTGGTATATTCCTCATCCCTAGAAACATTTAAGATCAGGTTGGACAGGCCTCTGAGCAACCTGATGTAGTTGAGGGTGTCTTGTTCATTGCAGGAGCATTGGACTATACAATCTTTAAAGGTTCCTTCCAAATAATACTACTCTATGATTTTATAAACATTCTTAGAAATACAGGTGTTCCATGGATTTCTGTTTTGCTGATAATTTCTAAGGTAAACCAGAAATGCAAAGCTTGGTCATGATTTTCTGACAATGAGAATTCATACCACCTTTTTCAGCCCTACTAAAGAAGCTTCATTTTACCACAGATCATAAAAACGGGAGGCAGGAGGGAGACCATTCTGCAAGTTATCTCCATCTGCTTCCCAGCCAGTCTCTAAAGCTGCATGCCAAAATTAGCATGTCACCTCCCAGCAAGTCATAGGAGTATTACTAATTAAAATATTATCAACATGTCAGATTTGATTTTAATCAAGTAATTACTAGTGCTGTGCCCTAAAGTAGATCTGAAAAACATTGGAAAGTGCATTTTAATCCCTTTTCTTCATTTGTTTAATACACAGTATAAAATTGTTCCAAGTAAATCAACTCTTACAATTAATTCAATTTTCTTTCCACTGTGTGAAGACGTCACTAAGCACTATACCTACCAGCTTAAGAAAGTGGATAATGATCTAGGAAGTACATGGAATAAGAGCCTAAACCACTTCCATCTTGATATTTTATTTTTGAGATTCATAAAAAATTACCTATTACTTTGAAAGTATCTCCCCGGTGGATGTCATCCAAAATAAATTTTATATAAAAATCCCAATTTATTAATTAATGAAAATCCTGAAAGTCTTGCTTTCCTAAGTGGCTTTTAAAAAAACCATTTAACTGCTTTAAAATACAAAGAATAAATAATTTTTTAAAATGACAAATGTAAAAAGTAAACATTATCTATAATGCAGTGGGTATATAACCCTTTGTCTGTTAGGTAGCCTAGATGGGTTGGTTCCAATGGTAAAATTTATCACAGAAAATTTTAGTTGATTAAAATTCATGCATCCAGTTTTAGTAACTTGCATGCCTTAGATTTGGCTAAAGAATTAAGGCTTGAGGTGGGCTCATCACCAGGTTTTAGATCTAAATTTAGCATTCAAATTGGCTGGGCATGAGTCCAATGACATGATTCAGTTTCCAGAACAGAGGCATATACCATTAGGTGGAATGCTCTCGAGAAGGTAAGATGATAATTCTGACAACAGAAATTCATACTTTCCTGGAGATTTATCTGGAAAGTAAATGCGATACAGCAGAACTCACCAAATAAAAGTAAATGCTCTTTCTTACACTACTGGAAACTACTACTAACTAAGTTATTTCTACTGCAGCAGTAAGTTAGACCCTTTTACATGGACTTCACCAATTAAGCTTATGGTTAGTGACATTGAGGTATTTGACAGCACTTCCTCCTGTCTGACAGGTGCGACCCTGGAACTGTTAGAGGCCTTAGTCCTGCTAGAACAGCAATGGCAGGCAGCTGTATTCCTTTCTTAGTTCACATGTAAATATTTGTACCTAAATACCTAGATAAAGGGGTTTAATAGCATTTAAGAAGCCTTAGGTAGATTGTCTCCATTGGTTTAGGTAAATTGTAGCATACATAAGTAGCTAAAAATGGTAGCTAATGGTAGCTAAAGAGCATCTGGGAGTCCCACTTCAAGTCATCTAAAGCAGCATCAGACTGCTCTGTTTAGGATGCTGAACCAATTTCCAAGTACAGAATACAGCTGCTGTATTAGGCATCTAATTTTACATGCAAATTTGCCTCTCTACAAGCTGGAGTCCATCTTGATATTTAGTAACTCCTGCCGTATTGCCAAGAAAAATCTCCAGTTTGTTATTTCTCTAGTTTTTCTATATTTTCTAAATAAGCTGACCTTTTTTTTTCTTTTTTTAATTTTTTTTTCCCTGTGAAAGTCCTCTATAAGAGCAATTTCTCTACACCGCCTTAGGTACCTGTTTGCTTACTCAGATTTTACATTAGTGTAAGTTAGTTGGCTTCAGTTTTATTATACTATCTTTGAAAGTAGAACAATATAATTTCCTTTGCATACAAATCCAGTTCAAAGCAGTAGTCCCCTGTGAAAGCCCAGTTTTTGGAAGAAGCTATTTTGCTGCAGATAAAATTATATGAGTATAAAGTGGCCTTTCTCCCCAGTCAACTTAGCCCCCAAAAACAGAATGACATTTTTCATATATCCTGTTCTACCCCGAACAGATAAGACTAACATGATACATGAATGAAAACACGTCTTTGCAGAAATCTGTAATTAATCAAAATATTAAAGAATCATTGTGAGACAAGGTAAAATGATCAAAGTACAGTTTTCTGTGGCCATGTTGAAAACAGATGAGACTTTTAAATTAGCAACATACGCAGTAAGACAAAAGGGAATGAAAATTAGTGAATTTCAAAATAATTCAATTTAAATAGAAGCACTTTGTAAGTTTTATGGCGCTGTCCAATAATTTATTTTATAAGTTGCTGTTCAAACAAAAATTCACATAGATAAGTCTTCCAAAATTACCAAGCTAAAGAACTACTACATTCACTAGTATCCTTTAAGAGTTAATTACAAGTTTTCTGATGCCTTCTTGATTTATCATGTGGGAGATACTCAGGCATATTCTGAATAAACTTTCATAGAAGACATTTAAATACTGCTGAAGAAAAATAATGGATTTATTTTAAATTTATCTGTCCATAAATGGGAACAAAATCACAATCATTTATTAAATTAATTCCTGATATATGTTCCCGTGGTCTTCAGGTTAATGAGTATTAATGGACAGAACATTTTTCCAGTGAGGGTGATGAGGTACTGGAACAAGTTGTCCCAAGAAACTTTGAAATCTCCATCCCTGGAAGTGTTCAAGGCCAAGCTGGATGGGACTTGGAACAAACTTGTCTGGTGGAAGGTGTCCCTGTGGCAAGTGGAAAGTTGATTTTAAATAGATGAACATTAGGGCCTCTTCCAATCCAATGCATTATATAACTCTGTAATTCTATGACATGTAAAAAAATCAGTACTTTAACCAGTGAGATACTGAGTGATCTGGGTTGAAATTATTCAAATTATTGTGGGTTTTTTGTTTTTTGTTTCTTTTTAAATTAAGTCCTAAAAAAGTGATGCATTGCCATTGGAGGGGGAAAAACGGTAATTGAGAAACCCAAATTGATTTCTCTTTCACTGAAATAATGTTAGAGCATATGGGACTGAAACTAGTCCCATATTGCTATCTGGAATCATACAGAAAATAAATCCTGAGTAACAATGGGAGGCTATGCCCTGGGATTAAGAAGTGGGATCTGTGAGCCAGATGAAGTAACAGCTTGACTAGAAACAAGCCTTTTGAGGTATTCCAACTGTTCTTTACTGACTAAAGTAGCTAGAAGAAACCTTAGAAGAAAGTTAATATTTGTAAAAGAACAAAGTTGAAGATCATAACATACCTATGACTGAATTTAAGAAAAACTTCAAGAATCTGGAAAGGTTTTCATGTAATATTTTTGAGAACTAAAGACAATTATGACCTTTTGCTATGGAATTGAAGGTGGGTGTTTGCAAGTGAAGCAGCTACTATCCTGTAACGATAAGATGATGTCTTTTACACAGACTTTTTAAAACAAATGTTTAAAAAATGCTGCCCTGGACACGTCAATGAATCACATTTTAATGCCTTCAGGGAAATAATAGATAGAAAACTAACACTTTGACACAAACTTACAATGGATTTCCCACTACCCTTTAACAAATTAGCAAAATGAATCTTAAAATAACATTTACAAAAATCACATTATGACCCACTCTTTTTGCTTCTTCATTCCATGAAATTATTTTGAAAGACAAGGTTATTTTCTTTACTTCCTTTTTTTTATTTTTTTTATTTAAACCGTTCATATTTTATTTGCAGTATATTTACTGTCTTTTACTTCCAGTATCCCTGGAAATATATCTATAATGTCTCACAGAAATAGACTCAAGCCTGTTCTGCCAGTCCAAACTGGCTCAACATTGCAGAGCTTTGATTCAAAGCCTCTGAAGCTGCCAGCATAATGATACACTTGAGAAACTGGGATGATTATCTCAATCCCTCTGACATCCAATGTAGCAACACACTTTTTGGGCTGAAGCTGGACTGCACCATGTCATTTTGGAACATGAGCACTTGTGTCTGGATCCTCTGCAAAAGTATGGATGTCTGTGTGCATGCATACAGGCATAACAAAATAAAGATATCACTCTCCAATGTCCTTTCATCTTTGAAGGGAGGATGACAGAAACTGACCACATCCGTCCAGAAAAGAGCCATAGAATTTTTCATGTCTTTCATGCAATACCTTTATTAGTATTCCCAGAACATCTTTTCTCTTTTTTGCAACAGCACTCTTTTCAGTCTTGAAATGCTTGAGGAACCTTCAGATTACTTTCTGAAAGTTTAGTCTATAAATGTATGTGTAACTAATTTTCAAGTTAAATTCTTTTACTTTTTTTATTATTTCTTAAATTTTCCCAAAGTTCATTACCTTATGTTTCTCATTCTCCTTCATCTAAGTGAATGGAATAATTCATTCATATCTAATTTTCTGCAGGCTGGATGCCCCATCTACCTGTTTGGCTTTAAGAATCAATACCACCTCTCTTAGGTTCCTCCTGACATATATATGGCTACATTTATACCCATATCTTTGGTCCTTGGGGCATTTTATTAACAAAGTATAGCCTGGAAGTCAATATGATAAAACATTTTTTTTCCCCAAGAAAATGTTTTTAAATTTATACATCAATATTATGGACCAGAGATTAAATGTATTCACTTAGAAAATTCTGAACTGCAGTCTAGCCATTCAAAGTGTTTAAAATTTTTCTTTTCTTCATAAAGAAAATTATAAATCAGCAAACAACACTGGAAATAAAAATAAAAAAAAAATCTCTTGAGGTACAACAGGGAATAATCTTCCAGTTTAGGAGCATATTAATAGATACTATAGGGAGGATGTTTTTTCCAACCAATTATGCATTTCTCCTGCATGGATTTTCTCTTCATCATATATCTTTTAAATTAGATGTCAAACAGACTGAGAAATTAATATTTTAGTTTGACAGATATCATAATCAACAATTTTGAACAGATACTTTTTTTTACAAGCTTCTCAATAGGGAAACAACAGTTTAGTTCTCAGTGAAATGATATCTCCCCAGTACTTGGCATTTATTTGGGTCCCCTGCAGCAACAGCAACTGTGCCTTTTTAAAAAAAAAATTGATTCAGTTCAAGCAGAAATTATTTTTCCTGTCTCTTTTGAGTGGGATTAAAATATCGGCACTCCACAGCATTGGAATTGTATTCTATGCTAAATATTTTTTAGAGTATAAAAACTACTTCTGTTCAATATTTAAAACAAAAAATGGTAACTTAATGAAAGTTTAAAAACATAATTTTCTGCTTCTGAAATGAAAAATGTCATCAAAGTTTTCATTTTTACAATGCATATACATTGGGGAGAGGGACAGATATGTTAGTTAATTTCAACACTAATGAATGATTTTCAAACATGACATTAATTATAATTGCCATTAACTTAGAAAAGCCTAATTCTGAAAATTACAATAGGATGAGTGAATGCATCAAAGGGTTTAATAAAACCAATATAGATAACACTGGCTGGCTATCAAAGAGAAGAGTCACTATTATTTTGATAGAGTTTATGAATTACTACCAGCATTTCAGACATAAACAAACACTCCAAAAATTCTTGAAGGTATGTTTCAGCAGAGCCTGTGTATTTATACATGTGGAATCCAGTAATTTGCTCTTTTACAGATGTTTTTCTTGCTTTAGATTGGGATTTAACATCAATCTTACTACGTTTCTATTGCTATCAGCTGTAATCCTCAGAAAAGTCATAGATTCAGCATTTAAGTGCTTTTTACAGTAGTGAAGGTCTTATGTTTCTCTAGATTCTGCATGTTAGTCTGTCAGTTTTTGTATGTAGATACATTGAGATATTTCATACCTGCTTAGAAAAAAACCTTCATTCATGTTTGGCCAAATTTAGTCATTTACTTATTTAGGTCATAACAGAGAACCTTTTGTCCTTACTGTGCTTTATTCTTTACTAATAAACAAATTCTTACTGTTTTCTTTTTATGGTGTTCATATTCTTTCTTTTAAAAAGATATTTGTGTGTGCTCTCTGTTGCTTTACTTTTCAGACATCTTATGTCAGAACGGTTTTTTTTGGATGTGCGTGCATGTGTGTGTATGTGTGTGAATTTTTGCTGAATCAGTATTTAGCAACTTTTGTTATGTAATGAGTCTTTTGACTCCAACTGTGTCCTAGCAGTAATTTAAAGTGGTTGTAGTCAATTTTATTTCTGACCAAATAATGAAAATATCAATGCTTTTCATGAAGTTAATACACAACATATTTACTGCTATATTTTCTGGGTACGTTCAGTTTATATAGAATTATAACATCATTTCTTTCTGAGAGAGAAGGGGGATAAATCTTTGGTCTTGGGTCTTAATTCTTTCAACTTCATCTAGAACTTGCAGTCTCTGATATTTGTTTGTTTGGCATTTCAGCACCAAGAATTGTAGTAACAGCCCCCTCAAGGCTCATGTATATACTTATGTACAATTTTATCTGATATTCTAAAACTTCAGATCCTTCCTGAGTGTTATCCACATTAATATCGCTCTACCCATATTACTATCATTCTAGTAGCATTTGAAATATGTGGGAGATTCATTAGCCCTTTATTTTCCCTATGACAGTTCTTGGCTCTCAGTAATCTGTTGCCCCCATAGATTTTGATGCTATTATGAAATCGTCATTTTTGTTTTGTTTTTAAACTGTTTTGTTGGTTTTTTTTTGTTTTTTTTTTAGTTTTGGGGGTTTTTAAAGATTTACATTTTAAAATATTGACTCTTTGGAATTACTCCTGTGTTATTATTTTGTTCTTTGCCAGAATTTGTCCAAAAAAATCATTCTTTTTGAAATAAGAGTGCATAATAAAAATCAAGTTACATGCTTATAAATTTCTGAATCTGCTAGTAATTTCCTGTTTTCTGGTGTTAGCATGTGGATTTGATTCAATGCCATATTATAGTGGTCCAATATACAATAATAACAAAAATACATCATTCTATGTCTCATTTTACAGATTCAAAAGAAAAAAATTACCTTACTAAATTATTAAAAAAACTTGAGTCATAAGCGAACAAAAAAATGATCAATAAGACTGCAGATTAACCACAGGCAATTTCCACACTAAGTTTGTGTTTTGCCTTTCATGATACAAAATTGTAAACCACTATTTATGGGGACAAAATAAAGAAGTAAGAAATAAAAAGAGAACTATCATAGAAGAGTAGAACTGCTGGAAGAATTATTGATTTGATGTTTTGAAATAAGACTTGTGTGCCAAATAGAAAAATTGAAAATTAAATTGTAAAATATTGTACTGACTCTGGCTATGATAGAGTTAATTTTCTTCATTACATCTCATATATTGCTGTTTTAGATTTTTTATCCAAAAGAATACTCATAACACATTAACATTCTACCTTTCACTGGGAAGTGGGTACAGCATCGAGACCCACTTTGTTCTGTTCCTTGTCCCCCAGTGAACAGATTAGGAGATGTGGAATAGCCAGGGAAGGGGCATAATGATGCAGTTAACTTGAACAAATCAGAGATATTCTGGTCCATGTAACATCCAGGTGGCAATGACCAGGAGAGAAGGAGAGACAGGCTTGACACTGTCCCTTGCAACAGACTGGATTTGTTGCATCTCTTCATCATGTGCAGAGCTCTGGTGCAAGGCATCAGGAATCAGTCTGGGGGTACTTCGGGGGTCTTTGATGGATGGATTATGACACACCCTCACACAAATGCCCCATGGATGTGGCCTCACTGGGGTGGGAGGTTCTACAACTGAGCCAGCTTGTGTAAGGGAGGATGAGTGTTTACTCTCTCTGACCAGAGATTATATCACACCCCCAAAACTACCCTCCTGCCCATTGGTAGTGGGGGAGCCTGTGCAAACCTGGCCTCAGCAGATGGGCCTGTGGGCTATGGCCTTCCTCCAAACCAAGCCAGGGACCATTTTCAGGGCAGCTGCTGAGTTTGATATTTTTGTGGATAAATTCTTTTCCCTCAGCCTTGTTTATTTCTGCCTAGACCTGAGATAAATGGACAATAGTGTCACCTTTGTCTTATCTCAAATTCTCTTAGGCAACTTAACTCACAATCTGGAATTTCAGTTCAGGAGGTGTATTCAGAGAAGGGTGAGCTTATGTGGTTGCAGCTTCTTTATACAGTTTTGCTATACTGGACGAAAAGTCCTTCATAAAAATGCTGAAGCCATTGACTATAACATTTTAGTCTCTCACATCTTTAAAAATCATGCAGTTCCAACTCCCCTGTCAGATACATTTTCACTAGATCGGGTTGCTCAAAGCCCAAGGTCCAATTTGACCTTGAACTCCTTCAATGATGGAGCATCCACAGAATTTTGAGAAACTTGTTCCAGTGTTTCATCACTGTCAATGCAAAAATGTTCTCCTTATCTAATTTAAATCTACCACCTCACAATTGAAAACCACTGTTCCTTGTCCTGTCACTACAGACCCTGGCAAAAAGTGTCTTTTCATTTTTCCTATAATAATTTCCTTTCATCTTTTCTTATATATTTAAACATCATAATCAGATCCTCCCAGAACTTTCTCTTCCCTAGGCTGAGAAGTCCCATCTCTCGCAGCCTTTTCTCACAGAAAAGGTTCTCCATTCGTCTAATAATTTTTGTGGTCTACTTCTGGACTTGCTCTAACAGGCCTATGTCCTTTTTCTCCAGAGCTGAGTGCAGGGCTTCAGACCTGGATGCAGTTCTCCAGGCAGGGGTCTTACAAAAGCAGAGCAGAATGGGAATCTAAGTTCCTTTAACCTGCTGGCCATGCTTTATACGCAGCCCAGGATACATTTGGCTTTCTGGGCTGTGAATACACATTGCTTCTTCACCTTCATGAGTTTCACGTGGGCCGCCTCCTCAAGCCTGTCAAGGTCCCTCAGGACAGCAACCAGCCCCTCAAGAGAATCAGCTGTGCCACTCAGCTTGATGTCCTCTGCAAACTTGCTGAGGATGCACTCAATGCCACTCCCTATGTCATCACAATACCAGTTGCAATATAGAGCTTTGAGGACATCGCTTCTTAATATTCTCCTTTTGGACCCAGAGTCATTGACTAGAATTTGTTGGATATGGCTACCCAGCCAATTTTTCATCCAACAAATATTCCACTAGTCAAATCCACATCTGTTTAATATATAAACCAGGATATTGTGTGGTGACATCTAAGCTACTCTCTTCCCCCTTAGTTATGTTTGGGTGTGATATCTAATTACTACAGTATTCTGTGAAGCCTTTGTCTGTATAAGCCGTGAAGCTTGGGAAAATTTTCAGCTGATCAAACACAAGAATATTTTTAGAGTAAGCTGAATAGACTTCTAGATTTCATTAAGCAGTGGGAATTTTAGACACCCAGCTTGCAGACAAACTACTAGCTTCACAAACTGAATTGCACATGTGTGTGATCTAGTGTTGAATTTGATTTCTAACTCTTAGGCTGTGTGTCTGTGTAATGAAGTTTGTTTTATTTACAGAATGTTTCTGGTTAATCCTAATTATATTTTCCCCCAAAGTTTTTCTGCAGGTTTAAAATTAATAAACTAAAGTAGAACCTGTAAAAAAATCACTTAAATTGACTATATAACTTTGCTGAGTTAACCATTGCTTAAATTGCTAGATTATTTTTTTCAAGATATCTATTTTGCTTTAAACGTGCTAGGTGAACACCTTTACAGAAGTTTTTGGTATTAAAACTTTAAATATTTATTTTTTTTTCTATCCCTAGCTGTCGAAGGGGGATTTACATTACTAACATGCATGGCTAAAAACATCTTTGAGCCAAATGTAGAATTTTTTCATGACAGAGCAGCAGATATTCCCCTCCCTCCCCCAAACTCAACCAATGTTTTTGAGGCAAACCATTAAAGGTTTGAAAAAATCTTTACATAATGTCTTACTTCTTATGTCTTTATATAAAGAGAGATCCTTCCTCCCATACTCTCCTATTCTGTCTCTATCTTTCCTCTCTCCTCTTTCTCTTTTCCTTTATTTCATCCAAAAGACAGAAATCTCACTTGCGTTGAGTAATTCTATATTTTAAAGAAATCAATCAAACTGGGAATGAACTACACTTGTCTGTTGCATTCTACAGCTATGGTGAATTGAAATGTGCCAGCTGTACAGCTTGTCCACAGCTGTTATCTCTCAAATCTTTTTATAATATCCATTTTCTCTCCAACACTTACAAAGTTTATAACTGCAATGAGAGTTGAGCAAAATTATTCTAGTATGGAATACTACTAGCGTAATAGCTCTTAGTTTTAAGCTATGCATGAGGGAATCAGTGCCAGAAATAATTCTTCATTTAATGCTTAAGACAGCACAGATGTCTGTGTGTGATCTAAGAAGGCATAATTAAGGACAAAATGCTGACAAAAATAGAGTATACAAACCACCAAGTAGATCAGAGGGGAAAAAACTGCGCAGAGAAAGCTGAAATGTTAATATTTGGGGAGGTTAATGTGTAGTTTGACTGTAAAACGAAAGACCAATACAGAGGATGGAAAACAAACAAATGAAACCAGACATTAACTAAAAATACCCCACTACCACCAAAAAACCCCATTTGAATACCATTTGCTGATGAAAACTGAAATTTCTCCAGATAATTGTTTTGGTGTGTGAATACTTGTATTAGCAGTTCACAGTAAACTGCAATAAGAAAGCTTGTTCAGATGGCAAGTTATATACAAATTGGTGCATTTTTAAATGTGTATACATTGATCAGAATTTGAACTTCAGTGCTGAAACCATAACACTGTGAAATTTTGGACACATGGAGAAAGCAGCATATGCTCTCACCTGTATAAAGAGCATCTGTTTCCTTGCTTACTTAAATCTTTTTCGTATCCCATGAGATCTATTGCAGAGTCACAGCTGATTTGGCAGTTGCTGAATAGTTGACTTTTGTGCCAAAAATATATGTAGTCTAACATGCTCCTGAAACCTGGGGGAGCCAAACAGCTTGCCTTTGTCTATTACAATAAATAAATTAAAAAATAAAACAAACCATGGACATGTCCATGACTCTGAAATCTATGGTGGTATATATTCACTTTATTTCCCTTATTTTGGGCTAGCCTCAGTGGCATATTTATACTAGACATGCAGTTGGACTGGCTCAAAATTGAGGGGGGAAGTACAGAGATAGGAAATACATAGCGCTCAAACAGGGTTCAAACTTTTCCTTTGTCTATCTTTTCTTCAGAGGTATGGATACATATACCCTTTGAGACTTCGGTTGCCTCACTGAAAACAAATAGCTCTCGGGAAGAATGAGTTAAAAGCAGAACAGTGGCAAGGAGGATTGTAAAGGACCTTGCATCTTGAAATAACCCTTGATAAACCTGTGTGAATAAGAGGCCAATGGTCCTCCTGCATAAAACAAGTTTAACAGTGTCTGGGTCTCTGCTTGTGTACCACCACCCAGGTGCTCCTTTAGGGATTGCCCTGCAAGCAAGGAGACAGATACACTTTGTAAGAAAGGCAATGGAAATATGTTTAGTCAGTGTTTTAGCTGTATGTTGGTGTGGCTGTCTCAGCTGCTGGCCTGTGCTGACTCATACATCAACTTTTAAAGATGTTACAACACAAAAATAGTAGAACCTGGAATAAATTTTTTGGTTACAGGGAATAATGTCTGGTTTCTGTACAGTCATAGGATGGTCTGGGTTGGTTAGGGATCTTAAAGATCATCTATTTCCAATCCCTCCTGCCATATATACCAGTATACACATATATGTCAGTATACATTTTATAAATCTATATAAACACACACATAGATATACAGGTGTAGAGAGACAAGTGCAATTATATAAACCTACAGCTGTTTTCTTAAAGAGGCAGGGCTGGGAAAAGGTCATGCAAGGTCTAGTTTTTTCTTTCTGGTGAAATCTTCCTAGTGGGAGAGGTGAGGAATGGGAATTTCTCTACTACTTGAAAAAAAAAACAAACAAACTAGGATTGCACAGATAAGGAACCCTTTCTTAAAAGAGGATGCAATAATAAAAATAGATATATAGTGTAGGGATGACATAACATATAGGGTCACTAAGGGGAAATTCAGCTCTTGAATTTCAGACAGCATTCTTTCCAGAGTTACAGCATTTTTCCTTCATAAGGTCTCTGTGGATCAGATGAGCTTTATGAAGATGACACAATGAATCTTTATATCAAGCAGTCCCATGGTCCTGCATGACCAAGTATTTGCAGCATCTATAGTTATTACCTTAAAAGGACTGCAGGGCTTCTCTGAACCACCATTACTATTTGTAAACATCCATTCTCTTTGATCATTTATGAATCTTCAGAAACAGTTTATGCTCATTACTTAGATGTATTATCAATACAGAGTTTGGTCAATTCTGCAGCAGAAACTATGTGGGATATATTTTGGAATGGTCAGATTTTCCACAGTAATAAACAGCTTTAAGTAGTTTTTAACCATCAGTTCCCTTATGAGGCTTTCTAAGGCAAATACATGAAATACAACATGTGTCAATATAGGCCACTACAATTTCAAAAACTAATTATTAGTCAGAGTTATGAATTATTATAAATAGTTATCACAATAAATTAAATTTTAAAATTAAATTATTATTTTGTGTACAGAGAATAGTAATATTTTATATAGGATTCACAACAAAAAATTTAAAATATATACACTCTTCAGGAAAAAGAAAGAAAAATAAAAGCATACAAGCAGTCCTCACAATTTAACTATTCATTTGAAAATCAAAGATATATACTGATGGCCCAGTGATGAGTTTGGTTTAGCTTTTTTAATGACATGAAGGAGCGAGTCAGAGAAAAAAGTATTTTTTTCATGATGAATGAAGAAGTATTTGATCTATGCATGGCAGATCAAAGGTTCATGTGTACCTGATAAAATTCTCAGTGCAAAAATCAAAACCAGTCAGACAATAATAAGGGATCAGATTTATAGAGGCTAGTCTCCTGAACATTTGGGTTGTGAACTGATTTTATCAAACAAGTTGAAGTCAGCTTTCCTGTTTCCAGTAGACTGTTGGAACTCCATTACTGAACAGGTGAGACAGTTTACGTGTTTTATCTAGTGGACATGTATGATCAAATGAAGAAAAAATATTTAGCTGTGACATAAAGTCTATTTATATAAATTGAGATAAAAAAGTGACAGAACTTTGGCTTGTTCACCTCTATAGCTTCACTGTCTTGGATTTCACATCAACATGGCAGCTCAGATTAAAGCTAATTGCATAGTTGAACTATAAAATGGCTTTTGATAGATTTATCTTGTGACTCTTGGCGCATGAAAAGTTGACTATGAGCTGGCAATGTGTCTTTTTGGCCAGAAGGGTCAATGGTATCCTGGGGTTCATTGGGAAGATTTTGTCCAGCAGTCAGGGGAGGAGATCCTGTTCTTCTGCTCAGCCCTGGCGCTCTGTGTTCATTTCTCATCTCCATAGTTCAATAAAGACAAGGAGCTACTGGAGACAACCAGCAAGGCCACAAAGATAATGATAGATCTGGAGCATCTCTCTTATGAGGAGAGGCTGAGGGAGCTGGGTCTGTTTAGTCTAAAGAGAAGGGATCTCATCCACACATGCCTAAAAGGAAGTATCACTAGAATGGTGCCACACTCTTTTCAGTGGTGCTCAGCAGCAGGACAAGGACTGATGGCCATAAACTAAAACACAAGACGTTCTACCTCAACATCTCTATAAAACTGCATCTTCAAAATATTTTTTACTCCAAAGTATAAGTAATGTATAACATTAGATTTATTTCAAAGTTGTTCTGCATCTTTCCATTCACCTGATACTTGAAAAAAGTTGCCAGCTTTGGGAAAATAGCTATTATTATTGAAATAAAGTTACTATATGTAGAAACATTTATTACTTTGATCTTCTATACTTTGAAAGATAATGGAGACAAAAATGTGCATTCAAGCAAGACATGTATAGATCAACAATGATTAGCTGATGAACTACAAATGAATCTTTCATATCTGAGAGATAACAAATTGCTTAGAATAAAAAGTGCAAAATTATATAATTCAACTTGATCCTGTAACTTTTAAAGATAATGACTACAGCATTTGCTTACAATTGTGTTGCAACACTTATGTCTCATTTATTTCAATGAGAAAATCTTTTGTATTCAGTTTTTGTTACAGAATTTAGATATACACATATGATCTGTAAACTTTAAAATATCATTACCTAAAATTGAATTTATCCTTTAGTATTTTCTAGCTCATAAAATGTCTGTTTCTCTGGAAAAAAGAAAAGTTCAGTGAAGTTTATATAGTTCCATGAAAGAAGAGGAATTTGCCTCATTCAAATCTGCAAAGACGAGTTAAGGACTATACCAATTGACTTTATCCAAAATGTTCCAGTAATGTTCTAACTGCTTCAAGATATGTTTTAAATGAGTCTTACAATTATGTATTTCATTATCTGAGAATAGTCAAATGACATAGTCTTCGAAACAGCAAACTGAATAATGCGACAATTAAATTTTTGGTTGAGTATTGGGTTATATAAGCCTGTCTTCCAGGTAAAAGTTTCCTGTAAAGAAGAGAAGTAGGAACAGCATGTACTCAGTCTGCTGTCGCTTATCCAGAGTTTTGCTTGTAATGACTAGCCATCCATAGAGTCTTCTGCACTTTTAGGTCCTGTCAAACTATAAAGGACAATTATTTGTACCTGCAGAATTTTTTTATTTATGAGACAATGATTTGTGTTGTTCTTTTCTACAAGTCACAGAATTTCAAGGAGGGGTGGGTCTATGTAAAATTCCTATCTCCAAGTCTCTTCAGAATTAGTAAAAGACATCACAGGAGAAGAGACCAGGGAAGAAAAAAGGCAAAGGCAAATTTTATAGAAGTTAGCTTTAATGGAACAGAGAAACAAACGAAAGAAAAAATTTATTCCTATTCTTTGTAAATTGAGAAGTACATAGTTGATCATTAGGCATTGTAGAGAAACAATATTTCTTCTAATTAGCTCTTTTTGGTAAGCAAAGTTAAAAAGACCAAAAAATTTAAAGCTTCTTTCTATCATTATAACAATAAAATGAGTAAATAAGTATTAGACGAGCTTTTAAATTTTAACCTTAAAACTTGTCATTCTGTGAACATCAGAACTTAAGCTAGGCTTTATCAGTTAAATATCAGTAAAAATATCAGTTAAATATTTTCTGCAGTATTCAGCAACTAACTCGGTTTGCCTTGGCTGCTTAAGAGACCCTTGTGAAACTTGGCAGAAATTGCACAGGTTCAGAAGTTATTCACGGGAGGAGGAGGGGATGTATAGAAAAGCAGCATATCGTTACAAGCTCATTCCTAATTGCCATTTAATTGAATAAATATGTGAAAGAAAAAAAACCAAACTCCCCCACAACACATTACAGTGACTTATCTGTATTTATTATCTTAGAACACCATGGAAAGGTACTAAGCTATACTGCTGCACACTGAGTGCTAATAACAGCAACTATTTCAAAGAAGTAAAGTCAGAATGAAGAAAAACAATTTCTTTTTCCTAACTGAATTATTGATCCATTATTTCTAATCCTAGTCATTTAATCTTGTCAGACTTGAAGAAAAAGTGGAAATCTGTCTAATAGTACACAGAAGAAAGAAGAACATCTATGGCTTTGTGCTTTTGTGCAGAAACATGCTCTGAATTAGGTATGTGCCTTGAGTTCTTCTCCAGCCCCAAGAGAGCTTGAATTAATTCACAAATGAAAAGTTGACGGAGTGTACAGGTGGAGAGGATTAGCTGAGTGAACTGAACTTCCACTTCTCATGAAGCAGTTGGTAACGGAGTCTGTTAGAACTGATGAGGAATCTTTCAGTAAGCATCTGTGTGCTAATATATGCATAATATTGATCACAGTGACCACATCAGCTGAATTTTCTCAGATCTAGGGTGAAAGAGCTCATGAAAACGAAAGGATATCATTGAATAACCAACTGTTAGGGTACTCATCAGAAAGGAACTCTTCTGTCCAAGTCTCAGACTGATAATTTAGAACTGACTTTGAGCTTGAAATAACATCTTAGCCTGTTCTAGTCAGCAAATATTTCATCCATAACAAATAAAGATAAATTTTTAACTGGAAAAGTGATCTATGTTAATATGAAACAGATACCTAAAAACTTTAGATGAATAATAAACTGGAAATGTGTTTCTGTTACCAAGGAGTTTGAGAGACATTAAAAAAAAAAATAGAAAAAAAAAAGGAGGTTGAATTTATGTTTCTAGTCAATTCATCAATTATCTTTTCTTCTGACCAGTGCTTTTCAAATGTACCTATTTTGAAGGCCATGTAGACCTTCACTAGCTAAAGGTTAGACTACAAAGTAGTACTAGTTACTTGACACGCTTCACGTGCTCAGTTTTGAAGGAGAACCTGAAATTAAACCAGACAATTTAAAGTTCAAATCTTTACAGAAGAGCTCCAGAGAAAACTGGCAACTGTATATTTATGCAGCTAGATGATTTTTAAATAGCAGTGTGATTTTTATTTATTTTTAATAAGCATGTAAGAGAGTTATTAATGCTGTAATTAATTCTTTCTGCAATGTTGTACCTAAGAAGTACTCTTATATGTGCTCGGGAAAGCTGTATTTTTAGTAATTGAAGTAAAAATTCACATTGCAGTAGTTCTGCAGTAATTTGTGACCAAGGACTGATATGGCATGAAGAGCAAGAAGGCCCAACATTAGAAGGATAAGAGATATAAATATATTTATGTATCTTCATATAAGAGAGTGAAGTTTGTTGATGAGAAAAGAATGCTTAAGTATTTTCTTGTGAGAATCATGGAATTAAAATGCTCAGGGCCTTCTTCTGGTAAACAGAATTGGTGCTGGGGAGTGAAATCTGCAACAATCTGATGCTGTTCACAAGGCATATCTTGTTGAAAGGGTTTATAAGTAATTGGCTCATAGTAATTGACTATGTATCTTTGCTGACTCCTTGAAGAGTCATTTATGGAGGTAGGAATCTGCCCAAAGCCTATGTAAAGCTCAAGAAAGGCAAGACAAAAGTCCTCCACCTGGGTCAGAGTGCTGTAACACCTCTCCTATGAAAAAAGGCTGAGAGTTTTTCAGCCTGGACAGAAGGTGGTTCTGGGAAAACCTTATGATGGCCTCCTGTTACCTAAAGAGGGCTCATGAGAAAGATGAGGACAGGCTTTTAAATAGGGCCTGTTGAAATAGGACAGTGGTAGTGGTTTTAAACTGAAAAGGGGTAAACTTACATTGGAAATAAGGAATATATATGTTTTTTTACAGTGATGGTGGTAAGGCACTCTATCACCAGGTTGTCCTGAGAAGTTGTGGATGCCCCATCATTGAAAGAGTTCAAGGCCATGTTGGACAGGGAATTAAGCAACCTGATCTAGTGAAACCTCTGCCCATGGAGATAGGTTTATGAATTGATGGTCCTTTCCAACCCAAGCCATTCTATGATTACTCATTAAATCTCTTCATATTTAAGCATAAATATACATTTAATTTGCCTAAAGGAGGAAAATAAGGATTCACCAACAGAATCCAATCTGGGTTTACGCTGAAACACTGACATGCTTCCAAATAGGATGCAACTGAATGGAATCAAATGTAATCAAAGGTTTGCCCATTCTATACTTAGCTAAGACCTTCTCATACTAGAATTTATATTCCATTTTTCAGCTTGTAATTCCTATATTCCATACTTTTCAACATATACAGCAGTAAAGTGTTCATGCTCTAATAATGTAAATTATATTTCAACTATGTCTGTAATTTTGCTTTCTATCCTTCTAACGAGCTCAAAATAGAGAAATAGAAATAGAGAAAAGAGAGAAATAAAAATAAACTAATAACATTTCACTGCAGTGCTATGTGGAAGGAAAATTTTTATCAGAGGTGCTGTGTGCTGACAATGCAGAGCAACTCTAGAAATTAATGAAAGCCTAATCCTGATCATCTGATAGTCTTTGAAAAGAACCAAACTACTCAAGCTTTCATTATAGGAACTTTTTAATGCTTCTGTGCCATTAATTCAGAGGAAGACAGCCTAAGCATTTGCCCTTTATGCACTCTTTTTTTTTTTTAGTTTAGACAGACCTAGTATGAAAGAGTCAATGTTTGGCCAGCATGTCATCTCCTGGAAGACTAACAATCATGCAATATATTTCAATTCTTAGATAAATACTCTTTATCAAAAGAAAATATCCTTAACAATGTATATCTTTCAAAAGCACATTTCAAAATTAATCATGGTTAAAAGTCATTAAAGACGTGTTGGTACATTATATTAATATATGAGTTAAAACTTTAAACCCACCTTAGCTATTTCATTTTCCACAAATTAGTTAAAATTAGTATTTCTGAATTTAATTTTCAAAGATGCAGTGTTTGTTGTTTCATAAACATGTGTAACTTAAAGGTCAAAGTAAATGGAATTCATTCTAGGCTCCATCACAGACTTAACTTTTCCATTAAGTAAAATGAGCTTTGTCTTTAGTCTGTCACAAATAAGCAGGTTCATTGCCAAGAACAGTTAAACAGAAAATTATTTAAAATGAGATTTTTTTTGATTAAAGTATGGGTTATTATAATACACCCTCACAGAATGTGTTTGATTCAAAATTAATGAAAGATCCCAGAGAGGAGAAAAAAGAAATGACTGGCTCTCAGGCTTAAAATTAATTTAATGTTTGTTTAATAAAATTAAAATTTTACCTTTGTAATAACGTTACTTCCTTTTAAAAATTGTTGTAATGACTGGAATTAATTTGATATTAAATTAAGAAAATTAATTTCAAGGAATGAATTCTGTATTTTCAGTTTAACAAGGTTTTGTATATGCAGCAGCTTTTAAGAGGTGCTACCCCATGTGTTTTCAGGAGCTGATTTTAAGAAATACTGGGTGATTTTATAGGTTATTTTTATCTTTTATGGGAATTTATAATCTGTTATTGCTTCTCTATAATGAAAGAAAATGAAAAAGAAGAGTTGTCTTATTCAAAATCAAAATGGTATAAGTCTCAAATCAGGTCTGCTTGATGAATTTCTAATATAAAAGACATATTTACTTGATTACAAACAGCTGAAATGGCCATATGGTTGAACCATCAGCCAGGGAACAAAGTAATTGTCCCATGGATAACAATAATGTGAACACTCTCTTGAAATAGTCAGCATCATTTCCAAGTTTGAGGCATTTTGTCATGTGGTAATTTCTCAGTGGATCTTTTCTGGCTTCTACCTTATTAGCGAACATCAGTGTGTTATCCTTTTCTGTAAAGTTTCTTCTATCACATGTATTCAAATTAAAAATGAAGGGTCATACAAGAAAACATTTTTAGTTTCATACTGATTGTGTTTTAGTCTTATTAATATTTGCAGGATTGTTGTTATGCTTCTATGCATTCCACATGCATTTGAAATACATAATTACCTCTACTTAGTATTGAAACAAAAAAAAAAGAAATGAAAAAGGAAAACTGTTCTTGGTATTCTTGGTAAAATAAGAAAAAATAATATTGAATACTCCTGTCAATATATGCCGCAAATACATTTAATGTACACTTCAATAACTTTTCTTAAAAAAAAAAAGAATAACTTTATAATTTGCTTGCTTTTCTATTACCAAATAGCTATTTATTGTCTACAGAGAATAGTATTTTTAGAAATTACCCAAACTCCTTTATTTTCTTGCCTCTTCTATTCCCTGGACAAAATGTGGTTCTCTGTAATTACAGCATACTTAAATAGGTTGACACACCTCATATCTAGCTCTCAATTTGAATTAAAGTAATATTTGATGGCAAAAAAAAATGTGAACTAAAAAATCTTTGAAAGAGAAAAATAAATCATACTTCTAAGGTCTTTTGAAGGTAAGGTAAAATGTGAAAATTTAATCTAAGGAGATTAAAACGCAATAAAAAATAAATACATGTACATTTAAAAATGGACTTCCTTTCCAGGGAAAAATATCCCAAAACAACAAAAAAATAATACAAAATTTAGGTATTAATTTAATTAAATTAAAAAATTGAAAAAAACCCCACAGTTCTGGTAGGTGTTGATGGGATAGTAGGTAGCAAAATAAATTTGAGTTGATATGCCTTTGCATCAGAAAAGAGGCCTGTAGGTTTTAGGATATATATGCAATTGTATCAAGGAAAGTAATGTCTAAAATAGTTACAATATATAAGTTCCATATAAGTCATTACAAATATTATATATACTAGAAAAATAAAATTATTGTTGTTAATAATTTGAGAAAAATAACAAAAATTAAACCCTCATTAACCTGATAATCATCAGAGTTTCTAGTAGGGCCAATAAAAAAAATCTTATGGATGACTGAAATTAGCAAAAACCAATACTTGCTTGACATTTGGAGAGGGAAAAAAATGGTGTAACTGTGGGGAGAAGTGTTTATTTTTTTCTTCTGCTTTTTGTAGAAGAAAAGTTTATAAATACAGTAGATTTCTAATAATTTATTTGGCTAAAAAAGCCAAAGCAACAAAACAATTTGTCTCTATTTCCTATTAATATACATATAAGGGCAAGAAGCCACTCCAAATTCCAGTACTGATACTAGCTTTAAAGAATACTGAAGTAGACACTTCATATTTAACATGTGACCTTTACCTACTTGTTTAAGATTACAGTGGCTGTAGACTTGGCAGGACATTCCGAATAAAGCTTACAACAGACCATGGGATGTTTGAAGACCATGTAAAACTAGAGATGCAAGTAGGCCCAAACAGCAATGTATTCATTCTCCACAGTCTTTACTTTCAGGGTCTTCCTAGGTGCTTTCTTTTCTGACTGTGTGAAAGCTTATTTGCTGCCATTTTACTCAGCCAGTGTGCAGTTATTACAAGTTACTCTCAGTTTGCAAGACCAAGCACTGTGACCATAACCTTTCCTTTCATGGAAGCCTTTTAATTCTCATTCAGTTCTCTTCTTTTAACTGAGGTTGGACCTACATCAAGAAAGAATAGTATCTTCATGCCCTCAAATATAACCTCTTCATTTTTCCCTACCGCCTGCAGCATTCTATCCTTGTCCCAGGTGTACAACAAGGTCAAAATCACGGTCCCTCCTACACTGTTAGTCACAGATGGCCTCGATGTGGGATTCCTATGGCATTTCTGATCCAGATTAGATAGACTTTCAAGTTGTGTGACTGAACTACATATGAAATTTTCCATAAAAAAGATGGTATAAGGACTTCATGTCCCCTCTGAAACTCTCAGAAGCTTAATGTCCCTTCTTTGTTGTGAGTTATCTGAAATTTCAAGTCATCTTTTTGTATCAATAAGATTTTGCTTATGGATTTATTATGCCTTGATAGTGTTTGTTTGTTTCTCATTTCTGGAAAGGTTTGAATTTGAACTCAATAATAATTTAAATGAGAAGGGGAAAAGCTAGACTTTTGCCTTGGGATCTTTAAATCTAAATAGGTATGTCACTAGTTACATTTTTATGTTAGTATGTTTTCATTCCCTGCATATTTATTAATTATGTTGTACGTGACTAAAAACAAGCCTCTGTTGTTGAAGTGCAATTCATAAATATCAAACTGCAAGACAGTCTGTATCTGGATTTCATATATTGAAAATTCAGATGGGTAGTTGACTAAATTGATTTTTTTAATTGAAGATAAGTAAACCAGATGGCTCATCACAGATGAATTAATATTTGAAGGGACTGTATGACCCTCAGTTATGTATTCACATTCAACCACTCATTCATTCATATTTTTCCATTTTTGTTATAAAGCATTTTAAGGTTAAAATAAAAACATTAAAATAAAATAAAAATCTTTTGAATTATCCATACAGAATAAAATCTACTATTTTTGAGTGAAGCCACACTTCTGTCCATTTTTCCACAGCATTTTTTAACTAGCAGAGAACATAATTCAATACATATAAGAAAAATCATTACATTTAGGCTATACAAGATAAACATGTAGAAACATAATTGAAAGATAAAGTGCTTCCAAAGGAGTTGCTGCTATTATTTTTTTCCTCCCAATAATGGAAATTACTCATACAAACATATATTTATGTATCTGGAGTTCGATTAAGAAGTGATGGATCAGAAGAGGATATTTGTGTCACTTGAAAAGTCATGAACAAAGCAGTCATATATTGGTAACTGTGATAAAATTTAGTGTTAAAAGATGCTACTTCCATTTGTAAACATTAAATTTCAATGTCATGTCCATTCATTCTGTTTGGATGAACTATTTCAATATTAAGCTAAAAAAATACTTGTGGGGCTCAGACAGGCTAAGGAAAACCAACCTCTCAAATATTTCTCCTCAACTGTACCTAATGCTAAGTAAAGAAAACAGAATAATGTTATTTGTAACTAAAAAATAAGAATAGATAAAAAAAGGTTCCTTAATGTTTCTCTTATCCTGAGAAAATTATTTTAAAATAGAGAAATAATAAAATAAAGTTTAAAATCTAATGAATTCAAGTAAAAGGGCTATGCTGTCCTCAATTTATCCATCTATGCAAGACAGAAAACCAGAAATGCTTATTTGAAGCAGATTTTAGAGATGTCTTGTCCATTATCATTCTCAAAACAGGATTATCATCAAGACAAAGCCATTTCAGTCAGATTTGAGGCATGAAAAATCCACAGACATGGTTTTTAATGCATCCCTTCTGGACAATATTTTACAGTGATGAACTTTCTGCCAACTGAAAAGGTTTTTCCTGATGTTTAATCTCCCCCTCAAAACATGTCTGCTGCACCATCTGCAGCTACAGGGAAGCATTTGAATCTGCTTTCTTTGAAACTCCCCTCCAAATAATTATAGTAGCAGGCATCTCTCTATCAGACTAAATGAATCCAGTTCTTTCAATTTGACCTCCTTTGTAGGAGAACCCATGCTTGAGTTCTCTCACCATCTTGTTAGTTGTACATGGGGCCCTGCTCAATTGCTCAACATTTTTTTTGAGGCCATGGGACCAAGTGAAACAGAATTGGGCCCAGCAATTCAAATATAACCTCCCCAGGGCTAAGATGAGATAATAACAAAAATGGCATAATAATTTAACTCAACTTATTGGTTCTCCTCCTCCTGATGTAACCCACTACACAATGAACCTGTAATGAAAGGCAGGCTTTGGGCTTGCTATAATCTTGGTGCCTGCAGTAAAACTGAAGTCCTTTTCAGCTAAACTATTTTGCAGCCATTTTATTCTTATGTTGTTCTCAGGCAGATGGTCACTCTTTCCAAGGTGCAGAACTTTGTGCTTCTCTGTGATGAGGATGAACATGTAATTTCATTGCTAATAATGTGAAAAATATCATATGTGCAACTTTCTGTGACAAGGTTGAAAATATTTCATCATATTAAATCTTCATCTATTGTGTCATTTAAGTGTGTAGATTGTGCATATTTTCCTACACATATGTGCATTAGCCCAGAACCCACTAAGCTGATGGAATTTTAGGTGAACACTAAGTTTCACAGCTAGGTCAATCCCAAAGCAATATTTACAGGAGTAAAATTTATGAACCCTGTTGGCTAATTCTGTACCCAAAATGTTACAGTCCTATGTTGTGTACAGGAGGCAGCTGTAAATTTGTCATTCTAGATCATAAACAAAACATAATATATTTTATGTCTCGTCGTACAGAATAAGTAGACCCAAATATTCATGGAGATAAGATTACACTGATCATGTTTGATACCAGTTTTTTGGAATAATTTCATAGTTCTCCGATGCAAGGTTCACTGTGCCCTTCTGTGTTGCTTGTGCTGATTTTACTACGCTGCACTTTCATCATTACTTTACTATGGGTCTTAGAACTCTTAGAAGTCTCAGTGCTTTCTGCCCTTCACTACATATCTCATTTTTTTAGCTCTACCTACAGGCAGTAGTGATGTGGCAGTAGTATTTCCAGAGCTCTAGATTTCTCAGTTCTACAGACCAGATGTAGCACTAAAGTCCTACAAGTAATAGGACAGTAGTAAACTATCACAAACTTTTGATGGTAAAGTCCTTCATAATGACTAAATTAAATTGAAATGTATCTTTCCATTTATTTTATGACCTGAAGATAAGGAGACTAATCAAATATATTACAGCTGCAAGCAGATTCAAACTGCCAATATTTCAATGTAGCATTTTTGAAGGATGTGGGGAAATCCACTCTAACAACATGTAGGTAAAATATTGACATATACACTATGACAATCAAATATATATTTCTGGTGCAAGTTTGAACAGCCTGAAGGAAACCTAATTAATTAGTCATGGCAGTTTACTATGTTTCACTGAGGAGTTATAAACTGTAAAATTTTAACTGAATTCAGGAATATTCTTTAGTTGTTTGTCCTATTAACTTCTGAGATTGTTTGCAGCTTCCCTCTAGCAGTACAAAATGGTTTTCTATGGCATTGACCTTTAAGACAAAGAAGTGTTTCTAAAGTACTAGAAAGAAAACAGCTGACATAAGCTGTATGAACTTCAAGGAAGCTAATAAGAAAATATTTTAGTGCAGATGTGAAGACACCCAGACTGTTCTTTCATCATTGTTATCATTGCTATTGTATCTAATCATTATTATGTGAAGTTAGACTAATGTAGTCCTCCTCAGTGTTGCAAGGCTTAAAAGACCTAGCATGTAAGTTCTGCCTTCAGAGCTAACGTAGAGTCTTGGGGGAGTCAAGACTCTTCTTTCTCAACCTTAGACATTCAAATATTCATTATTAGCATAATTTTTGTCCATGACTGACTATGGCTAATTCTACAGGCAATAGGTAGATTGGTAATCATCCAAAGAAATACATATGGTTTTAGATCAGAACTCAAATTTCTATTAATTGCCCTACAGAGTTTTTATTTCTCCTGTTGACTCTAAGAGGAGTCTAGGATGATTAGCAAAAAATTAAAACTCAGAAAATCTTTCTGCTATCCACACCTAAAGTCTATTTGAGTTGGGGTGCTGTACGGTGTTTGAGATATTCTTGTGGGCATATGAAAGAGAAAATAAAGACAATTCTTGTTTGTATTTTTTTTTTCTTTTTCTGAAAGTACAGGTGGATCTCAGGAGCAAACTCAAATGTTTAGAAGTGCCTCTGTGTGGGCAATTGAATTAAAATCCTCAGATTCTAAGGAAGCAGAAGTCATGGCAAACATCCATCATCAAACTTTAAGGATATTTAAGGATATTCTTAGGTTCTTAAAGAAATTTTTAATAAAAAACACCCATGCCGTTCATCACACTCTGTCAATTGAACCTGTTTCTGACACTTCTGACACTTATAGGATGCTAGACCTGAAGGTGCCTTTCAAAGATATTTTGTAGTTTTTATAAAAGTGCTCCATTTATTTAAATTAGTATAACCAAAATCTGTAGCGGAATAGCTAAGACTATCAAAGTCAAACACTTTTGATCAGACATATCCATGCTATAACATGTTGAGTGAGACTTCACAACATTTGTGAAATTACTGGTATTTCAATGGTATTTAGTAAATTAGAAAAGGAATTAGATTTAATTCAAAATTAGTAGTAAATCAAAAATGTGTTATTGCATTCAAGACTGTGTTCCTTTTATATCATGTTTATACATGGCCTAAATAATTTTATTCTGGTTTTATGGCAATTAACCACTGTTAGAAGTATTCAAATTGCTTCACTGCATATTTTTTGTATGTTTGGTTTTTTATTTTATCTAATTTGTCAAAGCTGTTATCCTTTCATAGACAATAAAAAATATTTCATCAAAAAAAATTGTTTTCCATGGTTTCTCTTCTTAATGAGCTGTCATGATACACAGCTTAGTAAAGGATATAATTGTGTGTCTGTACAGAATAAATAAAAAATAGATTCTGTACCAGCCACACAGTTTTGTTTTATCATTAATATCCTTCATTTTAGTACTCAGAGTTTCTGAGTACCCTGGGATGTTTTCCAGCAGAATACATTAATGCATTATGTTTCTCACAGGACAATGAATTGCTTCTGACTTGCATTTGATCTATGAAGTATTTTCTTGGATGGGAGAAAGATTGTTCATCATGAAGTATAATTGATTTAGCAAAATTAACATTTCATACTTAGTGTCTCCAGCTCCTTATATTTTGCTCTACTAATGCTTAGTTTTACATGTTGCAGTTTCTATACAGTTGCCACAACTTGTTTCAGAGACAGTTATATAAATAATAATCATAATTAAGTTATTCTATTTTCTTTGATTTCACCAAAATTTTAATTAAAACATATATGTTAGATTGTGTTGCCTTTTCAGTATTTTCTTTAACATGTACTATTTTAATTAATTAAATCACTTCCCTAATTAATCAAGGTCTTACTCTACAGTCAAACCAATTTTTTCCTCTCCAGGCTGCAACATCCAGTTCTGCAATTAAAACCAGTGTATAGCCAAGTCTTCCACAATGTCTATACTACAAAGAGGAAACATTAACAATGCACTTGGATTTACTGCAAGTATATAAAGGTAAGTTTGATGAGTTTTTTGATAAGAAATTTTCGAGAAAATGGGAGCACAGAAAAGTTGCTGACCTGGATTTATTAAATCATTTTCTGTAGTAAAACACAGGATATCACATTAGCTATCCGGGAGAAGTTGAGAATTGGAGAAGGAATTATGCGATGCCAAGCAGTTTTTGAGATGGAGAGTATGCTTCAGACTCAGGCTTTTAGAGGTATTCAAAATATTAGAATTCAGATAGGTATTAGAAGATAAGCCCCAAGACTGATTCTGTTTAATAATTTCATAAATTTGGCAGGGAAGAATATGTGTGAAAAGAATGTGTGGAGGAAATTTACTTGTCATAGTTTGACACTGGACCAAAACCATGATAGCCACTTGCTCACCCTCCCCTGCCACAGCTGGGCGGAGAAACAAAAAAAAATTAATGAAGGATTCATGAGTTGAGATGAGGACCAGGAGAAAACATTCCAAGAGCAAAAGAGACGCAGCTTTAAGTTGCAAAGTGAATTTATTACTGAGTCAGAGGAGGATAACAAGAGGCAAAATAAGCCCTGAAAACACCTTCTCTTCCCCCAGCCCCTCTCTCCTTTCCGCTGACAGCACAGGGAGAGGAGGGCATAGGGGTTTTGTTCAGCTCAACACCTGAGGATTTTCTTCTACTGCTCTGGGAGAGGAGTCCTTCTCCTGTGGACACTGCTGAAGGCTCATGGAAGAATTCAGCCCGGATTTTTCCCAGGCTGTTGCCTTTCTCAGCTTCAGCCCGGACCTTTCCCAGGATAGGGATCTTTCTCAGAAACAAAACAAGAGAAGGAAGAAAGAACAACACAGATAAACACCTGGTGTGGAGCACTGAGCTGTGTGAGTGTCTCGTGATGTTTTGCAGAAAGCATGTTTTCAAAGGTGTTGCCTTCTTGGACCAATGAGTCTTTTCTACTTTGTTTTTTGCAATCTCCCTTATATAAATGCCATGGCTTTTCAATAAATCACTTCTTCTTGCTGCCTGGAAAGAGTTGTGTTGCTGTGCTCTTTTGCAGTTTCCTAGCCTTACAGTGACATTCCTCTGTGAGACTCTGGGGTCCCTCCCACAGGCACACAGTCCTCCCAAAACTGCTGTGATGTGGTCTCTCTTCCATGGGTGCCATCCTGCAAGGACAGGCTGCTCCAGCCTGGAAGCAGGGTCTCCCTCTCTCTCCACAGGTCTCCCACTGGATCACAGCTTCCTCCATGCATCCACCTGCTCCGGCATGGACACCTCCTCCACGGGCTGTGGGTGGATCTCTGCATTCCCCTTGGACCCATGGGCTGCAGGGGCACAGCTGCTTCACCACCATCTCAACATAGCCTGCAGAGGAGTATCAGCTCCAGCACCTGGAGCACCTCCTCCCCTCCTTCTGCACTGACCTCGGCGTCTCCAAGTTGTTTCCCTCAAATGTTCTCACCTCCTCCTTTTCTCTGGCTAGGTAAACATGCAAGCTCCACTTTGTTTTGATTTTGTTCTTAAATATGTTATCAGCAGCCTCTCCCATTGGCCCAGCAGCATGTCCATCCTCAGAGCCATCAGGGACTGTCTCTGCCAGACGTCATGGAAGCTTCCACCAACTTCTCATAGCAGCCACCTCTTTGGCCCCCCCACTACCAAAAACAGGGCTGTGTAAAATCAACACACTTACATAAAGTTGAAGAAAATCTAATGTATCAATTAAAATCAGATGACTGGCTAGAAAGTGTGAATTCACCTTGAAGAGCAGGCTAATGAACATGAAGTAAAAATAAATGCTGCAAAATGTGAGGGAGAGTAATTGGAGCTTTATAACAAACAAACAAAAAAATTCTGTTGTAATATAAATAGAAAATTCTGCTATATGAGACCTCTTTGTGGGAAGTTTCTGCCTGTAAAACAGTGTTCAGAAGTCCCATTGGCACATTTGCATATTCCCATTTCATGTCTGATGATAAGTTTTCTCAATAATCATGCATTTATTGAGAAAAAGACGTAAGAATTCATAAAATAAGCTGTAAATGGCTTTTGGGGGGCTTGCTGAGTTCAGTAGATCAATGGAGGCAAGCCTGGTGTAGCTCCATATCCACAGTTCAGTTTTTTTCCTGTTTTTTTTTTCCTTATTTTTTAAAATTTCGTGTTACTTCGTACAGACTAGTTTTCTACAGAATGTATCTTAGCCTTAATTATACTACTGATCAATATCACTTTTGCATTTGGGAAGAGGGGATCTCTTCTAGTATCTTAACCTATAAACTAATTTTAAGCATTCCCTTGGGTTTTTTAGGTTGTTCTGGTAATGAAAACTTCTTCTCATTTTGTGTTGTACTTTATTTTTCATCATATTTCAGATCCCAGATGTCTTTATAAAATTCTAGGACTTAAAACCCCCACACTTCGTTATAGTTCATCTTAATGAGCATTAGCTTACTCATCTTCATAAATAAAGTACTCTGCATTGCTGGTAAAGCAGTATTTCCACATGAAAGATAGTTTTATTCATTGCACTGAACGTACCTTTCCCTAAAGAATAAAAGGGAAGAAAGATTCCTATGGCTCTTTCTTCTCTCTTTTCATTCTTGCTTGTGTTTACTTTAATCATTTAGAAGCTAAGAAACTCAAGATTAATTCCCTTAGAAACAGAGATTAAATGATGGACAAAGCATGCAGGAAAGTTCTAAATAAATTGCATTCAAGTGAACAGACCAGAATGGCTGCCTGAAGATTGCTTCTTAATGCGATTTCAGCATAATCAAAAAGCAAGGTTACATGCAAACAATTGCTGGCAGCAGTTGCCCCACGTGGGACTGGCTCTCAGCAAGATGGGTTCAAATAGACATTAAATTTCGTTTGTACTTTATGAAAAAATTGTAGCCAAAGTGTATCAAAAGCTAATGGAAGTTTCTAAAACTGGTGACATTGAGCTCAACCCACATCCAATCACAAACACATATGCTCCGTTTAAGTATACACACATGAAAACCTAGTCATGCTATGCAAGTGTATAAGCATTGACAGATATACACAAGGCTTCCACTATAAAGGAAAAACAAAACCAACTATTGATCAAAGAAGTAATGACAACATAGTACACAGTGTACACAAATCATAGTGGGAAGGCAGATGCCAGTTTCCATTTACATATTGAAACAAACTTTTCCCAGGTAATAATTTGGCCCTTTTGTTAAAATGGGGAAGTTTTAAAAGCTAAAATTGTCTAAAGTGGAGAAGCAAAACAGTTCAGTTAAAGTGCTGTTGATTTTCACATTAGGCTTAGTGGGGCATGTATATCACATAAAAGAAGTTGAAAAATAAAAGTTAAGGACAGTTTCCATTTTTATTTCTTTAATTTAAGGAAATCCTTGTAGTTTTTTGTATGAGATAGCAGTTTTGAGAATAATCAATTTTCATGACTTGCTTTTCATAGAGTTGTTGAAAGACTTTATTTCTGCAGTTGAGCTCAGACAGCGTCCTTCTGTATACTCTGGGCGACTTACTTATTTTGAAAATGTGGATCATGATATGTTATGACATATCTTAATATTTCCCAATAATGAGGCTCTACTCTGCAACTATTACTTCTGTCTCAATTGGAAAATGGAAAATGAAAGTTTTTGAGGGCTCTTGCTTTAACCTTTTAGTAGAACAGTTCAGCCTTATAGGTGCTTAGTATGGATAATTTGTACCAAACCCTTCAGTACAAGGAACTGCATTGTTACCCATTAATGTGGCATCAAACATGCAAAAATAAGTGCACAGTTTTAAAAGCTATGTTAAATTTAAGCCACAGAGTTACCTTGCTTATCGAAAGAAAATGCTGGACCCACAGGAATGTCAACGGAATATTCACAGCCTAAGATGTATTTTTATAATGGGAAAATAAAATACAAAATTAAATTCTGAAGTGCAGTTTTTCCAGGGAAAGTTGCATTAATTTTACACAAATGTCTTTATTTATCTTGAATAATGAGTAAACCATCCTTTCCAGGAAGAACATGAATACTGACACATCTTTTTATTGTGACTACAATGTCATAAAACTGATTTACTCAACAAAGAGAAGTAAAAGAATGAAAGAGAAAAACAACAATAAAAATATTGTGTTTCTGAGAGGGAAAAAAGGAAAATAAGAGGCAGTTTTCTCCAATAAGAAAGACAGCAATTCTAGGTTTGAGATTTGTACTCTGAATCTGAGACAAAGAATTAAGGAAGCTTTTGAAATCTTCTTTTTTGCTGATTTCTTTGTTGATTTGTATGGACACTTTTTGCAATCCAAAGGACTTATTTTATTTTCTCTGTATAAAATAATAGTGTTGATTTTTATTACTACTGAAATTTTCACCAATGATTTGGTATTAATTGTTGATGCTATATAAAACATGGTTATCTAGTAATGAAAATATTATGTAGAAAATAATTTCAGTTTTCATTTGATAGTGTTTTTTTTAAATTTAGTTCTACTGGTGAATTTGCCTGAGATGAACATTTCAAATATCCTTTAATATTATTTCTGTAAAAGTTCTTATACAAAATATTGACTAAGTTAAATGATTAGCTGTCTTCAATTACATTTAACTGCACTTACGCTTTCTTTCTTTAGAAAATTTATTAGAAATTGTTACAAAGTGGCACTTGAATTTCTTTTCAGATGTAGTTTTTGATTTAAATAAATTATGTTTCTCTCAAATATTTTTGAAAAAATTTCTTGTTCTTTTTTTCTGAAATTCATCATGAGGTATTGTGAAAAAAATGAGATATATGAGAATTTTATGAAGAAAAAAATTGTTTTAAGTAGCACATTTCAATAGAAGTAAAGGTTTGACTAGTCCTTAGAGAATTATAATGGGAGAATCATTGGAAACAGAAATACAGATGGTTTTAAACCACCAAGGATCCAGAACTGAGAGGAAGAAAAGCTTAGTTCTTTTCAGAATTGCTGGTCCTTTATTTTTGTTTTTCTCTTCTGTTGAATTCACATACAAAATAAAGTGACTCGTGTGAATGAATAGATATGCTTCCTGTATATAAACTGATCCACTTAGAAAACTAGTGTATAGGAAGACAACAGTCTGAAAATATGTATATATCATTTAAAGACATCTTTCATCTTTCCATTCTAAAACTATGCACTGTTACCAAAGTGTTTCTATGAGAATTTTATGCAAAACTTCAAAAATATTCCTTTTAAGCTTTCTGCTTCAGTTTCCATCCAATCATGTCAAGTCATTTCATGAATGAGGCACCGAGCTCATGGTGGGCATGTTCTTACTGCAATGTGGTGCCATGCTATGGAGCACAAGATCATGGAGAAGTTTGGAGCACCATTCTCTTAGCTTGGACATAGCATTGGATTTATATAATGACCTGACTTCCACTTTGGTGACAATTTGGCTAGCAAAGGTAGAGACCACATCTGCCTGAAGACACATCCTGACACACAGCTTAATAATACTGCCCAAACATCAGTCAAAACCCATTTCTATCTAAGCATGAATGTCTAAAAAAGAAATTTCTTCTTCAGGTAAAATGACTAAAATTTACTTCACGTATCACACCAGAAGCAAAAGGCACTGAAAATCTCTTATTTATTTTACTTTTATTTTGTTTTATTTTATTTTATTAGAAATCTTAACCATACTGTGCTGTAAGTTATAAGTATGCACATGCTTCCATAGTCCTTGTGTACATCTCCTCATCCAGACCATGGAATAGGGAGAGGGAGCTCTCCATATTTTCCTCAGAAATGGGTTGCACACCGGTTCCTATCCCAGTAGACGCTACAATAGAATCAGCCTAACAATACCAAACTCATCTATTGCCTGTGAATTATTGTCTTCTTGGTATTGTTGTTTTTATTTACTGAGTAGCCCAAAGGGGATTAGCAATTGAGCACTAGGTATATGTTTTCCTGGGTTTCTGGTGACTGAAGAGCTCTATCTTTTTGATGGCACAGTAAATTCCATAAAGATATTTTAATAATAGGAGCCTGAAGTGGAAGATAAACAAAATTCTTCCTGACTATATACTTAAAATGTTTCCTTGCATCAGATTATATCTATAAAGAAATAACTTAATAAATAAATATTCTGGTACATTTGTCACTCATAGCAAGTAACTGATAAACACCCTTAGGGATCAAAAGCATTAAAGTGGCTGTCTAGTTTCAGTCATTTGGTGAGAGGGGAGAAGAAAAAGCCTCAAAAAGACTGTTTCTTTTCAAGGATTTGCTTTCTTCTATTGATTCTGAGAAGGTATTTTTGCTCAATGTACCAACTTCTTTTAGGAGGGTTTTAGGAATTAATTACTTAAGATATTTTCCAATTTATTTTATCCTACTATAATCTGGTGTGAATAAAGATCTATCTTTCTTTACTGGAGAGCAAGAGAAATGAAAGCTCTATAAGCCATTTTGAGTTTGTTTTCAAGCCATATAGTAACAGGACATTTTGCAGTCTACCGGGAGACAAACAATCTGCTCATATTCTCTACAAATGAACAGAGTGATCTTTAGGAACTCCTGGGTTACCATGGATACCATGTATTCTAAGTCACATTGTTTCTGAATTAGAAATCAGTTTTCAGAATTGTTAAACATAACAGAAGCATAGATGTTGTCTTTTGGTTTGTTAAATTTTTCTTTTTTTTTTTTTTTTGCCATAAAAGGCATAGTAATACTAAAGGCAAGAAAAAAATTGCTACTCACCGGTAGTCATTTACAACTTGGCATCTTCATCAGCTGAGCAGCCTTCTTTAGTTGCTGAGTGATAATGATTTCATTTTATGCAATTTTACTTTGAAATACTGGAGGTTACTATGGAAACCTCAACTCTTTTTCCCTCTTCACATTCTTTGAACAGGTAGTAAGTCTCGCTATGTGAGGGAAGTGGCACTGAAACATTACTTGAAAATCAGCTCCAAATTGCTTTTGCCATTCATGAGTCAATGTGAAACTAAGATTTTTCAGACAGTTTGGAAGAAGAACAAAATATTTAAAAAAACAAAAAAAGTTTGAATCTTTATTGTCTGCCAAACTTCCGGTTTTTGACTCACTGAAATTTCACCTTTGCTTGATTATAATGGTGAATATAAATGATTCCAGCATTAATCAGCATAATAAAGTGGTAGAGGATTTATTTCCACATGGTTGCTCCTGTTTTCAGAGGTTTTTTTATATTTTTCAACCCTGGAACCGAAAAAACCTTTTTATTTTCACTTGATTCCTCTGTGTAAATAATGTTAATTGTTAAAACACAAACAATTGATACAATTAGATAGTTTAATCACCTCCAATTTACTTCTAACATTGCCATTAGATTTTGGTCCAGAATTCACAGTGTCTAATCAGAACATCTACAGGGGTTTCTAATTTGTCTCAACCTAAAACTCAGCTCATAATTTAGAATATTGAAGCATTTACTTTCAGTAAGATTTGGCTATCAAATAATTTAATTCTTTATGTATTACAATCTAGTTCTGTGCCCCATCTCTAAGCAAGCAAGCAAGCCAATGATCTTCAACTCTTATTTGTTCATATTTATTTTTGGTCATGTAGAAAAATATTCTATAATTTTGCTTCTTGTCTTGAGCCTTCTGGGTTTTACTCTTTACTTAGTTTTATCTGCTTTGACTGAAAAACTTCCTGTATCAAAATTAAACAACACAGAAATAAAGTCAGCAACAAATCTTTGACAGTCATTTCTTCAAGAATTTTAAATG
The DNA here is from genome assembly GCA_013398595.1 of Tychaedon coryphoeus. Taxonomy (NCBI): domain Eukaryota; kingdom Metazoa; phylum Chordata; class Aves; order Passeriformes; family Muscicapidae; genus Tychaedon; species Tychaedon coryphoeus. Next base: position 295,705 of record WBND01000547.1, read on the forward strand.
CTAAAATTTAATTTAGTATTTTTAAAATATTTTAATTAGGCATAAATAAAGACTTTAATTGACTTTTAAATTTGCATTCAAAATGGAATCGAAGGGCAGAAGAGAGGAGAGCCTCCTTTGCCAAGAGCAGATGTCACATTGTTCGTCTCCCAAATTTGCTTGAGCAATATCCAAATATAAATAATTTTGTTCTGCTACATCAAAAACCTATCCTTCTTCACCAACATCAAGAAATATTACATTCAAATATATCTATCTCATGTTTTCTGTTCATTCTGTCTAGCAAGCCTGGACAAGTGTATAATTTTTGTTAATATTTTGATGACAGTTTTTAGCATGGACATTCAGATTTGTGGAAGATTTTGTGAGACATGAAAATTCCAGACACATATATCTCCACTTTCTTTCTCAATTTCATTGAAAGTACAATTTCAAAATCATTATAAACTGTTACCTTCTACATTTAAGTAGTTTCTTTTCCTTTTTTGATCTGCCAGAAAACCAAATCCTGATATGTATGAATGCAAAAATGCTCTTTCTAATGTTCATTCAATTTCCTCTTTCATTAACTCTCTCTTAACACTTCTTTTTTTTTTCTTTTTTTTTTTATGGTTTGCTTTTTAGAATAAATCTAAATACCGTAATTTAACACTTTGTAACCAAAACCAGAAGAATGGTCCCCTTTTTTTTTGGCTTTTTTTTCTATATTCCAAATCAATTGTGGTATAGCATCTACTCTTAGAAGTGCAAAAAAATTCATACATGGTAATTCAGGTTCTCTAAAATGATTAATGTTTATATAAGCACACCACATCACATCAATGCAATTCACATGACACATTAACAACCTTGTATGAGCACTCTGCTGCATCAAGTTTCCTGACCTTTGATTATTAGCTATAAAATGTCATAAACAACTTTATTTAAAGGAAGTTCTAAGGTTTCAATTGTGTTTTTAGAACAGATGAGAGCACATTCCTCTGTGAATTTAAGAAGCACCATTCTGTGAAAAATAACGTAAGTATTACATACCATTTTATACAATGATACTAATACTGAAGACAATAAAAAATTGGTGGACTTGGCAGTGACAACATTATGGTTACAATTGTACTTGATGTTACAGTACCTTTCCAACTGAAATAATCCGTAATTAAAAAAAAAAAAGGAATTTATTTTACTGGATTTTGTATATTATCAAGTGTCCAATCAGCCTCCTGCTCCCTCACACTTGTATGTTGACATAGTCATAAACAAATCAATTTAATTTTAAAAAGTAGCTCTAAGAAATCTGAGGAGATAAAAGAATTTGAGATGTTTGAATTTTGGGCTAAAAAGATTAGTTACTTACACTTAGCCCTTGTCACACTTCAAAACTATTAAGTTCCGTATACTGGAATGCTGTCTGAAAATATAAATATAGCCTATATTAATTCACTTAGAATTGAAGCTGAGGAAGAAAATAGCTGTGAGATGTGGAGAAAATCATTATAAGATCAGATCTTCATTAAACTCAGGATTTATGTGACAGATTCCTCAACAGTCATAAGGTTTTTGTAATCAATAACTCTCTGCCTGTTTTTTTGTTTTTTGTTTTTTTTTGTGTTTGTTGTTGTTGTTGTTGTTGTTATTGTTTGTTTGTTTTTTGTTTTTTTAATAATAGTGAAATAATTTAGCTGATACCATCTGTATTCAACAGATTCTAGTCAATATCAATAAGTACAGCAATAAGTAGTCAATGTCTACAATATTTTCTTCCTGTAGGCCTGAAGGTTGGTAATAACTTTGAGTACCAGGTGATAGGAGTTTATAGTGCAACTCTTGTCTACACTTTATGTATCAGTTTTCTAGTTAAGTCGCTCACCGGTACTGGCTCATGCTAAGTAGGAAAACTCTGTCACCAATAAGTGTTGGGCACTGGTAGGAGAAATTCCACAGCTCCTTCTGCTACTGGCACAAGCAATGAAGACTTCTAGAGAAGGAAAGAAAGACAAAGAATGCTATGAATCGAGCATATATGGATTTAGCATCTAATATCTCACAATTGGGAGTGACAGACCTGGAGGTCCTAGGCTGCCTTTGCATTTTTAAATTAGAATGAAACTACCAGTAGTAAGGGTGCAGGATCAAGATCACATCCCTTCCTGCCAAAGTGTGGACCAGCATCCAAAGGCAGGGTTGGTTTTTTTCCTAGTCATGGAAATGAACATCTTTAAACATCTTTGTTTACAGTCATTCTTAATTTAAAGTAGCTGGGCTGAACATGTGAAGATTCTGAAAAGGTGCTTCTTTTGTTCCTAGAGAATAACTGAAAAAACTAACAAACAAAGAAACAAACAAAACAAACTAGAAAAAGGCCAAAAAGGAAATTCAGGTGTTCCACCACATGAAGCACTCTTACTAAGGTGATTATTTTCCCCTGTATTAGATTTCAGCATTTGAATTCTACTGTCTGATCATCTGATTCCTGATAATTACAAAAGGAAAAGTGTAGATCTACCTGAAAAAGCTCACATTATCTTCAGTTACTGTTTTTAAAAAGCATCCCATTATGTAGGTCAGATACTGTAATTTTTATTACTTTTGACAAGTCTTTCATTTTTCATCATTAGTACACCTTTTGCTATAAGGGATATTGATCCTAAAAAACCACTTCCATACTCCCTTCACTGTTATTTTACTACACATTCTCTTTGAGGTCACCAGCATTAGAAAAAGCAATGACTGTCCTTATTCAATTCCACTACGATTAAAAAAAAAAAGAAAAAAAAAAACTTTTAAAATAATTCCATGTTCCAGCTAGTTAACCTGTAGTTGAATGTAAAGGCTGTAATTGTGGGTGTAAATTCTTAATGTCTACCTTAAAAAGTCTGTAAGAGTCTTTACAGATGTCATTACAGTGATGGCTGGTATAGAACTTCATGGGATAGATGACATTATGGATGGCAATTCGTAGAGTATATTGGTCTTTAATCAGAATTTGATTAAGGAACACACTGAACTCTTGCTCCAAATTCTTTCTGAACTGTTTACCTCCCAGAGCAATGTTTCAGTAAACAGGGCAAGCTGATGGCAGAACTCTTTCAGTTCAGTAGTAATCAATACAGGGAGAAAACAGCTCTAGAAAAATTTGAAAGAACTGACAGAGGGTTGAAGGAATTAGATGATCTGAAATTATACAAACAGATGGAAGAGGGTGAAAACATAATGGAATGAAAAGCCTTTAAATTCTAATTACAAAGAAATGGAAGATCACTATGATTATAGACAAATATTAGTCAGTTGCTTTTGTTCAGTCTGACTTGACACATTATGAATGACATTTATTCAACTCTCTGCTGTCTTTGCAACCACAAAATTCATATAGATTTTGGTGCATTTATTGATATTCTTTCTCTTTCAATATTGTAATTACAGCCATTAACTTACTGCAGGGAAATGGTGACATGCTGCTTCACAAATATGTGCGAGTGGAGATTTGCTTTGCAGTTGGACTACAGAATATCCAGGATGTATGGGTACTTTGCTTTGTTTGTCATTCATGTGTGCAGATCTTCCTCTTAAGAATTTTGTATGAATCCATGCTATAACCTCACCCTTTTATGAAGAGTTAACCTTAGAAACAATATTTTACTTGTGTCAAGTGTTTTTTTTTTTACCTTTTCACATTCTTCCTAGCTAGTTTTGCAAAAAATATTCATAGTTTCTGTCTATCATTTCTCATGTGAACACCAAGACCCAGAAATTATCTCAGACTGATAAACTGCTAAAAGTACAGAATTCACAATATCTTTGAGAGGCAGTTATTTTGTAATCTTAAAATATTAATTTAGCTAAACCATTTTATATAAACCAGATGATAAAATGAAAAGAATATTGTCATTGTAAAATGTACTATTATGTTGAAACCCAAAATTTATCATAATCTTTTTCTAATAGTATTGAAAAAAATATACAAAAACTGATTTTCCTGAGCAAAGAAAAACATATTTATAAAAATTGCATAAGTTGTACTGATAATGGTTTTCTGAGAACGCTAGCATTCATTTCTTCTCTTCTTCAATTTTTTTTTTTTTTTAGTTTTCTGTTCCTTTCTTTTCTCCTTCCTTTCCTTTCACCTGAGTCATGTTCTGCTCTTCAGGAGTATTTCTTAGTAAACTGTCAAGAGAAGGCTCTAGGTGTTTTAAGGGTTTTGGAAGGTTTCTAAATGGCATATATATTACATATCAAATTATCACCACAAAGATCTTTTATGCTTCCCTTATATTATTTGGGCACATACAATATTAAAGCTATTTTGGTCTGCTAACTCAGTGATGCTGAAGTTGAAAAAAAAAAAATGCACTGCCTTCTGGCATTAAAAAAATCCTAAAATAAGTATCTATATTTTGAAATTGTCTTCTCCAAGATGCTCTCTTCAGGAATTCTCTGTCAATGCATATATAGAATAATAAATGAAGCTCAGCAGTCTTTTTCCATAACCTCTACTGTAGTATTGTGTGGCTCTTAGAAATTTGACAATTTCTGTTGTAAGGATCTGAAGTCTCACACTAATATGGTACAGCAGTGTAATCATGGCTCAGACTTCCAATAAAATTGATAAGCAGTGCAAACAAGCTGTAAAAATATCTGTACAGGTATAAGAAACATGAAAGTTCAGATGAATGTGTAACTTAGGAGGAAATGTGCATCAAACAGTATCACCAGCCAGTAAAATTATTCCATTGTATTCAACATTGCTGTGGCCTCATTTGGAGTACTGCATGCAACTCTGGGCCACAATTTCAGAAAATTCAGGAGGTCTTTGCATGCATCCAGAGGAGAGGGAAGCAAAGCTAGTGAAAGGGCTGGAAGACATGTCTTGTGAGGAGTGGCTGAGGAGTTCTGGGTTTGTCTAATTTGAAGAAAAGGAGTCTGAGGATTGACCTTACTGTTTCATACAGCTTTCTGAGGAGGGGAAGGGAAGAGGGAGATGCTAACCTCTTCTCCCTGAAATCCAGTGACAAGATGCACAAGAAAGGTTGGTTCAAAGCTGTGCCAGGGGAAGTTCAGACTGGACGTAAGGAAGCATGAGGAGAAGGTGGTCAAACATTGCAGACTTCCTTGAGGAATCGGTCCATGTCCAATGCCACTGTTCAAGAGATATTTGTATAATACTGTTAAAAACATTAACTTTTGGTAAGCCCTGAATAGTTCAGGCAGTTGGACTAGATGATCACTGTAGGCCCATTCAAATTAAATTAGTCTATTCTATTTCCTTCTATGTAGATGCTTGAGGAGTCAAGACGGAAAAGATCAGTTTGAAAAGTTATGAAAACCTGGAAGGAAAAACACAAGAGTTATCATTCCATTGTTAGTAAAAACATCAGGTGGTCAGTAATCAGTTGATGTATATAAATATATATTAATATATAAACCTGCTGTATATAAAGCCATTTGAGATTAAACCTGGTCAAAAGTCTCCTAACTACAAATTTACTATGCCATTCTTCATGTTTTCAATGTATAATTAAGGTTATTGAATGAAAAATGCACATAATAATGAAGTTGATTTTAAATCAGGAAAATTGAATTGGCATTATGCCAACCTAGCACTTCAGTGCATTACACTTTTGAGTTCTATTTGCTGTACTTTAAATAAGATTAGCTTGCTAGTGGTTGGACAGATATTGCATATAAAAATCATTTGTGGGAGGGCAAGCAGCAAGCACTACTTTATGGTACATAAAGTAGGGCAATTTATAAGAACTGAAGTCAGATAAAAGCATTGGCAAAGCTACAGTGATTTAAGCCTGATTTCCTAGGCTTACACTGTCATTTTCATTTCGTCTTTCTATCCCATATATATGAATTCCAGTTTCAAACACACCTTACAGTGGATGTGGGACCACAAAGAGAAATAAGTTTCTATATGTTTTGTATATTATTGGTGACCATATAGGCACGACTTTATATGTGTAAGTATATTAGAGGCTTATAAAGTTCAGATTTTACTATTTCCAGATTATTAAAGTATACAGTAATAATATATATATATATATATACACAGATAGATAGATAGATAGATAGATAGATAGATAGATAGATAGATAGATAGATAGATTTGAAATTCAGCACTGACCATTTCTAGAGGTCAAAAAGATTGCTGTGGAAATCTTAGAACTGTGAAAACAAAATAAGAATAAAAATCTATTGGGAAAAAGTTTATTTTCTTAATTTAAAATTTTGGGAGCTTTCAAATGCTACTAAATGTCCTTTCCATTACCTATCTTTAAAATTTTGGGGGGAACTTTTTTGGTGTTTTGACTTTTAAGGGACTTAAAAATCTCGATGGAGCCCCACATGGGAACCTGCCAAGGAATTTATAGATGTCTTTTTTTTGTGTGCTGCAACCTAGATGAGCCCTTATCAATTAAAAGTTTTTCTTAGGATCTGAGAATTATGCTTCTTATAGGAACGTTCTTAGAACATTGTGTGTGTGTGTGTCACAAAAGAGCTCTCTGTTAATCATTGGAGTTGCAAAGATGTAACTCTTTATAAAAAGGAGTCTAAATTCCTGTTATAACACCTGCAGTCTAGTTTTGCAGACAATCTTTGTTTTAAAAGCCAAACAAAGCAAACAATGTTTTAAGGACCCATAATTCTATGGCAACTTACCCAACTGGTATGATGTCAAACAAGTTTTCTGAATTTTCAACTTCATTTTTCGTGACTTTTCTTTTTAAAGTATTAGTAGTTTTTTTCCATCACATGAAGAAGAATCAATCTAAAGCCTGCCTTCAGTTGCAAGAAAGCAATTTAGCAAACAATTTTCATCTTTTTGAAAAAATACTAAGAGCTATCAAAAGCTTTTGTTCCTGAGAACAAAAATCACCCATGTGGGAGACTTTCAGATATTTTTGGAGAGTTTTCAACTTTTTTTCTTTAACTGCTTCAGTGTAAATGACTGAACCCACTGAGCCTTTAGGTCTTTTTTTTTTTTTTTAATATATTAACTATAATAGACTCTGTCTAAACACACTCCTTTGTAAGCATGAAAAGCCAATAATTAATAGAAAGGGAAATTGAAATGACAGTATTAGCTGGCTATCTGCAGAAATTCTTAGAAGAAAATTATTTACAAGGAATTAATATATAAAGTGAAACTAATCCAATTAAACAGATGGAGAAAAAAAGCAAGGATGGTGCAAGAGTTACAAGAACAGCTCTTAAATTTAAGCATCTGCTTTTAAGAAGATTCATCTGAAAATCTGGAAGCATCTAATTAAAAAAATAGTAATAAATTAAAAAACCAACAAAAAAGTCATCTTAACCTACTGAAGAGTACGCTCATTATTCTTGATTGTGGTACTCTAGCTTGAAAAAATACACATTCCCATTTTTTCGTAGCATTCTTACATTAAGTGGTAGAGAGGAAATAAGTATCAAAGCAAAATATTTTTGAAATAACTTATGTTATATACTATTATTTGAAAACTATTTGTCACTTCTGTATTTATTACTTTATTAACTTTGCTCTGATGTTCTTTTCTCTACAACTGCCTCAATTCTAGACAATGTGCTTGACAAAATCTATTATACAGGAAGATTTTTTTCATTTTTTGCATAGATATCCAAAGCATAGTTTAATATTTCATACCAAAAAAATCCAAAATATTTGCAAAGGAAAACACTTGAAAGAAAAAAAAAATGAAAATTCCAAATGTTTTTGGAATGTCCTAAAGGTTATCTGGGTTTTTTTGCACATTGTTTCATAAAACCAAATACAAATTCCCATCACACTCTTGTATTCTGTTTCTACCTTCCTCACATTGCCTTTTATTCCCATAGCTGAATTTTGCTTAGTGGGAGCTTTTAAAAAACTGTTATCCTGTTCAAGATCACACCTATTGTTTTAGAGGAAAAAAAAAAAAGGAATTCAGATTTAATAGTGATATTTAGAGTAAGCAAATTCCAATTTCCTTCCCCTAGTCTCCCTTTGTGAGTTCTGCAAAGGTTCCTTGGGAATTTTTAAGTTTTGTTAGATGGAGTAATAAAAAAAGTTTACAAAATCAAATATTTTAGTAATTTTTTGTCTTACTGTAGCCTTACAAATATAATGCAGGAGATCCCTTTTCTATCTTTCAAAAATGAGCCCCAAAAGCAGCATCCTGGATCTATTCCCCATTCTCTGAATAGTTTAGTGTAATTTTCCAAATCATTCTAAACCTTGCCATTAAACCACTCTGCTCTTCAAGGTATTTTTGCTTCACATGTGTAAATAAATAAACATTTTATGTTGCTCCATTTCTTGGCATTAAGGTGTCACATCAATAAAAAGACCCCTTATGGGGAACTCATTTTTGTTCTGGAAAGGACTGTTGCATACTGTCTTCCTCTGCTGTATGCAACCCTAGCACATCAAGTTTTCAAAGCATACGAAATCTAATCCTTTGACAACCTTAAAAAAAAAAAGAAAAAAAAAAAAACTGAACTTGTAATAGATTCCTGAATTAAAAAAAAAAATAAGCTGAAGCAGAGGAAATTGAGAGATTTGTCTTAATAAATTGCTGTCTTTTTAATATAAAATAAATATCCTCCTTCAGGAAAGACTTGTCTTTATGATCCTACTCATTTACAAGACTCCATTCTTTATTTGTACTGATTATGTGAATAGCTTCTGTTAATATTTTAGGGTTTATTCCATCACCCTAGATAAACTACTAAAATATGAGGGCATATTTTCAGTCTAACAAGTGTCTTCAAAACAAAATTATCTGTCACAGCCCTCTATGATTTATGGATGTCATATCTCACAAAAAGTTTATATTCATCTACTCCAAAAAGCTGAATACATTAACTATTGCATATTTCTCAGCAGCTATGTCCATACAGCCAACTGGCTCTTACTGCTGGGTACACAGAACAAAATCTTCTTCATTTTGCATTCGGCATTGCAGGATCATATCCCAAATTACTTAGCTAGTCTATTGGCCTTTAGTAATCTTAAGAATGTCACAGAATACCAGCTGGAAATGGGATTTAGGATTAAACTCTCAGAAATTCCTACCTGGCACTAATCTCAAGCAGCTACAGCAGCAAATAGCAGTGCTACCCATTAGGCTGCTGTTGTTGCAAATAAGCAGCAGCTTGTGTTCAGCAGCTTGCTGCCAGCCAGCTCCAGTTGGCTGAATAGCTTGTGCAGCTGTTTTCACAACAGCATCAGCAGTTATCCCACCCCAGCTGCACCCAGGAGGAAATGACAGCAACTTAAATCAGCTGCTGCTGAAGGGTCTTGGATGTGCTTTACTTGTTAAAGCACCATTGATAGGTTCATAAAATAATTATCGACAGGTCTTCTGCAATCTTCTTTAGCTGATGCAACCTATGAAATAGGTCAAATAAATAGCTAGGACTAAAAGAAGGAAATATCTACCTACTAAGTGCAGTTATTGGATCCTACTAATGTATTTATTGGGAGTAACTTGGCCTATCTGGAAGACTTGCAGTGATACCAGCACAGGTTGCTAGCAGCAGTGGTTTTGGCTAGAACAGCATTAAGTTTTTTCATTGTTGCATTTGTAGTGTTTGCTTTGAATTGGTGATAAGAGGAGTGTTGGTCACATAGAGATGTTAGTTATTACTGTGCAGTGATCACACAGAGTCAAGGCCTTTTCTACTTCTCACTGTCCCCTATCAGCAAGTAGGCTGAGGGTGACAAGAAGCCTGGAAATAACACAGCTGGGACAGCTGACCCAAACTTTACTTATTAAATTGTCTTTATTTCAACCCAACATTTTTCTCACTTTTACTCTTCTGATTCTCTTCCTCATCCTGCTGTAAAAGGGAGTAAGTAAGAAGCTCTGTGGGGCAGAGTTGATGGTCAGTATGGTTAAACCATAACACTAGCCCTATACCCAACAGACATGATAGTAGTAGCTTGATAACCAATGAACCACCAAGATCAGTCATTCTATTTTTTAAATTATTTTTCTTTTTTTTTTCTTTTTGCTAAAGTGTTGCTTGTTTGAGAATTAATATACCTACAATAATAACAAAGTAGTAAGACAAGATGTTCCAATGGAGGTTTAAGGGAACTTGTAAAATATATTTTTGTTTTAGTGATACCAGATAGAGACACAGAGATACATAATGAATATATTGTGGAAAATAAATTATGAAAAAAAGCATAGAAAAATATTTGTGGACCTTGTTCCTGAAAACTTTCTTTCAGAGGCTTCTGGCTTTGTTATTCCTATAAGCAATGTGAAAAAATTTGTTAGGAATCTTGAACCAGTTCCATCTTATTGCATTGTTTTATTTCATGCTGGAAGAAATTGTTCTCTGTGTTAAATAATAAAAGTCTAATTCACTTCCCAGTCAGTTTCTGTATCTATAAAATATTTATTATTTATGTCAGTATTTTTATTATCAGAGACATTGCCTAGAAAAACAATCAATCAATTTCTCCTACAGAAACATCAGCCTCTTGCTATCATCTTTTTCTGGGAACTGTCTGTTCAACTCTTAGGCTCTTTTAGAAATTACTCCTATGTCATCTGTCCTGAACAACAGTGCTGAACTCATCACTGCAGGGTCAAAGAAAACACATTTATTTCTTAAATGCATGTCTTCCTATAATCTCTGTGAACTTCTCAGGAAGTATGTAGTAGTATGTAATTAGTATTCCTCATTAATTGGAGAAGAGAAGCATCTCCACTACTCCCTGTTTTTGATTAAAACCTGTTCAGAAAACTCTTATAGTTTTAATTGTCTATAATCCACAGCAAAACAATTTTCAAATTTTGCCCATAAACCTAGGAAATTTTAACAGCTGAGTCTTCAGAATATTGGTAAATCTTCAGTATCTTATTCAGGCTCTCTGTCTATCTATCTATCTGTCTATCTATCTGTCTATCTCTCATTCTGATCAAAAGTGTTAAAATCTTGTGCTGTCTGTTTGTGGCACACTGAAAATTAGCATGAAATATATTCATTAAGCATTGGAAAAGCAAAAATAAAAACCCTTTAATTTTGAAGAATGACATTTAAAATTTTTATTCTATTCCAGTGCAATTTAATGCTGAAGATATTCATCCATCGTTAGACTTCTGTTTCATACCAAATTGAATCTTTGGTATCAAGACAAACACTGCAGGTGTAGAGGCCCACTTTCTGCAAGCAGTGGTTAGAGCACATACCTCAGTGCAATGGTTAAGGTCTCACTTTGAGCATTAAAGGTAAAAATTTTTTGATCTGTAAGCTATTTATATTTGCAAAGAATTCTTTTAACACACCTATATAACTATTATAATAATGATTACCATAATGCGATTTTTTACAGTAGTGCTCTAAATACAAGATATTTGTATAAGAACAGCTTGCAAAGCCTGAAAGATCATCCTGTCTGAGCTACATCAATAATCTTTGTGGGTCCCTTCCAACTCAGGATATTCTACAGTTGTATTAATCTGAATCTATTTATATTTAGATTTTTTTCCATCTCGATTTGTAATACCTTCATTAGATATATAGAAGAAGTCTTGTTATTAGTGTTCAGTTCTCCATGCAGGCACTTAAAATTTATCCACTGAGCTTGTTTTTTATCCAGCAATCAAAGCGTTGAACTTTTCCCTCTATTCAATTTATGCTTTAAATATAGGGGTCACATAAGGGATTGGAAAGTCGAGAATGATCTGTTAGCTTTTCTCACAACAAATGATCATGACAGGACTCTCTTTAGGGTATTTGATTCAAAATATTCTGAAGAAAGAGTTCTCTTTTTGCTTTTCCCTGTCCTTAGGTAGAAAACAGAAGTCAGCAATGAAGAATTTTAACAATATAAGTAAGAGGGGAAAGTGAGGGATGTTAGCAGCTTGTTTTGTTTTGGTTTGGTTTTTTTGTCCTCTCTCTCAATATTCCAAAAGGAGAAACACACAGAGTGAAAAGTAAATATATTGGTTTCAATATCTCTTCTCATAATAAATAGAAATTGTAAATGAGGTATGGCTTGTATCCTGATCTCTCCCCACAAAGAGAATAATTTTGGAACTTATTTGTCAACTGTCTGCACAAATGTGGAGCACACCTTTAGGAACTCAAAATCAGCTGTGCTCTGCAAGCCCTGTACTGACCTTGCTAGAGATCTCCAGTACTTCTGCAGACACAAAGCAGGTAAATGCCATCTTGAAGAAGCCTGGTTCCTCCTCAGCAGACAATATATTTTCAGCACACTAGCTCCAAGATTTACCAAGAAGAAAAAGCAGAAAACTACCTATAGGAAAAGGACTCAGATATAGATAATCCAAGAGAGATAACAGGCTGTGATGTTAAATTACTGTATATTTAGTGTCTCTACAAAGTGTCATTATTAACAGTCCTATAGCACATTAATGGATTCTAGTCTAACTTTGCTATCATATATTTGATTTTTTTATGTCGTTCTGAACTATTCTATTTAAGATTATGGATATGAATCCACATTAATCAAAGGCATGAAATTCAAACTCCTCTTTAACTCAGCATTTCTGAGTGACCATACAAATGAACTAATTCATCTAGAAATGGAAGAATTCAAGATCATAGGATAAATTGTGCAACATTTCTAATTTATCTCAACTAGTTTTACTCAATTCCATGATTGGAATTGGGACTCAATTCCTTGATTGGAATTGGGAATTTTAGTGTTAAATAATTTCTTTCTTGTATCTGTGCATATAAATTGCCTAAGAAGTAGTTGTCCAGGTGCACACTGATGGAACACTTTGAAAATCTGGCTTATTTAAAGGTAGAGGACAGCAGTGTATTACTTCTGCTTTCTTTCCCAGATACTTCAAGGTCAAGGAGTGAGACAGGTAGATAAAGGAGTCTCCACGACTCTGATTTTATTTACTCTATTTTCCTGACAGCAAGAGTACAGGCTGTCCATTGTTTTCCTGATAAGAGATGTCCTTAAAAGCTGAGAGTAGATATGTTGTGATATTGATGACCTGATGACTTCAATGTCAACATCACATGACAGTTTCTCTTCCTTATTCTGCTATGCTTTTAGTTGCCCCACATCCATGTAGTCTGCCATTCTCTGCCTATATATTTTTTATTATTTCTATTGCATATGTCTGGAACCTAAATTGTGAGATAATTAAGTTTACTGGCACTTGTGATACCCTCCCGGCTGTGAGAACTATGTAGTTGAATTCTTAGGTTGCATTAAAACTTACACAAGACAGAATATGGAGTTAAATTAAGCATTTGCGAACTCCTCAATGGTGTTACTGATTTATTTGATTTTCACCCATGCCAGTATATTCAAAGACAAAACCTGAGTACTGTCCAGAGAACAGCATGACCTGTAGACTTTCCCGATAAGTAGGTGGCCAGCCTGTTCTTCAGGGGCACCTCCATGGACTGTATAGATGCCAGCTCTGTCATGAATTTTGCCCTCACATCTGAAGAACACTTATTGCTCATATCTGTGTACAAACTTGATGCAGCCCTCGATAAATATGAGGACTTGTACAACACTGAAATTGGAACTCAATATATTCCTACTTACTTTTGTTTTGCCCTACACATCTGCTTAGGAATAATCCATGAAAAGCAAACCTGGGATTTTGATTACCTGCTTACGTATGACAGAGAAGTTCCACTGAAACAGATGTTGGTGTTAGCATTCATTGTTAAAAGAACTGTTTGCATTTAAATCTTTGTTTAATTATTTAAAATTAAAGACATTTGACTGTAGATATTGAGTGTTGAAAAGAGAAACAATAGTGACCAACTAATTATTCTTGTGCTTAGTGACAAATTCTTCATACAGTGAGCAGGAACATTTGTGTAAAAGATTTTGATAAAGGTTTAGAGATGTCATACATGCATGGTATTGATAATGAAAAGTTCACAAATCTTCTATTTGTGTTCGAAGTCACTGCAGCAGCCGTTATCAGTGGTAGTTCAATTACAAATATTATGATTACCAAAGGTAAAAGCCTTTTACCTATATACCAGGGGCTGGTATACAAAAACAAACAAACAAAAACAAACAAAAAACCCAAAAAATTCAGTGATCATAAAACTTTGAATTTGTTTTGATTGACTTTTCTCCATAGATGTTACAGTATGAGGAAAACCTTCAGCTGGACTTCAAAAGTTCTGTGAAAGACAGTGTGAAACAGCATTAGAAGAAAATATTAAGAACCGTTAAAAATACCCTTTTTCTATCTCTCTACCCCCCACTTAATATCAAAACTTGGAACCTGAATACAGAGGAGCTTTTGTGGCAAGAGATAGCAGGGCAGGAAATTGTGTAGTAAAGTGTTCAGACATGTCAAAAGACTTTTTGATGGTTAAACACAGTCATATTGCTTCTGTTACACTTTGTAATACTAAAAAGAAATCAGCATTACTGATTATTTCAAGTTAGAAATAGCTGCTAGTCAAGGTTTTATATAGAATTTTCCATACATGCTGTCTCTTTTATCTTATTTTCTTACTTTATATAGCATTTTAAAATTTTCCTTTATAAATCGTGTACTGACACTCGAGACATGCTGTCATGTAAGAAAACGTATTGTAGTATAGTTACACATTAGTTATACATTTTTCAAAAACATGAGATCCTATCTTTCAGATGGTATAAAACTTTTTAGTTCCACCAGCTGCAAAGATGACTTAGGGTGTGAATATTTAAAATTTTTTATGTTATAAATGCTGTCCTGTCAGTCAAGCAAATACAAAGATGTTAGATAATATTTTTAACATTGTAAATAAAATTGATTATATTATTTGAGATACATTTTTTCTAAATTCCTTTGGACACCTGGAAGATAGCATCTATTTCCTAGCATTAACTTTTTTTGGAAATGAGATATTTTTTCTTGATTGTAACATTTCATAAAATGCTTATAATTTAGGCATACATTAGGTGACCAAAACCTCACTATAGAGAATAAAAATTCTCATCTGCAAGACTTAGAAGACTATCATCCTGGAGTTCCTCAAAAATGATACTGCAAATTATTTTATCCTAAATAATATATATATGTTATAAATAATTTGAAGCATATATGTTTCAAATTTATTTTAATAAAAGAAAGTAAGGACAAAAGATGGTTGTATTACAATGACTGATTCTGATATGTGTAAATATTTATAGAGAGAGAGAGAGAAAAAGAGAGAGAGAGAAATAGAAAGAGAGAGAGAGATTAAGAGATATATATGTATATTCCCTTGGGGATAGGGTAAGGAGACATAGGAGTTGGGTTTGAAGGAATGAAATTGAGCTTAGGAAAATGAGGGAGATGCAAGAAAGGAGTTTTTAGTACTGCCTTTGTCTCTCACTATCAAAAAAAATTTAAATTTCAGGGGGGAAATTAATTTTCCTAGCTTCATGGTGACAACCAATAAGTGACCTCTCTGTCATTATCTTGACCCACGGACTTTTTAATCTCATTTTCTTCTCCTGTCATGTTGGAAAGAGAGAGTGACACAGTGACTGGGTGGGTATCTGGCAGTCAGACTCTATAAGATCCAACAAGAAATAGTTCTGCAGAGTAAGCTATAAATATGTTGTATTTTAAAGTACATTATATAAGAAGTAAAGAAATTTATGCTCTACTATGTAAAAAATTATTCATCATAAATATTTGAGTTAAAGAAAAATGTTAATTGGTCTTCAAAGATGAATAATACATATATTTAAAATAAACTTGATTATAATAAAAATTGAAAATACTTTCTAATAAACCTTAAGTAAAATCTTTTATTTGATTGCAAACATTCTTTTCTTTTTTCCTTTTTCACTTCTCTTTCCCTCATCTTCAATACATTATTTATACTTTCATGGCAGTCATTCGAGAGAGAATGAATGTAATTTTAATGCAATTCTACTTCAGCACTCCTTTCCTTTTAATGGTAATTTGGATTTAAGTGATCCTTTAAAAAATAAATGAAATCCTTTAAGGATCTATTTATCTTCAATATACTTGAAGAGCTCTCATTAATGTTGACAGTGGGAGTAACAATGAAATGTTAGATTTATGTTAGATTTAAGTATCCAGAACCTAACATCTTCAAGTTTTTATACATGAAACTGTTGAGCAAGTTGTCCAAGAACTAATCTTTCATGTCTGTTTTGCTGGCTTAGCTATTTTAATTGCTGCAGTTCATCTATATTTTCATTTTTAAACCCACCTTGACCAGAGATCGTTACTTAATATTTTTCTATTTCATATGCACCATGTCTTTTGGTTCAAACTTAATTTTTCCCATATGCAAATTTATTAATTTCACCAGGACACATTGGAATGGAAGTTACCATCAGTTATGCAATATACTAGACATGGGTTAGGACAGTAATATCCCCAATATCAGTACAGGCAGGAGGATGAATGGATTGAGAGGAGTCCTAAAGAGAATCAAGTGGGAATACTAGTTGATTTAAAAAATGGACATAATGCAAGCATGAATGCTTGCAGCCCAAAATTCTGATTACATCGCTGGTTGCATAAAAAAGCATCATGGACAATGGGTCTAGGGAGATGACTCTGCCCTTCTATCCTCTGGTGACACTCCATCTGGTGTACTGCTCCAGCTCTGGGTTCACAGCGTAAGAAAGAAATGGACCTGATAGAGCAGCAGAGCAGAGAATCACAGAGCCCCAGGATGGGTGAGACTAAAAGTGACCACAGTGAGTCATTTGGCCCAACCTTCCTGCTCAAGGAGGGTGATCCTAAAGCACAAGACAGAGAACTGCATCCAGACGATTTTGGAGTATCTCCAGCTAAGGTGACTGCAACCTGTCTGGGTATGCTGTTCCAATGTGCAGTCACCCACAAAGAAAAGAAGGTGGAACTTGCTGTACATCAGTTTCTGCCCATTGTATCTTGTCCTATTGCTGGGAACTGAGAACAGCCTGGCTCCATCCTCTTGACACCCTCCCTTCAGATGCTGATGGACAGAGAGGTCCCCTCTCAGTCATCTTTTCTCAGGCTGAACAGCCCTGCTCCCTCACCCTTTCTTTGTTACAGAGACGCTCCAGTTCCTCATTTGCCTTTGCTGCCCTCCATGAGTCTGCTCCAAGAGGTCAATGTCTCTCCTGCACTGGGAAGTACAGACCTGGACTCAAAACTCCAGATGTTCCAGGCCTGGGCAGAGGGGCAGGATCACCTCCCTCAGCCTGCTGTCAATGCGTTTCTTGATGCAACGTTTATGACCAAAAAGCTGGAATATCTCTCCTAGGAAGAAAGGCTGAGGGAGTTGGAGTTGTTAAGTCTGGAGAAGAGAAGGTTCTGGGATGATCTTACTGGGCCTATTCAATACTCTATTGGGGCGTATAAGAAAGAAGTGACAGACTTTTTTATAGGGCCTGTGCTGACAGGACAGAGATCATTGGTTTTAAAGTGAAAAAGGGTAGATTTAGATTGAATATAAGGAAGAAAGTTTTCTTATGATCAAGTTGGAGAGATACCAAGGCACATTTCTCAGAGGTGGATGCCCCAGTGTTGGAAGGTTCCAAGATCAAGCTGAATGGGACTTTAAGCAACCTGATCTAATTAAAGTTGTCCTTACCTATAACAGCTGGACAAATGATCTTTAAAGCTTCCTTTCATTCCAAACCATTCTATGGCTCTATGATTATACAGTTGTAATTTCAAGAAAATATCTCAAAACAAGCCTTAATTTATCACATGTATCAAAATTATTTGGTTTGAAATTTAGTCCTGTTTGGAATAAATTTCAAAATTCAAATAACTGGGTAGTGAGTGTGAATATATATTTTATACATATTTCTGGTTGTTAGGAAACAGACTTCCTAAATGGGGGATCTGAACTGATGACCAACAAAAGGAAGAGTAAAACTCCAGGAAGGCTGCGCCGTGACCTTGATAGGTCACTCCAAATCACAGCTGAAACAATTACTGTGGGCTTTTGACATCTGTAGATGGATAAGCAGTTACAGATTCTTTAGTATAGCTAATTCATTAAAAGTACTGCAAGGCAATAATTTTTACGTGAATGGATAATGAAGAGCTGAATAGTGGCTGATAATTTACTAAAAGATCTTTTAATAAAATACCCTCCATGCATAATTTAATTTTCAAAAATGAGCCTGATTTTTTTTTTCTGGATAAGAACATGTTAAAAAAATCTTCTTGCTGTATTTAATGAACTCTAACTCAGCT
>WBND01000547.1:315510-340052 GCA_013398595.1 Tychaedon coryphoeus
GTTTTTGGGTTTTTTGTTTTGTTTTGTAGTTATTTTTTATTGTTTGTTTTTCAGTTTTGGGTTTTTTTTGTGGGAAGGTTGGTTGGGTTTGTTTTGTTTTATTGTTTTCTATTTTGGCCTTGGTTTTGTTGGTTTCTTTTTGTTTTGTTTTTTTCCTAACCTGATGTAATGTAAATGACTGAGTTTAACACCCTCTGTCTAGGTTAGACCTTATACATGCCAGTGAGTTCATAATGCCTCACTCTTTTTCATGTTTATAGTATTGCTTAGTTTCTGCAGTGAGTCTACTTTAAAGTCAGCCTTTCCTTTTATCTTTTCTAAGCTTGAAGTAGTTAGTATCTTCAAGAACCTTATCTTCATTCTCTCTGCTCATACTGTCTCTTGTTCAGGTCAATTACTTTTTCTTGGTTTCTTTTTCCATCTCTCATCTCTCCTATTTTTTTTTCAGTCTATGTCCCTTAGAGACCAGGAGAGCTACTCAAACTGAATTTTTGAACTTTGCTTCTTCTAAATTTAGTGAATTTTATTTGTAGTTTCAAGGATTTCTTTCTATTTGAAACAGATTGTATAGATTTAGGCTCCACCAGAAGTCCATTCCATGCAGCTTGTGTCTGTCTGAGAGGCATGGGGAGATGAAGGCAGCAATAACCACCTTTGTACTCTACCCACCAATCAGGTGGTGAGCAGTGTCAGCCAGTAGTCTGTAAGCCAGCAGTGATTCTTGTCTGTTTCTCTCACCTTCATCCATTAGTGTTCATTTTCTTTTCCTCAATACTCAATATGTTATTATCCCTTTCCTAGAAGTCAGCCAATGTGAAACATCAATTTAAGAAGTCTTTATCAAGTGTTTTTTTCTGAGCAATCAGAGACTACATCCAGGACCAGGTGTCCCAGCATTAGAACTTCTGCCCAGTCATGCTACTTTCTGCCTTGGAGTGAGAAAGAGGAAGCTGGCAACCAGGGTCAGAGGAGTACAGAGATGAGGTCAGCAATTACATGTGGGTTAAACTGTGTTTATGTGCCTCATATAGGCTTTTACTGCACCCTTAGGGAACTCTACAGAAAGACTTTTAAGAAACCGTTCTCTACAATTCTTAGGCTAGAAATGTCTAGAGACTAGGAAAACATAACTGTCATAATCAAAGTACTGAAATAGCAGGACTGAAGGTACCGAAAATTAAAATTTTGGATTTGGGGTCAAAATATAACTTGATACTATATATTACTGCCTAGAGATCCTCACCAGATGTGCTGATCCATAGGGCCTTCTCAGGTGTGTGTGAGCATACAGGCTCCTCAGGGTGCAGTGTCTCTGCACTGCAATCAGTGCTTGAAGGTGTGGTTGGATCACCACACTTGCTGTTTAAGACATAGTACTAATTTTTTAGTAGACAATCTATTGGCCTTGAATCTTTATTGCTGTAATTAATTTCTCAGTATAGAACTTCTTTTCCCTATTCCACTCTCCTTCCAGATACAGGCTGATTCCTAGGATACCACAATACTTTGCTCCCATTTCATTGTCAGAAATTAACAAATGTCTATTTTACAGTTCCATAAACATGTGTTAGCAAGAAGTAAGAAGCAAAGATGCATTCTACCTAGACATTTGATTTGTCTTAGGTCAAAAGTAGTGCATAACAGTAAACAACATGATGTGTGTATTCCCCTGTTGCACTTTCTTACAATAGTTTCTGGGGCTTTTTTTAGGATTAATGTCTTCTGAGATCTATCCAGTGCACTGCAGGTCTTAACTAGATCTAGTATGACTAGATATGAATGAGCACATAAACAAAATGAAGCACTGAAATTATTATAATTCAGGACCTGGGGTTTATATATCCAGGACATAGAACCATAGAGTCCTATTTCTAATCAGGAAAATCAATTCAGGTACAAAAGTGTACTGAGAGTTTGTCTAAATTGGAAGAACTTCTTATCTACAGGTGCTAACCTGGATAAATGTATTTTTAAATCTTCAGTGTAAGAGCCACCATTAAACTTAACTCTTCACACATATATAAAAAATATGGGGGCAGGGGTACGGACTTTAATAGGTCAGATGAATTGTGTCAGAAAGTGGCTGTCTCTATTTAATGATAATAGGACCCAGACTGACTGTCTCAAAGATAACTACTAAGACATTCAGGTTATCAAGAAAGTAAGGTGAAGATCATTTACAGAGTAATTAAAAAAATTATTTGTATTCTCCATCTTCTGTGGATTTTAAATACAAATTTAATAAAATTATTTTTGAATGTTTAAAATAATTTATATTTTCTTGGTGAAAATATTTACCTTAGTAACAAATTAGTGAGTAAATAAATGGTAAACAATTTTGTATGTGCATTCATCCCTGTTATGTGGATGTGTGTACTTACATCTTAGGTTTTAGGTCAATGAAGAGAAATGGAGCAGTTGGTTTTCAGCTCCTGTATTTTGATAATAAAGTTAAATAAAAACATTGCTTGGAGAAAGCTGTACTTCATTAGGTTAACTGGTAATGTAAGACTTTTATAAGATGCAACATAATTTATTTATATTTTATTCCTTTCCAGATTGCAATTAAGAATTATATCTCTGCCCACAATGACTGATGAACTCTTAAAATAATCATCTAAATTATGTCTCCTTTCAAAAACAAGAGCCCACTTTGCAGTTTTAATAGTAAATTAAACTGTGGTGTAGCTTTGATATGATTTAGGTGATTTTTCCCGTTGTTTGTTTGGATTTTTCTTTTATTTACAGAGTGGGCAGTAGCCCAAAGGTTCAATAAAGGGAATCAAAACCTTGCCCATACAGTCATTCCTATTTTGATAAATCAGATTGGTATATGGTAAGGATTTGTCTAACCTCCACAGTAAAATGAACACCATATGTTTTTCAACATTCAGCTTGGGTCCAGAATCTGGTTTATATTTTATATTGATAAATACTTCAGGTTCAAAGATCTGTTTGTTAAGTTGTGAACACTGCAAGATGTCCTTATTTCTCATGTAGACACATCTCCTAAGTGGACTATTTTCACCACAGCATTTTTCCCTGGGTCCCATACTGATCCCATGACTTTCTGTGTCTTAATTACTACTTTTGTGGATTGTTTTTATAGGAGTATTTAAATATATGTGAAGCTGCCACAGTCCAACTGAGTGATGTTTTTATGAAATTGAGGGTGTGTCCTGAACATGTAGTGATGGCAGGACAGTCAAAATTTGATGGAATAGTGTTGGAGGACTGTGAAAAGAAGATGGAAGCAGCGCCCTGTGGGAAGAGTTCCTGCAATGAAGTATCCCCAGAATCATACAAACTGGACATTGTCCTGGAGAGGAAAAACTAGAACGAGTCAAAACTGGAAAATAGAGAAATCTAAAAATTAAGTAGTGTGTATATTCAGGGAATTCAACTCACATTAAATAATATTACAGAAAATTAATCAGTATTCTTAGAATTCTAAAATTGCTTCTGTGAAATTCTTGTTTTCTAATAACTAGCTTTTTAGCCTTCCTATCAACATTACTGCTTTTCAAGGAAAAAAAAGTAACACAGCAGTTTTTAAATTTATTACTATTTTAAAGGTTCTCTATAAATCAAAGGTTTTGGGGGCTGGGGTAAGGGAGACTTAAATTCTGCTGAGCAAACAACATATTCATCAAACAGGATAGATCAATGACAGAAGTTGTTTGAGGTATTTTTCTGATAGCTAATGAGAAGGCTGGAGAAAACTATGATTCATGAGCTCATAAGCATACTCAGACTCAAAGATAACAAAGAAACTCATGAATAAACTGAGAAGGAATGTTCTGAATGGAGAGCTAGGAGTATTCTTTATTTGTTTGATTTTTCACCTGAAGGCAGGTTCTTTCTATAAAACTTTGTCTGGTCTTAACATATTGTGATTGGCTAGAAGGAAAATTTCTATTTTAACCACATACAGTGCTTCAAAAGGTCATATTGTGCATAGTTATAATAAAATAGGTATGTAGCTTTCAGAGATAAAAGGTTAAATATTAGAATAACATACCATACACATGTTGAGAAATAGTGTAGATTATGAATCGTTTGTGTCATTTATTAAAATTAAATATATCATTCAAAATTTATGTTGTTTTTATTTGCCCTAACCAATTATACAATTTGAGGATCACTAGTTTTATGAGTTGTTTAAATCAGTGGGAAGAAGCACTGACTGAAGGCTTTTTATATGAATGTACATACAGACCTTGCTCAAAAATTTAGAATTGCAGAAAGTGGTTAATGAGCATTCACTATGCAGAGGCCTTTGCTTGGCCATAAGTCATGCAAAAACTCGATTTGTCAGGAGAACTTTTTCTTACCATCTTACTCTCAGTCTTTTGAGCCATAAGCACATTTCCAGGAAGTATAACAGAAGACACAATTATGGGTAGTTTTTACCACACAATTAATCTGTTAAATGGTGCCATTCTTTAGATAAATTCTACATTTCTAAATTCCTGTAAGTCTTGCCAAGTGGGAGCTTGCAGTGTAATTTACAAATTACTGGAGATAGTTTTTTGATGATAAATACAAAAAGTCACAAGAGCTTTAAATAGACGTTTCACTTGTAATTAAGAGTTGTAATAATGAAATGCCATGCTTGACAAGGCTTATTTAAATAATGAAAATCTTCAGGGTGAAGTGAGTATTACAAGAAATTGAATTGTTTGTACAAATGTCTGAATTCTTCTCAGAGCCATTTCTTTTCCGTTGTATTTTGACCAGTGGGCAAGCACCTTTGTGTACTTATCAGGCCACATCCCATTCAAAGTCACAATAATAATGATACTAGTACTGACACCTGTGCCTGAAGTTCTTCATGCAGTAATGAAAAGTTAGAAAAGAAACTTGAGTGTCTTAATCTCTTTGTCTTACCAAATCGTGGTGTTTGATTGCATGTGAGGAGCTCTTTTAAAAATGGATGGTCAGGAATGAACTTAAGTTAAATGAGACAAACATTGTACCTGTGAACCGTTTATTGGTAACGGAAAAAAACAAAATAGAAAGGTGTTACCCTACTAAAGAGGGCTAGAAGAGACAGAGAAGAAGGAAGGAAAATGGAAAAGGAATGGGAGGGAGGGGAGAGCGAGAGAGAGAGAGGGCGTTATTATCACTGGAGGTCAGGGAGTGTCATTGATGTCCAGGAGCCGGGGGCTGTGCACGCTGCCTGCACACAGACAGAACCCATGGTGACTGGGCACGATGTGAGGGGGAGTGGGCAGGAGGGTCAGAGCTCTGGGCAGGGCCAAGGTGAGGATCATGGTGGTGGGCAGGCCTGGAATGGCAGGGTTGGACACGGGGGGCCCAGGCAGGGATGCAGAGACGGAGCAGGTGGGGCGCTGGTCAGGGACATAGGCAGGCAGGATAGATGCAAGGGTGAGCTAGAGCCAGTGTGGGCAGGAGAGCCAAAAGGCAGGCTGGGGCCCAGGCAAAAGGGGCAAAAACAGGCCA
Organism: Tychaedon coryphoeus; assembly: GCA_013398595.1. NCBI lineage: Eukaryota > Metazoa > Chordata > Aves > Passeriformes > Muscicapidae > Tychaedon > Tychaedon coryphoeus. The sequence continues at coordinate 320,977 of WBND01000547.1, forward strand.
TGGCCAGGGCAAGAAGCAGACCTCAAAAGCCTCAACTCAAATCAAGTCTCAAAAAAGCCCCAAAAAGCAGTAAGACTCAAAATCTCCAAGCCAAAAGGCCCCCAAAAGCAAAAGCATAGTCTCCAAAGCTTCCAAAATAAAAAAGCATAAACTCCAAAAAACAGCAAGTTTCGAAAAGCCCCAGGGCTTGTGACAGAGTTGCCTTTCATGCCCCTGGCTCCTCCCAGAGTTTGTCTGCTGACAGGAGACCTTTGGCCCAGTCCAACTTTCTGCTAGGAGTCATCCACATCACTGGTTTTATCCTAACTTGCCATTATAAAATCATTCTTTCACCCATAATATTTGTTTGAGATTCATGAGCTTCATGAAGGTTTGGAATATAGTCGTAGCTTTTCCTGGGTATATGCCTAACAGTTGTGTTACTATGGCAAGAGCAATGACTACTACCTTTTCTTTCTTCATGTCTTCTCTTTTCTTGGTGTATTTAGAAACGTTTCTGCTTGAGCAAATAATTAGAACTGTATCTCTGATTCAACTCAGAGGTTGAAAGGTCCTCTCAAGCAAGAGATGAGACTTGCTGTTGCACTTACCAATTTTCACTCATCTGATCTACACGTTTAAGTGGAGAGTCTGAATAACTGACCTTTTTATCTTTAGAGAGTCCTTGACTATTGAAGGTCATTCTATAAACTCGCTAGAGCTTAAAATGCAAACTTCATACTAGGTCACAGAATCAAAATGGGTTTGCTGGATAAATCTGACTTGATTATGTATGCATAATGTAAACACATACATCTGATACCCACTTCAAACTTCTTTTCAATTTCACAGAGATATGTAAGCAGTTTGGGAGAAGCCAATTAGTAAATCTCCATTTAAAAAATAAATTAATCACACCTCAGAAGAACGTTCAATTGCAACAAATAATGTAGATATCCATGTTGGGGTGATATGGATGTCTACATTATCTATACATATCTAGATTTATGGAAAAATTATCTTAGCCATTGCACCTTGACCGTAACTTTTGTTTATATTCTTTTAGATGGTATAGATTTTATGGATATTTACATGAAAGAAAATTTATTTATTTGATTTTTATTTCCTTTATAAGAACATAGATCCATTTTTTTAGCTAAATTAATACTGGTTTTCTCAAAAGTTATTTTTTTTAATGCATTGGCATTCCTATGTATACTTACTTTATTCATTTCAATTTTATAAAGAAATTGCTAAATCTAGCAGAAAAACAAATAAAAACCACCAAGAGGGAATCTCTTATTGATCTCAGGGTAAACCACTTATTTTGGAATATAGGCCATATAAAAAACATAAATGTGTTAAATTTTTCAGTTCCTTCTCTTGTAGTACATTTCTGATTTTTTTAAAAAATAAAACTTCTCATTTTAATAGTTCATATGATTTTACACATCACAAGGGTCAAAAATATTAATATACTTTTCTATAGATAGTTAGCAATATATAAAGCCAAAAAAAGGTAGAACTATAGACAATATAGTCCCAGAAAAAATGTGGAGATTGTATGACTGTTATCTCAAACAAAAAATTTGAACAGTCACAGAAAAAAAATATTTGGCAAATTATTGTGTACGTTTTAATAATATTTCCTTTATCCACTTTACATGTTTCACATTCCTTTACCATTGCTTTTAGAGAATGAAAATTAATGAGAATAAGACGAAAAAAATCTCAGTAGAACAATCAGAAGTACATATTTTTTTTTAAATATAACCCGTTGTTAAATTATCTCACATTCTTTTTAAATGTTCTTGTTTCTTGAAGAGGTAGCAGTATTTTTAAAACTCTCTGCCTTAACAGAGAATTTTAAAGTAATATTTAAAGATTTTTTTAAATATAATTGAACTCTGATTGATTAATTTCTGGATGATGCTAACTTCTTGGGTTTTTCTGGTGTTAACAGCCTGCAGAGTGAACATAGGTTTTTTTTTCGCAGTATGGAAAGGCTGTAGAGGTGCCGCTGTCATGTTCATGACTTTTTCATGAAGTGTGACAACATTTAAGATGACTTGATGATATTTTCTTTTAATTACTGATTCTAGATTATGTTACTTCAGATTGGAGTGGAAGCAATCTCTCAGACAAACAAATTGTCCTAAACTTGCGGAGCTTTCTTATCTTAAGACACCATTGCTTTTATTCTGGATTAATGCCTTTCTTTAACATCAAGAATCACAGAAGAGTTAAGGCTGGAAGGGACTTCCAAAGGTCATCTTGTCCAAACACACTGCCTAAGTAAGGCCACTAAGTGCCAGTTGTCAAGCACATTATTTAGTCAGGTATTGAATGACTCTAAGAATGGTGGCTCTGTAACCTTCCTTGGCAATGCATTCCAGTGCCCAGTCACCTTCTAAGACAGAAAAAATAACCAAACCCAAAGTGTTTCCTGATCTTCAGAGGGAACCTCTTGCATTTCAGTGTGTGCCCATTCATCAGGACCTGTCACTGGCCCTTCTGAGAGGGCCTAGCTCCATCCTCCTTCCATCATTCTTCCTTCAGGAATTCATATACATGAGTAAAATGCCCCTCAAATCCCTTGCTAGGCTGCAATCCCAGCACTCTCAACCATCTCACATATGTGAGGTCTTGTAAATAAAGACTGAGACAGAAAAAGGATTTTATAGCTCACATTTTAACCAAATCATGAAGCATTGGTGCCACATTTTTCTTGTATTGCCTCGGCATTTGTAGATCCCCCTTTATCTGACATCCAGGATCAGGTCATATTCCAGTTGGGACTTAGCTTTCATAATTTCATCCCTGGATGCTTAGACAGCATTTCCATATTCATCTCAGGTTATCTAACTTTGTTTTCACACTCTATCTGTTCTCTTTTTATTTCCAAATTTGGCCAGGTGGTCTTTGTTCATCCACACAGGCCTCCTGACGTTTTTATCTGACTAGTTATTAATTTGAGATGGAGGTCTGCTGAGCTTGTATAAAGAGATATTTGAATGTTAACCAGCTTTCTTGGGCCTCTCCCCTCTAGGAACTTATCTGGTGGGTCTCTGCTGAACAGGTCTTTGAAGAAGAAAAAGTCTGCTCTCCCAATGTCCAGGTTTGTGGGACTTGATTTTCACTCTCTTGTCTGGGCTCAGGATCCTGAACATGTTAATCTTATGACCCATAGCCAGGGCTGCCTTTAATCTCTGCATTTCCAACAATCTCCTCAATCCCTTCATTGGTGACTATCAAATCCAGAAATGCACGTCTTCTACTCTATCACTTTTTGGAGGAATTTATCACCAGAACACTCCAGGAACCTTCTAAATTGTTTATGCCTTGGTGTGTTGGCCCTCTATGATCATCGTGGTAATTGAAGCCCCCAGTGAGGACCAAGACTTTCAAATCTGACACTGCTCCTATTGTTGTTATCCACTTTTTCTACCTGTTTGAGTGGCCTATGGCAGACACCCACTATAACATAGTCTTTGCATGTCATTTCCTTAATTCTAAACCAGAAGCTCTTCATCAGCTCAAATTCCACCCTCAGGAAAATTCTGTAGCCAAAACTGTCTAGGAAATAAACTAAATAATTATGTTTCATCCTTTGTATTTTTGGGTTTTTTTAGCCTCATTTTACAAAGGAGGTGACTTCCAATTCTCTCTGGATAGCTCTTGAACCCATTATCTTATTTCAGTTGTGCTGAAGGAAGAAGAGATTTCAAAGAAAAGTATTCCTAAAAAGTTTGCTAAAGACTAGCAAATTTTTCTCTCTGGGTAGAAAGAAAAGAAAATTATTGTGAAAACTTCTATGGTAAGTACTGTGGTTAATCATGCTATGAGTATTTGGAGTTAATCAGACCACATATACATGTTGCTTTTCTGTCTGACTAGTGCTAAGGGATGTCAAAGAAGTGAGTTATTACACTGAAGGAGAGTCTGCAAGAAAAATGAAAAAGGAAGAAAAATCACAGAGCTCTGGAAGAATATTGAGACTGTTGCAGATTGACAATGCTATGAACTACAGGAATTATGAAAGAAAATGATGGAAAATACTCCATTCATTCATTCATTAATCTTTCTGATTATTAAATAGAACATTTATTTTAATTTTAGTTTTCTCCACTTATTAATGTTGCACAATTTTATCTGATGGAAAAATCTTTACTGACAATCTCGATAATCAAATCCATTAACAAGAGTAACACAAAGCTGAGACTGTTCTAGTTTCAGCCTTTCTTACTTCCAAAGAGTTTAAAATATGATCTGAGGAAGCACTGCAGGAGGTGAGAAGTCAACTTGTGCTTTCATCCTGTGAAATGTTGTTTCTGTGCTGTAATTACACATTATTCTTGATGGTACTTTTTTATCATGCACAGTTCTTCATCACAAAGTGGGATGCTTGTTTTGCATAAGCCATCTAACAATCTGGACAATTTCTTAACCAAGGATGCATCTGAATTAATGACCTATAACTTCAAATAAATGGTGCTCATTTGTCATTTAGGCCTACTATTCTATTAACAGTGATTTCTGTAAGTAGAGAATAAACTAATTAAGTACCTGAGTGCATTGAAGTGTTAAGAAAATATAAAAAAACCCTATCTCTGCTGGTCTCTCAGTAATCTCTGATCCAGGATACCGATGTAAAGGAGTATTGGAAGGCTTTCCCTTGATCAAGGAGGTTTGGATTAGAGAACACACAGGAAAATTATATTCACAAGTCCCTTGGCCCTCATGGGATGCACCCTCGAGTTCTGAGAGACCTGGTGGACACTACAGCAAGGCCTTCCTGATGATCCTTGAAAAGTTGTGGCAGTGGGGAGAGGTGCCTGAGGAGTGGACACAGGGAACTACTGGCCAGTCAGCCTCACCTCGATCCCTGGAAAGGTGAAGGGGTGCCTCCTTCTGGGGAGGACCCTAACCCTAACCCACATAACCCCTCACCCTCCCAAATAGGCCTCCATTAGTTCCTGGACTGTAAGTTAAGCTACCTGAAGGAATTTGAGGCAAGGAAAGACACTACTACTGCCCAATTATCTCAGGCCTAGAGGGGCAGTAAACAAGGCTGGGAGAGAAGAATGCATCACTGCAAGGAGTCCGCTGGGAAGGCCAGCTCAGGAACTGTGCTGAAGGTCAGCTCTCAGGTCTGGGCTTGGCAGGGGAGGCCATAGCTCACCAACTGAAGATAGGAGGCCCACTGACTCAAGAGAAAGACTGAGCATGGGACTAATCAGCACTGGAAGTGAGGGAATAATTTAATCAATAGAATAAGAGAACAGTGTAGCAAATAAGCATGTATTCCTTTTTTGGCTGAAAGGTAAAAATCGTGAAAAGTTTAAAATGCCCTCTAGACCCCTACCACTAAGAAGTCCACGGTGAAGAAATATCCAATGAGACACAGTTGGATACACATGAGGTGATATTTTTCTATTTAATATGTCTCTCTCTCACTCTTTCTCTCCCCCATCCTCCGCCCCTTCCCTATTTCTTTCTATATCTCTCAACCTTATATTTACTGTTAAATAAAATCCATAATATTGACTCTAGCATATAGTCTAATTTGCACCTTAATTTGGGTAGTGGCATCTCTCAAAAATTGGATCTTAACAGTATCCCAAGGAGCATTAGGAAAGCATTGTCATCACATCGAGGGAGATGATCCTGCTGCTCTATTCAGCCCAGGTGAGGCCAGACCTGCTTGAGCAGGGAGGTGGGAGCAGATGACCCACTATGGTCCCTTCCAAATTTTCTCAGTCTGTAATTCTGAGTGTGTAAAGATGGTATCTGCCTACTTTTGACCTCTTTGCTGTCAGGATTTTTCTCTATTTCATGAATCATAGCATCTTCCCACAGCCTCAAAAAAACATAGCTATATAGGCACTATAGTAATAGTGACTGCATAGTAATTCCATTATATTATCTGTGCCACATATGGGTGTTCAAGGCAAAGAACAGATGCTCAAGTATAGAAAATTTATCAGCTTTCATACCAAGTAGCTTGTTAAATTCTTTGGAGGATATCTCTGGGTATCTAATCTCAGAAGAGAATTCCACACTCTATCCTAAATGCTAGGAGACAACTGTCTTTGCCTTTAAATCACTGTCTTCTACATGAACTGAAAAGTGAAAGAAAAAAAAGGTATTTCAACTTTTTTGGTGCTTACCTTCTGGTATCTTTCTACTGTGTGTATGGGTGTCCTGTTAATACATTGCTGATGGATATAACTTCGGTTATAAATTGTATAATTTTAAATGTATTTTTCTGGAGTGCAGAACCAAAAAAAATCAAAATTGAACTGGTTCACATTCATGTATTAAACTAAACTATTCAATCCCTGTCTATATATCAATTTTACAAACTAATTACCAATATAAGAATTGCCTGAGAATAAGAAAGCATTATTACTTAAAAATAGCCAGAAGCTGGATAATTTTTGAACAGTTTCAATTAGGAGAATTTAATGGTGGGCTAGTGTACTTATGTGCAATCATTTTTATTCTCTAAAAATAAATAATGTGTTCTTTTTCTGACAAGAGTAAAGAAACTCTATGAAACTAGTTCTTTTCTCACATCCTCAGGCATTCTCAGGCAGAGACTGACCTAAAATTTCCTCTCTGGGTTTCTTTCAGGACAGCATGTGCTGTCCTTTCCCCAGCTGTGTTCAGACTGTCTTATTCTATTTCTCAGTACCACTTTCACTCACAAAATGCACAAATATACATTATTATTCAACAGTGTTCAAGAAGAAATAAATTAATAATCAACACCTCTTTAATTAGTGAATTGATTTACCTATTTGGTTTTAGAAATTGTATGCTTTCCTTTTGGTTTGGGGGCCATCTATTGTTTCTTTCAATTAATCTGAACAACAGGAAATTACAAGCCTTAAGATCTTCATGAATTTTACTTCCAAAGCAGGAAATAAATGGAAAATAGAGGCTAAATAAACATTAATGTTGTTTCCTAGTTTCTTCCTTTCTGATGTTCACTCTTCTAATAGTGAAGAAGAGGTATATTTTTAGATTTGTGAACAGTCAGCTGTATCTTAGCTTTCAGATTCCTGATCACCTGCTGCCAGCTTTTGTTCTGTGTTATGATTAAATTTTATTTACATTTTAAGAAATTAGAAATGAAGAAAAGTTTTAATATTAAATGAGTCAAAATACCAATGAGTCAAAATGAGAGTTCTTTACTTACAATTAATAATCTGCCTTTGACTTGGTTGGCACAAAATACGATCAAAAATCTAGAGTCAGCAATGAACTATGCATTGTCAAAGCTTCAGCACAGAGTTTTCTATTAGTTTATGATCCCATTAGAGGATGCACAAATGGAACATCCAATTTAGTAATGGCTTATTAACTATTTTCACTGTTAATGACATTAGGTAAAAAATGCCTTAGAATGCAAAATCTTCTAATCATAATGGACAGCTACAAAAGGAAAGAATCCTTCATTCTGACATTGTATTTTTTAGTGAAGATGTGGCTATTCTGCTATTCTACAAGCAATGGTTTGTGCCAGGCCTGTGACAGTATCAGTAATTACCTCTATCCAGTTGTGATGGGAATGAAGCTGTCATTTGTGTCTATTATGGCTGAACATTGAAGCTGCCTTACATTTTATCCAGCAAATGAAATGCTTTAACTATGATGGTGAAAGACTAAAAAGAACCAACCAAAAAAAAAAAAAAAATCTGCCAACATTTCATAAAAAATTGTCATGGTGAATTCTCTCTTTGTTAGAGCAATCCTATATACACAAAATAGACAGATACTGATAGACATAATGAGGGTTCTTTAGTACCTTTTTTGGTTGGTTATCTTTTACAAACCGTCTTCAATATGAATATAATCTATATGAAGACATACATTAACATAATTTATTTCACATTATTTTATATACATTTTTTCCCCTTCTTGTTTGTGGTTGTCAAGCTATTGATGCAAACTGCTCTCCAGATACAGAACAATTACAATTTTATTTTCTATTATTTGCAAATTTTTTTTTCCCATATTAGCATGATGGAGCCACAGAAGGGATATTTTATTTTCAGTCACAAGATTAGAAGACCTTTTTGGGGGAAAAAAAAAAACACCTTCTAAGAAATACCAAGTTTTGTCTATAAAATTTTACTATCAAAGGGACATTATAGCACCACCTTTGTATATGTGTTGCCATCTTAAGTACTGAGTGGGTGTTGGTTCTGTGTCTATTGATTTCAGTACCCATGGCACAAGTGTCCTAGGGAGAAACTGACTTACAAAGGATAACTGAGTACTAACATAAACAGTTGTAGTTACATCAGACACACACATATTGTAAGGGGAAGTGGAAATGAATCTCTAGGGGAATTGTTCATTATCCTGACTCCCAGTGACTGCCTTATGATAGCTATTATGAATTGCTAGGTAGATCATATCAGAATGTCTGCAAAGTAGCTTGGAAAATTAGATCCTATTTACACCCTATAAATTTTGTTAATATGGACATGACCATACAAAAAAATTCTACTTTGTTTTTCTTGTTTTTTTTTTTTTTTTTGCAGTTAACCCTTTATTATCTGGCAGAATGTAAAAGCTGTCTAGCTGAGAGAGAAAAGCACTGTCGTGCCTAAGCCCTGCACAGCCACTTACACACTCTCCCCTGGTGGGATAAGGAGAGAATTAGAAAGGTAAAACTGGGGAAAGTCAGGGGTTGAGATAAACTGTTTGATAGATAAATCAAAAGCTGCACGTGCAAGCAAAAGAAAACAAGGAATTAATTCACAATTTTCCGTGGCAGGCAGGTGTTAAGGCAGCTCTAGGAAGGCACAGATCCCTTACACATAACAGTGCCTGGGAAGACAAACACAGTGACTCTGAACATCCATCTTTTCCTTCTCCTTTCCCAGCTGATATGGTCAGCATGACACTATATGACATGGAATACCCTTTTGGTGGCTCAGCTCCCCTGTGTCCCCTCCCAAATTCTTGTGCACCTCCAGCCTACATGTTGATGAGGTAGGCTGAGAAGCAGAAGAGGCTTTGACTCCGTGAAAGTACTGCTCTGCAACACCAAAACCATTCTGTTATTCTCAACACTCTCTTCAGCAGAAAAACAAAAAAACCAGTTTCACAGTAGCTTCTATAAGAAAAAGGCAAAGTCAGCACAAAAAAAAAAAACAAGCAGAAAAACAAGCAGAAAATCCAAAGAACATACTACTATTAAAATGCAAAAGACAAGTAATAAAAAATAAATGAGTCAGTGACATTAATAATTGTGGGAAATATAAAAGCTATAAAACTCTCAGAAAGCTGTGTGAAAGCAAATCTCAGGATGGAGAAATGTAAGAATGCTGAAAATGCAAGGACGAAAAACAATAGGGCTGTGAGCTGTGTAGAGATAGGCCTCAGGAAAATANATAAATGAGTCAGTGACATTAATAATTGTGGGAAATATAAAAGCTATAAAACTCTCAGAAAGCTGTGTGAAAGCAAATCTCAGGATGGAGAAATGCAAGAATGCTGAAAATGCAAGGACGAAAAACAATAGCGCTGTGAGCTGTGTAGAGATAGGCCTCAGGAAAATATGCTAAGCGAGATAGTAGAAATATGTAGGCTTAATAATGAAGCTCTATCCATTGTTTTAAGCTATTACAAGCAAGCGTTGTTCAAAGCAAAATGTACCTATAGCTTTATTAATTGGTCTGAGCGAACACTTGTCAGCTTTAAATATTGTGCTATTGGCTAGAAAGTTGTTAAAAGACTTTGTAACAAAGAGAACTTCATCTGCTGTTGATAGCAGCTGAATCTGTTCCATCTCCCTTACTTTGTTCTGTAAAATGAGGCTGAGGATTGTGATGCAAAAAAGGCTTTCAGACAGCTGCTCCAGCATTTCTGTCCTATTGTTTGTGTACATAGGTATATGTAAATGTAAGAGAAAGAAAAAATATCTCAGGAATACCCAACAAATAAGTCCCATAAGAGAAGTGCTCAATTTGCCCTCAGATTATTTAAAGATGACTGTACATTAATGGATTCATACTGAGAACAAAACTACAGGCCTTCTTTATTCTTGTAGAGTGTGCAAGTTAATACCAGCTTTGTCTGAAAGAAGGAAAAGATATAAAAAAATGGAAATAAAATATTATATCATTAAGAAAAAATAACCAACTTAAATTACTTTAAGAGCTGGGGAGGGATTTCCCTCCCTTACCTCTTCCCTATTGTTTTATCTTAGTACAATTGCACAAGACCATGAAAGAAGTAATTTGTCTGAACTTGCCTCATAGGGTCACCTTCAGAACCAAACAAGTTGCTCCTACTGGTGATCTCCAGAACGAGAGCAGGAGCAAAGGAACCACTCCCCAAGCAGCCAGGATTCTCTTCATTTGCACTGAATGGTAGCAACTCACTAAAATGTACATGTGCAGCTTGTTAATGTTCCAATCTAATAGTGAAGAATTCCTTCTGAAAGGATCCAATTTTCGAAGATAAACAGGAACTGTTTTGAACAGACGGGTGTGTGCAGGAGCATATCTTTAATTTACAGTCAATTCTTGTTTTAAATAATTATCATATGTAAAAATATCTTGTAAGTGACCCTTCATATCTCATCCCATATGAAATTTTGGAAGTTGCAAAAGAAACTTTGATTAAATTTTCCTTTAGAAAAATTCCTGCAAATTTTAAGCACTTCATTATTTTAAAGTGTCTCAAGCTTCTGAAGTATGAAAATTATCCTTCAGCACTACTCTCTCATATACAAAAGTAAATGATTTATTTGCAGATGAAGTTGTGAGATCTTATAGTATGTCTCTAAAACACACTGACATCAGCACAGTTCTTCACAGTTTCAGTCTGTAACTTGATATGCTTGAAGTATCATCAGAGGAAGTAAAAAGCAGTTTTTTCTTCTGGATAATATAAGCACATTGAAAAAGTGGACCAATATACTCTAACGAGAGTTCAACTTACCATTAACATTGTCTTCTTTATGTCCATTTCCTCTGCGCTGATCTGACCTGACTACTCCTGCCCGTTCTGAGATAGAACATACTGCTGAGATCTAGTTCAACTAAATTTAGGCACATAGAAAAATATAATAGATAAGAGGTCATGACCTTCCTCTGACAACTTCATTCTTCTTGACAGGAAAACTAATCCTAAAATAGGAGAAAGTTAGTTGATGAAATTAAGTCCTCAATTTGAATTGTGTTTAGTTTGGTTTATGTATGTACAGGCACATACGATTTGCATATCTGAGGCTGTACAGTAGAATAAGTCACACAACTTTTCCTGTGTCCCTGTTTTGCTTGATTTGTTCTAATTTTGTTGTCCTGTCATGGTTTAATCCCAGCTGGTAACAAAGCAACAAAGTCACTTCCTTCCTCCTGCACCCATAGTGGGCAGGGGAATTGGAAAGAAAAAGTAGATCTTGTGAACAGTTTAATTATGAAATAAAAAGGATATGCACAATACAAATGTGAAGGATAGATATTAGAAAAGCCATATGTATTGTTTTTAATTTTAAAATAATGGAGGTTTTCTGGTACCCTGCCATTAAGAGTAAGGTAAGAAGGAACATGACCTACTGATTCATATTCACTTAAAACTGTGCATAATCCATTTTAACTAGATTTTATACATGGATTAAGAAAAAAAAAATCACTCAAATAAAATATATATAAAAGTACTTCCTCACCATTAAGAAGTGTTTGTGCCTTTCTTTTGCCTGTTTTTTGTTTTATCTGAGATATATGTTAAATCATTATTTAAATGTATTCAAGCACAGAAAGATTTCTTGCTATTTTTTTTAGTTTTAAACAATGTGATTAGAAAAACTGAAATTTTGACACCACCTTCATTTCCAAAGGGAAATAACCAACCAAGTAAGGTTCATAGGTTTTCAGCATCAGCAGACAGCATTCACATCAGAAAATTTCTTAAGAGGAAAAACTGCAGTCGAACATAGCTGTGTTGTGTGAATGTATGTTGAAAATATTTTAATAGATCTGTAAAAATTATAACAGAATCATGGAATGGGTAAAGTTGGGAGGAACCACTGGTGGGGTCATGTAGTCCAACCTCCAACATTGAATTAGGGATGTTCTGCATCATCATACTCAGTCCCGACTTACCTTTGTGCAGTCTAGTATGTGTTCCTGCCAGAGTCTCATTATGGAACCACAGAGGAATATGTTAATTCAATAAATTTATACTGATTTACACTTGCTGTGGATCTGGATCAAAACATTTTGAAAAGATTTTTTTAACAGCTTTATAACGTTAAAATTCTGAAAAGGATTTTGCATTACTAATTCCATAATAGGAACCTTTATGTTTCTGAAAGATTGTTTTTAGTTGGAGTTAACAAAAGTCTCACTTTTGCTCAGCTCACTACATAGTCAGAGAAGCTTAAGAAGTGAAATTAATATAGCAAGTTGGTATTACACTGAATAAATTTTATCCACTTTTTTGACATAACGCCATAGAGAGAATTACTTCCACATGCAGATGTTATCCTTCTGTGGTGGTTAAATTCGTTCTTGATACTACCAAATGTATAAAATAGTATCCTGCGGCTGAAGTGTCCTCTGAATAATGATAATAATAATAATAATAATAATAATAATAATAATAGCAGCAAAGTTAATCTCTGGCATCGTAAGAGATGTTTGTGCAACATTTAAAGCAGCTGTGTTTCAGTTTAGAATATATAAAGCACTACAGAAAATATTTATATATGTGTAGAATTAAGAGTTAATAATTTTGTGAGGGCAAAAATGCATCTGCTATTTGGGAAGAATGTCTTGTTCACAGTGAGGGTGTTGATTCCTTCTAGACAGAATCTGATGAACAATTTATAGGAACTAGAATTTTTTACTTTGGTCAAGGTAAAAGTGTTCAGAAGTATATGAGAAAATATTATCATGGTAATGAAAAAAGAGACTTAAAAATGGATGACTGAATAAAACCCTGAAATCACTGTAATTCAGGAATATAACCCTGAATTATTTTCAAGGTTTTGAAGCTGAAAATCTGGATTTCTATTCTCATAGTATATATGAAGACCATACTACATTTATTGTGTCTAAATAGTAGAACAGCATAGACATAATAGCTACTGACTGTGCAACTCTCATGTCCAGTGTTTTCTCATTGTTAGCAGGTTTGTGTCCTTGCCCAGTCAGCTGAATATTATTGGTGTTGAGCTTATACGTGGAAATGTGTGTATATTCAAGCTTTCTATCTGAAAAATAATTGCAGAAGAATGGCTGGGGGAAAAAAAGTACATTTGAATTTGCAAGTCCAAGCGCAAGTACAAAAGACTGAATGTAACTACTAGGGGACTCAACATTCACATATGCATTCTTACAGAACTGTTCTTTATTATTAATATGTTTTTACATAGGGCTATAAGATAGATTTATACAGATGGAAAATGTAAGTAGTAAGTACTTAAAAAGTAAATCACTAGAGGTTTTTCTTTCATCTCATTATGTCTTCATGAATTACTTCACTCTTCACTGTTGCTAAGGGTGATTGTATGTTTTGTTTTGTGGTTTGGGTTTGTCGGGCTTTTTTCTCTTATAAAAGAAAAAAATAAAATGTTTTTTCAGATTTTTTAAAAAAAATCAAAATCTATAATTAAAGCATTCTGAATCTTTTTGTTCTTTCAATCCTTCAGTCTTAGAATGACTGCCACTATATTTTTTTTTCATTTTTGCTTATTATTAATTTTCTATAACCAAAATCATATTTTGTTATAAACATATGAAAATGGCACCAAAAAAAAATCACATTTTTTTTCCCGGGATCTCTTATTAAATGAAAACAATATGAACAATTGATGAAGAGAGCATATTTGTCTATATTGCTGGCATGGAAGACTACAGACAATAATTCTCACATCTCTGCAAAACAATGTTAACAGTGCAAATGTATACAGGCATGCTGCAAGTAAGGTCATCTCAGCACACAGCTGAGAGGGAAAGTTGGTTGTCACTTTTAATCACAGTTAAACCCATACAGCCTTCAGAAGTAGTAGCATTCTCAGTTGCCCTAGGCCTTGCATAAAAATGACCTATTGAGTGGCTTTCTTTGATGAAGAGCAGATTTATTTTTACCTTTGGGCCAAAACTCTGGGTGTGGTAACTTGTCTTAGTCACACATCTGCTCATTAATTGTGTTTCATCTCTGCTCTCTAGCTGATAGATTGTTCTGGCAAATCGTAGCAATGCTACAAGAACTACCAAATAAAATGCTGCACATCGTAAGTACTTCTTTTTTTCGTCTATCTACTAGGTAGGTTCTCATGTATGCGAATACTTAGGAGAGGGTTTTCTAGTCATCTCAATAAATGCTTTGAGACAGATTGTCAAGAGACATAATATGGTAAAATTTTGATAAAATCAAGAGTTTTTGCAGTTAATTTTGACTCACATTCCTCTTCTGAACTTTCTGCCTGCACTACTCTACCTTCTTTAATTTTTGATGGACTAGGTTTATGTATTTTTTTAGATTACTGAAAGATATTAGGACCTTTTTTTAAAAAAAGCAGTTCTCAGTATTTATATTTTCTTGAGAAAAAGAGACCTGATTAATATATCTTGACAAGCAAACAATAGGTATTTTTCTCCTGACAGCTTAATGTTAACTGCATAATCAAAATTCTTAGTAATTTGATACATTCTTACACACCTTAAATGCTTTTTGAAACAACATTACAAATATAATGGATAGAAATCTCCTCTCTTCCTTCTAATCGTAACTATAAAACTCTTTCAGTTTTAATAGGCAACATTTAGAAAAAAAACCAAAGTAGGAAGACGTATTTTTAAAATATTCATCCCAGAATTTTTTTAGTATTTCAACAATCTTCTGAGAAAAGTTACACTAACTTAGATGCTTCAGATTTTTTTTGCATCCTCATCTCAATACCTCTTTGCATCTCACTTCTGTTATTATGTTTAAAGTCCCTTTTTAAAAGCAAATTTTTCACAAGGACTTCAACAAACATTTCCAGAGGATTTTTAGTTTGGATTGGTTTCATTCATTTCTTTAATACAACTGTTTTTTTCTCGCAAATATGCAAAAAAATAAAGTTACCTTTTGCTGCCCAGAGCCATATATATATTTGGGTTTTTGGTGGTCAAAAATTAAAGTAAAATGGTTATAGATTGTTCCTAAAATTGACTTAATAGAGTTACATACCATTTATATATTGTAGTTATGCATTGTACATACTATACAATGTTTACACTGTCATAATATACTTTTATTTTTGTTCAAGGCAAGCCAGAATTGTGTTCTGGTTACGGCATTGCTACTTTGAAGCTGTTGCTTAAAAACACGATACTTGATCTACGTAGTAGTAACCAAGCTTAATCTTGGTCTGTCAATTTTGAAATCCACATTTTGAAGTCTAATTGTATTTTTAAGGACTATCAAAAAACATGAATGTCCCAACATCATTTTCCAATGAAAAAAAATCTAATTTAATCTTTCATCTTTATATTCCTTCTATAAATGTCTACCTGAAAGTAACTGTATGACATTCAAAGATTTTGTCAGTGAGTAAATCCAAGGAAACTAGGGGAGATGCTGCTTTAAGGGACAAAAGACTTGCTGTGGGCTGGAGGGAAAAACTATTTTGGGATAGAGCAGAGATTCTGGAGATTATACAGCAATTTTAATGGAATGTTGGAGGGATCAACACCAACCTAGAAAGAACAAGTTTGAAAAAAGAGGGATAAAAGGGGCAGATTGCCCATTCGCAGAAGGTAGTCATTATACTTGTCACACTGAGTGCTCCTGTGACTGTCCTACATTCTCACTGAGTCTTCTCACTAAATCCTATTTCTAACTGTATTCTATATGAATATCCTTCCTGTTTTGAGCCTCTGTGTGTGAACATCACATTGTATCATCCAGCAAGTAGGACAAGGTGCCAGCTATGGGGAAATGTGATACTTAGTATGTGCAGTTGTGCTACACTACTAGTAAACTTTAAGCTGGTGATTTTCATGGAGTTGAAATAAATATCATACAAGGTGATGGGATTTAAAAAAATAGATAGTGAAGAAAAACTGAAGTACAGTTCAGTAAAAAGCAAATTTTTCCTTTGACTTCTGATGTTTGTTTTAATTTTTACTGGGAAAATTCCTGAGTCTAAATTTTGAATGTTTTCCAAATCTATTAAAAAATAAGTATCTTGTAAGGACTGAAATGTCTTTCTGTGGCTAAATGCCTTTTATTGAATATGAAAAACTCATTTTGGTTTGATTATATTTGTACTCTAAATAGAAAAAACACTCAGTGGAGTACTGATTATGCTGAAATTAACTGCAATTCCTATCAACTTCAACTGTTAGAATTTCCCTTCAGGTCTCCTCAGTTCAGAAACTAATTGTTCTAATATTCCCATTGAAGATGGATCAGAAGTTTATACAAAATCCTTGTTAAGGAAGTAAGCATTTATACAGGAAAAGAATCTGTTGTTGCTAGGTCCATTATTTGTGTTGAGTCTTTGTATTTATACCATGAACCACAGAATCATACAAAGGTTGAGGCTGGAAGGGACCTCTGAATGTCAGTGGTGAAGAGGGAGACTCCAAAAAAAAACTCTGAGCAACCTGTGCCACATCTTGATAGTCCACCCAGTAAAAAAGTATTTCCTGGAATTTTCTACTGTGAGGATGACTGAGCACAGGAAAAGGCTGAATTTAGGTGCTATAATGTATAATTATTATAGATGTAGTGATTACATATATATATATATATATAATAGAGGTATAGATAATATGTAAATAGATGTATACACTACAGTGTCTGCATAAAAGTTGTATGTAATTACATCAGTGCAAAATTTTAAAAAACACCTACTTTTTAAATTACATATGCCTGTAGTATGGTAAAGAAAATAAATTATGTTTGCAATAATCACATTTTCTGAACTAAAAAACCCAAACACTTTCACGCAGTTCCTTTTTACTAGTCTTCTCTAAGTGGAAGCACCTTTTTAACATTTGTCATATAACAAAACACACAGGCTTTTTTAAGAACAAAAGGAATACCAAAATGTTGACAGTTACAAGTATGAAACTTCTATAGTCTACATCCAAACACAAGAAGAGCCAACTGGCTATAAATTCTACACTCCACTTAGTTACTAATGTTTTGGAAAGAAATAGTTTCAAAGTCTATCAGACATAACTATGCAGTTCTTTTTTCTTTTAGGAAGACTGAAAGATTATTATTCAGTATTAAAATGCTATTAATTGAACATCTTCAGAGTTTCAAATTGCTTTATTTCCACTTTAAACTTATATCATCTCAAAAATCTTTGAAATATTTAAATCCTTTTCTAAAATGAAAAAATATGTTGACCTTTATATAAACTGCACACTCTCATATATAGTTTTTAAATTAATGATTGTTTTTCATGATCAGTATGACTAGAAAATATTTCCTCTGATTTTTTTAACTACTAATGATGTTATTTCAAAAAGAAACTTTAAAATTTCTTATTTGCTTTGTGGTTGATTTTGTAGGGGTTTTTTGTTATCTTAAGTCTTATATTTAAGGGAAGTTGAGATTTGCTTCTCTGAGAGTAAAATAATTTTGAACATTTAGAGAAATGACTGCTAATATATTTCTCCCCCAAAAATATAATATATATACAATTATATGTCATTTAAAACCCGTGTGAGGGTATGTGTAAATGTGTCTGGTTTTGCTCCACTAAAATTTCCTATTACCTTCAATTTCATCTCTGGCTAGTAAAATGTGTATTGTAAAATGAAAGAACTATAAGAAACATGTGAAGAAGCAATAGCCATTTTGCTGTAATCTACCTCTATCTCTGAAGAGATAAAATAAGATTTTTCAATTACTTATTATGCTGCTAAAATATAAATATATATTATTTGTGTGTGTATATATGCATTTATATATTCATATGCTTTTCAATAGGTGTCATAGAAAATTCAGGAGTACTGAAAGGTGAAAGGAAAATCTGATAGACTGTACTTAACAAATTTAGAAGAAGAATAAAAAAAGGCCCAACAAACAAACAAACAAAAAAGAGTGAGTGACCAGTTTAGACATGTCATTCAAACAAATTGCTAGTGAACTGTGCCTAAGGGTTTGAAATTTCCATGTCAATTTATAAATTCAGTTGTTCAGGACTCTGATGTGTCGTGGTTTAGGAATGGCACTCCCCAGTTTAATGCCCCCTTCACCCTGAGACCCTCCCAAATGAAGTGCCATTAGCTCTCTCCCCCTCCTTTCCCTCCCCCTTCTCACTCCGGGGATGGAGCTGAGAGTTGGAGGCAGAAAAAGGTGAAAAGGTCAAAATAAGAACAATTCACTGGAACCAAAAACAAGATAAGTAAACAAAAAGTTGCAGCAGCAAAATTAATACCAAAGGTATACAAACAGAGGGTGATTTATGCGCAAAAAATTCACATCAAGTGACCCAGAAACAGTTATCAATGGCCTATAATAACCACTCATAATTTCATTTTGAGATTAATTTTTTAAGTAACTGGACTGATTCTTTTAAGAATATGAATTTTTTTTCTAGCAAAAAGGGATTTGTCACTTGTTGGCACTTGGAAAATTGTTAAGTGTTTTCTGCACTTTGTGTAACCAATGTTGAGTTGCTCAGCAGATCTGGTGTGAAGGTGTCAGTTGGGTTAGCAGGGACTAAACACTTACCTGCATATTCCCTTTGCTTGTAGACTAGTTGCTTTCCTTTCACTTAGCTGATTCTCCATTATTGATGAGAAGTGTTTCTCCTGTTTTATTCTGCTTGTACTCTGAATTTTGAGGTTTTGTCTATCTTCTGATAAAGCTTTGAAGTTTGATGTAAGGCAGATGTGTGGATGTGCTTACATTTCATGAATGGGCAGCATGTCTGTTGCCAAAGCTGGGGAAGATATAGTGTTACCAGATACAATTAATGAGTATTTGTGAAGATTGTCGAGAAATACATTTTAGTGCACACTCAATTATCTTGCTGTCTCAAACCTGTTGTTGGGGATTGAGTTTTTGTTTCTTTTTACTGTGTGAGTTTGGAGAATTTTTCCCATTATGATGCGGGC